>CM065737.1:54030073-54132573 GCA_033310375.1 Conus canariensis
TGGAACTAGATCACTGGCAGTGCGCTTTCCTCTTTCACCCCCAAAGGAGAAAGAGTGCACACATAAGACATGGAGGTTTGTCAAGAACGATCTCACAGAATGCAGTCTCGCCCTGAGGCAGATGTTCCTTCAGAGCTGGTAGACAAAGCAGCGTCGGGTCAAGGCTGTCTTGTCATTGCTGCTGTCGATCAAACAGTTGCCAACCATGAGCTCTGAAAGAAACGCAAGAGGAAGAACAGGAGAGTAATAAGAAAATGGAGTAAAAGGAGGCGGAGTAGTGTGTGTGTGTGTGTGTGTTGGGGGGTTGAGGAGTAGCAGTGAGAGGGAGAGCGGTATAGGTGTTGAATGTCAGTGAAGAAATGATTGGTCATTGAAATATTCTAAGAAGTGAAAACTTGTGGTGCCTTGCCATCTGGCATCTGCACTAACTCACCTGCTATATATATACTCCTTCTGTGCCAGTCATCTGTGCATCTGCACTAACTCACCTGTCCTTCTGTGCCAGTCATCTGTGCATCTGCACGAACTCACCTGCTATATCTCGTTCTGTGCCAGTCATCTGTGCATCCGCACTAACTCACCTGTCCTTCTGTGCCAGTCATCTGTGCATCTGCACTAACTCACCTGCTATATCTCGTTCTGTGCCAGTCATCTGTGCATCTGCACTAACTCACCTGTCCTTCTGTGCCAGTCATCTGTGCATCTGCACTAACTCACCTGTCCTTCTGTGCCAGTCATCTGTGCATCTGCACTAACTCACCTGTCCTTCTGTGCCAGTCATCTGTGCATCTGCACTAACTCACCTGTCCTTCTGTGCCAGTCATCTGTGCATCTGCACTAACTCACCTGTCCTTCTGTGCCAGTCATCTGTGCATCTGCACTAACTCACCTGTCCTTCTGTGCCAGTCATCTGTGCATCTGCACTAACTCACCTGTCCTTCTGTGCCAGCCATCTGTGCATCTGCACTAACTCACCTGCTATATCTCGTTCTGTGCCATCATCTGTGCATCTGCACGAACTCACCTGTCCTTCTGTGCCAGTCATCTGTGCATCTGCACTAACTCACCTGCTATATCTCGTTCTGTGCCAGTCATCTGTGCATCTGCATGAACTCACCTGTCCTTCTGTGCCAGTCATCTGTGCATCTGCACTAACTCACCTGCTATATATCGTTCTGTGCCAGGCATCTGCACTAACTCACCTGCTATATACTCATTCTGTGCCAGGCATCTGCACTAACTCACCTGCTATATATTGTTCTGTGCCAGCCATCTGTGCATCTGCACTAACTCACCTGCTATATATCGTTCTGTGCTATCATCTGTGCATCTGCACTAACTCACCTGTCCTTCTGTGCCAGTCATCTGTGCATCTGCACTAACTCACCTGTCCTTCTGTGCCAGCCATCTGTGCATCTGCACTAACTCACCTGCTCATATTGTTCTGTGCCAGCCATCTGTGCATCTGCACTAACTCACCTGCTATATATCGTTCTGTGCTAGTCATCTGTGCATCTGCACTAACTCACCTGTCCTTCTGTGCCAGTCATCTGTGCATCTGCACTAACTCACCTGTCCTTCTGTGCCAGCATCTGTGCATCTGCACTAACTCACCTGCTAATATCGTTCTGTGCTAGTCATCTGTGCATCTGCACTAACTCACCTGTCCTTCTGTGCCAGTCATCTGTGCATCTGCACTAACTCACCTGTCCTTCTGTGCCAGTCATCTGTGCATCTGCACTAACTCACCTGCTATATATCGTTCTGTGCCAGCATTGGTATCACAGTGGGCTGCTACAATAATGTGATTGATGTTCTTGGAGACACGAACATGCTAGTGGGACAACTGCTACATTGTGTGTGTGTGTGTGTGTGTATGTGTGTGGTGTGCGTGTGTGTGTGTGTGTGTGTATGTGTGTGCATGTTTGTGTGTGTGTGTGTGTGTGTGTGTTTTTCATTACATGTTGAGTCACAACAGGCAGACTGTCTCTCGTTTTCTCCCACTGTTTAGTTCCTGATCTACTTTTATGATACGAAACATCTTAAATGAGGCAAGGGACAGTAAGCAGTAAATAACAAACAAGTAGGTTAACTCTGTATCCTATGGTGAAGTAAGTTACATGCGCATGACTCCCAACGAATGTTTCATGCGACACCAAATCGCCGAGCACAAATGCACACAGGTAAGCAGAAACAAACACAGGTGACATCAGTTTCATTGGTAAGAAATAATTTGGTAATGAAATCATGATTATGATATTAACTTGACTTTCAGACCTAAAATCAAGCTGAAGATTTTTGCCTTAACAGATTGTGTGTGTGTGTGTTTAGAAGACTTCTTGTAAATTTGTGTAATCATGCAATACATAATGTGTGTGTGTGTGTGTGTGTGTGTGTGTGTGTGTGTGTGTGTGTGTGTGTGTGTGTGTGTGATGTACACGTTTTGGGTATGTGCATGGTGTGTACACACTCATCCGCTGACACACCCAAATGTTTGTTTCTGTCAGAACTAGTTCCAGGAAGCTACAACATCAACGAAGTTCTAGTGAACAAGAATGTGAGCATGCAGGACTTCATCAACAAGATAACGCGTCACCAGAAGCTGCTGGTGGCGGACCACATGGTGTTCGACCTGCTGCTCTTCTTCCACCAGGTGCAGCAGCTGCCCACAGCCAGGCAGCCGGCCGCCATCAAGAACATGGAGGACATCCTGTCAGCGACTGTGTCTAGAGTCCGTGATCACTACGACAGCGATGTATGCCACTGAAACTTTTTTTTCTTCTGTTTTTTGTTTTGTTAATGTTATTTGGTCTTCCATTTCTGGAGAAAAAAAAAAACCAACAAAACAATGTGATCAAGTGTTTTACCTGCATAAGGGAGGTAATGCTTTCACTCATGTCTGTTGATTTGTTTGTTTGTCTGTCTGTCGGCAAGGTAACGCTAAACCTTCTGTACTGATTTCGAACAAAATATGGTGAAAAGATGGAGTTTGATGCTGACAAAAGACAATCAGAAGGGGGGAGAAATCCACATTGTCTTCATTTTGTGATGAATTCTTTAGTGTTGTTATCACTTTGCATTGATTCTCGGGGGGGTGGGAGGGGGGGGGGGGGTTGGTTTGTTTGTTTTTGTTTTTTTGGGTGGGCATGAGAAAAATGAAATGTTCTCTCCGTTGCAACGGATTTTAGGAGTGAAAACAAGAACATTGGAATGAAAATGAAAACAGGATGTTTCATCAGCTTTTCTGCTGTGTGATGCAGAGGAGACATGGAGACGGCATGTGTTTGAGTGCGGCGAACCAAAGAGAAGTGAAAGACAGCGCATTCACTGATTCTTTTTTTTTTTTTTTGGATCTGAATATGAATTACTTTAGTTCCTGTTTTGGACTCTTTTCTTTCCCAGTTTCTTGTTGCTCATTTCGTAAAGCTGCCGATATATGTTAGTGTGTTTGTTTGTGCAGAAAAAAAGGCATCTGTGGGGGGAAGAAAAAAGAAAAAAGATGTACATGTAATGTTAACATTATAACAGATTATGTTTGACATCCCGTGTGGGTGTGCTTGTTGTCCCAGGTGTACTGTGTGGTGCCGTGGGTGCCCCCCTGCCCGGAGACCAACTGCACAGAGATCCGGATGCTGCTGGGCTACTGCCAGATCCTGCTGCTGAGCCCGGACAGTTACATTCCCACTGCCGATGAGAAGGGCATGTGCCAGGCCCAGGCCACCGTCCCTCTGTCCAAGTTCCTCTACGGTCAGTCCTCCCATCTCACGCTTTTTCTTTTTGATCTGTGATTAAAACCTTGACCTTGGCTGTGCTATTGCTGTGTTTTTGGGTTGTTTTTTTTTCCATGCACGGGTCGTTGATGTTACGTTCATGGCGCTCATCCTGGTCCACAAGTGCATGGCACACTAAAACTGCTCACACTAAAACTGCTGGCGTTCCACAATCTGTGCTCCACCAGCCCTCAGGGAAGCATCACTGTTAGGCAGTCTACAGTGTGCGGGGTGTGTGTGTGTGTGTGTGTGTGTGTGTGTGTGAGTGAGTGTGTGTGTGTGTGTGTGTGTGTGTGTGTGTGTGTGTGTGTGTGTGTGTGTGTGTGCGTGTGTGTTAGTGTATGAGTGTGTGTGTGTGGTGTATGGTGTGTGTGTGTGTGTGTTTGTGTGTATATGAGTGTGTGGATGTGTACATATGGAAATTGTGCGTGTGTGGTGAATGGTGTGTGTGCATGAATGTGTGCGCATGTATGTGTGCATGTTTGTGTGTATATGAGTGTGTGGATGTGTACGTATGGAAATGTGTGTGTGTGTGTGTGTGTGTGTGCGCACGAGTGCGTGTGTGCGTATGTGTGTGTGTGAGTGTGTGAGAAAGAGAGAGAGAGAGAGAGAGAAAGATTTACTCCTTTTTTTTTTATTAAATGATATTGACATTCTGTTCATACTGTTTTCATAAATGTCGGTACAAATAAGAGTTAAACTGACATAAGATTGGTTCAGTCAGTCAGTCCTGATATCACTTACCGGACACTGCCTTTGCCAATGAGAGTTTTCTGTACTGTTCAGATTTCATCCTACTGACATTGAAAGTCTTGGGGGTGAACTTGTCTGCAAAACGTAGAGTAGGAGAAGAAACAGAAACAGATTTTGACCATGCAGAAAAAGGAAACGGGAAGAACCACAGAATTTGGGACAGGTTGTTTTTCTTTTTTTTTTTTTTTTTTAATTCTACAATGATGGATAAAGAAGAGGAGGAAAATGATACTGATGCCCCTTGGAGATCCATTACATCACCAGACAACCAACCCTGCGGTACCTGTCATGACATGTCCAGGCAGTCAGCCAGCCCTAAGAAATGCAGACTTGTTTTAACCATACTATTTCACTGTGTTTTGTACACATGTTTGGCTTAACCCGAAGAGTGCCTATAAGCCGTCAGCTGACGCCGAAGTAAAAATGCTTTCCCAGTGCCTATGGGCCGTCCACTGATGTCATGCATTTTTCTTGAATTTTCATTCGTTACTATTTCTATTAACAGACTTAAATAGAGTGTGCGTAGTATGCCTTATATGTCTGTAGTATTAAAATGATATGCAAATGACCACACGTGAGGGGAAAGCCCATTTATTCTCATCACTGACTGGATGACCAGCCAGCACTTCGTCTCGCTTGTAAAGATGGCGGCGCAACCTTCGACAAGCGTAGCGACCAAATCAACGTATTTACACAGCTGAGCAGGCTCTGCTAATCATTTTTGACAAAGACAATAATCTTTTATTCAACGACTTACTCGAGCATGAAGGTGAGATGATGATTGTGATGGAATTGCAGACCGTATTCGTCAGTTATTGTGTCGGGCTGTGTGACCTCAGTGTGTGTTCAGCTGACTGGTTTGCCAGCATTGAACGAGCTCGCCTGGTGTGCACTCTGCACTGCGTGCCAGTGGCCAGTGATGTGATAGTCAGCGCGAGAGGGGAGCGTGGCCTGCTCGCGGCGTGACACGGGGCAGAGGGAAAGGTAGGAGAAGAGGAGGAGTGAAAGAGAGGGTTGAAGTCCAGCAAGGGGGTGTGGTGGTGGGAGGGGGCGTGGTCGTGGACTGACCTGTCTGCATAGAGTGTGAGCGTCTTGATAGACTTCTAAACTGTTTTACTTTCATTTACATGTGTAGTGTGACAATACAAACTTTATTTTCAACTTTTTTGCTTTGTGTTCTTTTTTGGATGTGAAGCTGTAGTGGTAAATGCATATGTTTTTGATCGTGCAAAAAAATCTATCCAAATCTAAATGCCTAAATATTTTTTTATTATCAAAATTAAAACAAAAGAAGCCCAGATTCAAAATCTTCATTCAATTTCCTTCAAAAATCATATATATTTCATTGTTATATCTTTTGTAGTTTCTGAGCTAGAATTTGTTGTTAATTATTACCCCCAAATCATTAGATTTCCCTGGCACTGGGAAAGCCTTTGTTTGTAACATTTTCAAGCAGTGAACGGGTTAAAAACACGACAAATACAGCAATCTTTAAAAAAAAAATTAAGAATTTTTTTTTTTTTTTTAACTGTCCTAAAAGACAAAATTTCTTGCACCTGCTCAGGATTAACCCTAGTGTAGTTTTGACTAAGAGCAGCAGCTCTTGCTCTGCGTGGCTCAAAAGAAGAACCTAAAAAAAGAAAACTTACATATGAAGACAACAATGAACAATGACAAAGCAGAAAAAGAGGAGGAAAGAGGAAAGAAGAAGAAGAGGGGAAGAGGAGGAGGAGGAGAAGAAGACGAAGAAGAAGAAGAAAATGAAGATGAACAAGAAAAACAAGAAGAAGAACAAGATGATGACCATGAGGAAGATGAAGAAAAGAAAAAGATGCGACTACAGCAAGCAGTAACAGGAGATGAACACCAAGTGAAGGGAAAGGGCAAGAACTGCGCTAAGAATAACACAGAAACAGGAAGAGTAGAACTCAACAACAGCTATATAGCACACAGAAGTACAAACACATATCACATGTTGGACTCGCTGTGGTTCAGTTCATCCCTGATGAATGTATAGAATGTCTGATTTCCCTTAAAAAAAAATAAAAAAAAAAGGTGTTGATGGTTGTTCTACCTGAAGAAGTCAGTGGCCATTGTCCAAGAGTTGACTGTGGCCGTTGTGCAGGTGTGGATCGCTACATAGCTTTGCGGGCCCAGCCCAGTGTGCAACAATCCATTGTGGCTGGCATTCCTTGGCATGGCTACACCTACCACTGTGATCAGTTCTCTGTGAGTAGTTGTAGTGTCTGCGTTGTTGTTGTTTGTTTGTGTGCTTGTTTGTATGCTCAGTGTGTGTGTGTGTGTGTGAGTGAGTGTTTGCATACATGAATGTGTTATTTTATGTGTGTGTGTGTGTGTGCATGTTTCAGTCTTGACAAGCTCCTAGCATAACACCATCAGTCTTCGAAATCTCCCAAAGTCGGAGTGTGGCTGCCCACATGGCATAGTAATCAAAAACGGTCACACATGTAATGTTCTCATCCCCAGCTGATGCATTTGTACCGTAGCGTTCAAGTGCTTCAGATGATCCCTGGAGTCTTTCAGCCAGGGTACGACAACAACAACAACAACTGTCAACAATTTGTGCTCAGCCACAGGTCTAAGGGTTGAAAGCTACTAGCTTTTATCCTATAAACATTACACAGTTTCTAGGGACTGAAAAAAACAACAAAAAAAACCTGTTGTAGCAGAATGAAGAAAAAAAAAATGTTTTGGTTTTGTAACAGTCTTCGTCACTAGTAGATAACTGCTTCTTTCACACACTTTTGAATAATTGATTTTGAATTTAAGCCGTTTTTTTTTTTTCCTGCAAAAATATAAAAAATGTTGCTTTGCATGTCTGTGTCATATTTGTCAATAGAAAAAACAAGATGCAAAGCATGTAAAGGTACTCCCAGTTTATCTTCCTGAAAAACGTCACGATCAAACATGCATCATAATGTATTTGACGTCACAGTCAAACGTGCGTCATAATGTATTTTGTCACTGAAATATTCCATAAAGAAGAAAAACCGTTTTGGGCCGTTACAGCCATTAGTAACAGCTATTCTGGTAATATAAAACATCAGGCATCATCCGTGACCCGTAATGAACATACCTACAAATTTTCAGAAAGACCAGCCCAGAAGTTTTGTCTGGAGCGAGTGGAACACATTTTGACCACGGACAGACAGACACACACACACACACACACACACACACACACACAGACACACACACACAGAGCATTTCTTCATTCCCACTGTAAAGTACTCCCTGTTCTATAAGAGCTGGGAGTACCAAAATGAAAATAGAACTATGGAAACTGTGACAATGTTTTTTAAGAAATAGTTTGGGCAAACTGCAAACTCATTTTGACGGGAACTCAAGACTTCTCAGATGGGAAACAAATCTTTTGAAAAGAAAAATAGAATGGCAGTTTAACAGGCAGCCTGATATCTTGTATAAATTGAGTTCTAAACCGTTCCCTTGGTTTGCTGAATCACGATTTCCACCAGCAGTGTATGAACTAAAACCTCTTCGCAACAATGATACCATGAACTGTCTGTTTAAAGTTGATGGCATAGGATGATCTATTTGTCAACCTCACCCCCACCCACCCACCTCTGTTCACAATTACCTATGCCCAACACTACCCCCCCCCCCCCCTTACGTACACACACTCAAACACACAACACACACTCACTCAGACACACACACACACACACACACACACATTCATACACTTTCGCTGTCTCATACATACACACAAACATACACACACCACACACCACACACACACACACACACACACACACACACACACACACACACACACACACGCACACACGCATGCATGCACGCATGTCCCTATGTATGCTGTACGCGCGCACGCACACACACACACACACACACACACACACACACACACACACACACACACACACATAGGCACACTTGCACCCATGCATGCTGTACACACACACACACACACACACACACACACACACACACACACACACACAGCGTTCTGTTACAGGTCTTTGTGAAACATTAATAGGTCTTCTTACAGTCGTTTCAGTCCTTTTATTGTAGTGTTACATGGACCTGTCAACCCTGTTACATCTCTACCTGTCTCAGATTGTACAGCACTTAGTACAGTAATTGTACACCACTTGTGAATAATCCAAGTTGGTAATGTGGTCCTTTTCAACATGGAGGTCCCGACCAGAATAAGGCAAGCCACTGGACCATACAAAGACCTGTTGTCCTCAGTGTAAAGGACAATGAGATGGTATGGTCATGTATGATGATCAACAGGACTTGCACAAACCGTTCTACAAGGAACAGTGCGAGGAGGCAGGAGGAGAGGAAGACAGAGAAAGAGATGGGAGGACAACATCAGTGCATGGACTGGCCTCACACTCAGCAACTGCCTAAGAGCGTCTGAGAACTGGGAGGAGTGGAGGAAGCTGGTTGCAAAGTCTTCTGTGGCATCCTGATGGTCTTCAAGACTCTGGGATAGCTGATAGGTATGATAGGTTATGAATGATGAAGTTGTGTGACAGGACCATTGCGGGGCGATGTCTGGTGACCTGGATTTTTGGATAAGTATATCACATATACACTGAACGTCATTTTCAGGGTGACACATGCCTGGTGAAAAAAGACAAGAAAGGAGACAGGTGCTTCGACGGCTCCAAGCGACGGCGACATTCTTTGAGTGAAATTCACAGCCAGATCATCCCCAAGGTCAAGGTCAAAATGGACGAGGTCACCAAGGGCATCTACTATAACCTGGTGAGCTGACTTACAGCGCTCTGTTTGTGTTAGTTCGTTTTTCTCTTGTCTTTATTGTGGTCCACTGTTTGTCTTCCTCTGTGGCCCAGGGTTTTTGTTGTTTGTTTTTGGTGCTGTCCCATCTTCTGTGCCACCTCAGTGGCACTGCACCCAGCATGCCGCTCATTCCGAGCCCCTGTCCACAGTTACAGCCAAGGCTGGTCTGGCCCACTGCAGCCCTGTCTGCGGCACTTGGCAGGGAGCAGCCGATGTCAAGTCGTCATGAGGCAACCCACTGGAGGAGACACTGCACTGCTGCTGAGTCACTTTGGTAGTGTTCAGTGGTGCTTTTTCTGGTCCAACATACACAGGACACCACCTTCTAAGCCCCCTACTGACGACTATCATCACTTAGTCACGGAGCCGGCGTGAGTAAGCCCTCCCTCCGGAGGGCACTACCATGTCCGCCCAACGACAGCTCATAACTCAGAAAAGGCTGCGTTATTTGATATGAAACCAAGACAGGTCACCTTAAAGACTACTTGCTACATACTTTTGGAAAAACTTGAATGCAACTGCTGTTGTAAATACTGCCTGCTGCATAGATGATTAGCTGTATTACGCTTTTTATTAGTGTTCATTGTATGAAGTCATATAAACCATGTTAGAGTTTTATTCACAGTTGATTTCGATTCTCACTCAGATTCACACACTCATATGCACTTTCGTTCCTTATATAGATTCATTACACTTTTCTTGGAGACAAAAAAATACAAGCTTAAAATAAGGAACACATGAATCGTACACATGCATTTATATTACTGAACCTGATTAATAAAAAACATATGAATCATAGACATGCATTTATATTGCTGAAACTGATTAATAAGAAACACATGAATCGTAGACATGCATTTATATTGCTGAACCAACTAGTCAAGAACTCAACCGTTGACAAACAATTCCCACTGTCATTCTGACAGTCAGCTGGCAAGGTCTTATACTAAAGAGAAAAAAAAAAGAAAGAAAAGGTAGGAAGGACTGGAAGCTGGGGACAGATGGGAATGAAGAAGAGGGCGTTAAAGCGTAAATGGGGCGATAAAATGTAATTAGTAAACCCTTCCCTGGCAGCAAAGAGGGCCATTAATCTGCGACTTGTGATAAGAATCTTCTGTATCGTCTGCCATCAGGGAGACCCATCTACAGTACTTAGCCTCAGGGTGTTTGTCCATCCATGGTATTCAACAGAGAGTACACTGAGTATAAGTCTCAGGCACCGTCAATTCAGGGGGAGAGAATCACAATCCAGCTGCTTCTCAGGGCACCTAGCGATAAGAACAATAAGGAAATGAGAGGAAAGGGCGGTGAAGGCAGAAGTAGCAAAAAAAAACAAAAAAAAATGAGTGGAGATTTCCATGCAAAAGAAAACCTTTGATGCTATGCAAGGGACATACACATCTGCCGACCGTCTCAGTGATTAGGGACATACGCATCTGCCGACCGTCTCAGTGATTAGGGACATACACATCTGCGACCGTCTCAGTGATTAGCTGATTGTTTATTTTTCCATGCATTGTCGATGACACCAGTGCTGGACAGGGCTAAGAATTGTGTAATATAGCCTATACTTGGGTCTCTTGAGAATTGCGATCCCCCCACCGGTGGTTACATCAGTGCTGGACAGGGCTAAGAATTGTGTAATATAGCCTATACTTGGGTCTCTTGAGAATTGCGATCCCCCCACCGGTGGTTTAATTCTTACCCAGTTCAGAGATTTAGGCACTCATTTTTGAAACAGAAGTTTGTGATGACAGTTTTACTGATCATGAAATGAATTTTAAAAGGAGTTTAAAGTAAATCCACCACATAACAGGGCCAAACAGATCACGAGACAAGACACAACACGTTTCAACCTCATGAAACAAAGTTTGTGCATGAAAATATGTCATATATCGAAGTGTTGTTACTGTCTTAAGGTTTTGAATATGTACAGAAATGTGCACAGTCTGACCACAGAAAATGTTCATGATATCCGAAACTGTGACATTGGCATAATACTGAGGGTATGGCGTCAGATGTAGACACTTGATAACCAAATAGCAAAATGGATTTTTAATAGGAAAAATCTTATAGTTAATCTGCCAGATAACGGAGACAAACGAATTGCAAGACAAAACACGACGCATTTCGACCTCTTGGTCTTCTTCAAGCAAGAGAAGCAACATTCAGGACGATGGAAACAAATAACGAGCAACCATTTATCCTCTGGAATTCGGCACAACATGGGCATTGGATCAAAGAGCCAAATAGTGAAATGTTGAGAGCTTAATTAATAATTATATGTTGGAAAAATAAACATTGCTGAGAGCTAGTGCAGGCAAACAATTTTTCTGTCATCATGACAGTGACTTTACACAGATTTCTTTTTGGAAAAAAAAACAGGGGGGGGGGGGGTGTGTGTGAAGAAGAAGGCATTTTCACTTCAAATGTAAATATT
The DNA here is from genome assembly GCA_033310375.1 of Conus canariensis. Classification (NCBI taxonomy): domain Eukaryota; kingdom Metazoa; phylum Mollusca; class Gastropoda; order Neogastropoda; family Conidae; genus Conus; species Conus canariensis. The sequence goes on from CM065737.1 coordinate 54,041,852, forward strand.
AAACACTTCCCTGCAAGCATCTGAGGATGGTCAAATCTGTGTGGAGAAGAGAACTGTTATGTCACCTGTTGGGAGTCCGTCTCCATCTCCTGGATGTGAGACTCTTCATAAGAACTTGGCAGAGTTACGTTCATCCTTCTGTGGGGATGGCACAGACACACCCCATGTGATTCTGTGCTTTTATTGACATTAATTACACCGTTCTTTTCAGAATAAGTCAGCACAAATGTGGTATGAGAACTTCACCACACTGTTCATCAAGTACCAGCTGGTGCAGGATCTGCAATTAAGAGGTAAGTCAAACGATCTGCGTTTGAGAGGTAAGCCAAACGATCGATAATTAAGAGGTAAGCCAAACAATCTACAGTTTAGAGGTAAGCCAAACAGTCTACAATTAAGAGGTAAGCCAAACGATCTACAGTTGAGAGGTAAGCCGAACGATCGATAATTAAGAGGTAAGCCAAACAATCTACAGTTTAGAGGTAAGCCAAACGATCTACAATTAAGAGGTAACCCAAACGATCTACAATCAAGAGGTGAGCCAAACAATCTACAATTAAGAGGTAAGGCAAATGATCTACAGTTTATAGGTAAGCCAAGCGAGCTACAGTTAAGAGGTAAGCCATGCGAGCTACAATTAAGAGGTAAGCCAAACGATCTACAATTAAGAGGTAAGCCAAACGATCTACAATTAAGAGGTAAGCTAAACGATCTACAATTAGGAGGTAAGCCAAACGATCTACAATTAGGAGGTAAGCCAAACGGCACCCTTTCTGTAATCTAAATCATGTGCCTCAATTTGCAAAGTGACACAACTGCAGGCGGAAATCTAAACTAATCTGAAAAATTATTGATAAAGCTCCGCCGAAAAACGTTGACAAACGAATCACAAGACAAAACATGACGCATTTCAAACTCTTAGGTCTTCATCCAATTATGGCGCAAGATGGATGTTGAAAGATAATGCCCATCTTGCACCGAATTGGATGAAGAGAAGTGATTGCTCATTCATTTTCGTTGCCCTTAGTGTTGTGTATCTTGCCTGAAGAAGACCTAAGAGGTCGAAATGCATCCAGTTTTGTCTTGTGATTCGTTTGTCAAAGTTTTTCGGTGGAGCTTTATCAATAATTTTTCAAATTCATATGCCTCAAGTCAGAAACTATCCAATGTTTGTCTTAACATTTGCGAATTAAAAAAAAAAATTTTTTTTTTTTTTTCTTTTAATTGTTCTTCTCAACCTGTTTTGAGACTTGATGTAGTGCCGAATCTCAACAAAGACTTTTGAGGTTGCAAAGTCAGAAAAAATTTTTTTTTCTTTGTTTATTGGAAACAAGTACACAGAATGAAAAAAAAAAATGGTGACCCTCCTCACCCTCTCCCTCACCCATGTCTCTTTGTCCTCCACTGTTACCTCCCATCCACCCTTGTTCTTCCCATTTCTACATCCTGATTCAGTTATCAAGAGACTTTTCACATGTTCAGTAATGGCGTTTTTATCGTTGCTAAACGGGTCATACTGGCTGCTCTCCTTCTCGCTCTCTTCCCCTCTCTGTGATTCAAAGTTATCAAGAGACTTTTCACATGTTCAGTAATGGCGTTTTTATCGTCGCTAAACGGGTCATACTGGCTGCTCTCCTTCTCGCTCTCTTCCCCTCTCTGTGATTCAAAGTTATCAAGAGACTTTTCACATGTTCAGTAATGGCGTTTTTATCGTCGCTAAACAGGTCATACTGGCTGCTCTCCTTCTCGCTCTCTTCCCCTCTCTGTGATTCAAAGTTATCAAGAGACTTTTCACATGTTCAGTAATGGCGTTTTTATCGTTGCTAAACGGGTCATACTGGCTGCTCTCCTTCTCGCTCTCTTCCCCTCTCTGTGATTCAAAGTTATCAAGAGACTTTTCATATGTTCAGTAATGGCGTTTTTATCGTCGCTAAACAGGTCATACTGGCTGCTCTCCTTCTCGCTCTCTTCCCCTCTCTGTGATTCAAAGTTATCAAGAGACTTTTCACATGTTCAGTAATGGCGTTTTTATCGTCGCTAAACGGGTCATACTGGCTGCTCTCCTTCTCGCTCTCTTCCCCTCTCTGTGATTCAAAGTTATCAAGAGACTTTTCACATGTTCAGTAATGGCGTTTTTATCGTTGCTAAACGGGTCATACTGGCTGCTCTCCTCACTCTCTTCCCCTCTCTGTGATTCAAAGTTATCAAGAGACTTTTCACATGTTCAGTAATGGCGTTTTTATCGTTGCTAAACGGGTGATACTGGCTGCTCTCCTCGCTCTCTTCCCCTCTCTGTGATTCAAAGTTATCAAGAGACTTTTCACATGTTCAGTAATGGCGTTTTTATCGTCGCTAAACAGGTCATACTGGCTGCTCTCCTTCTCGCTCTCTTCCCCTCTCTGTGATTCAAAGTTATCAAGAGACTTTTCACATGTTCAGTAATGGCGTTTTTATCGTCGCTAAACGGGTCATACTGGCTGCTCTCCTTCTCGCTCTCTTCCCCTCTCTGTGATTCAAAGTTATCAAGAGACTTTTCACATGTTCAGTAATGGCGTTTTTATCGTTGCTAAACGGGTGATACTGGCTGCTCTCCTTCTCGCTCTCTTCCCCTCTCTGTGATTCAAAGTTATCAAGAGACTTTTCACATGTTCAGTAATGGCGTTTTTATCGTTGCTAAACAGGTCATACTGGCTGCTCTCCTTCTCGCTCTCTTCCCCTCTCTGTGATTCAAAGTTATCAAGAGACTTTTCACATGTTCAGTAATGGCGTTTTTATCGTTGCTAAACGGGTCATACTGGCTGCTCTCCTCGCTCTCTTCCCCTCTCTGTGATTCAAAGTTATCAAGAGACTTTTCACATGTTCAGTAATGGCGTTTTTATCGTTGCTAAACGGGTCATACTGGCTGCTCTCCTTCTCGCTCTCTTCCCCTCTCTGTGATTCAAAGTTATCAAGAGACTTTTCACATGTTCAGTAATGGCGTTTTTATCGTTGCTAAACGGGTGATACTGGCTGCTCTCCTCACTCTCTTCCCCTCTCTGTCTCTGTTCTTTTCTTGTCTAAGTCTCTCGTCCTTTGTGTTTAACTCCCATTTTTCTGCCGGTCGTTTCAAGTCTGTTTCTTTATAATAGCAGTAATAATTACAATGATAACAATCCATTTTCAAAGCACCATGCCAAAGCACTGACAAAACACACTCATGTACACAACAGGCTGCCTACCTGGGTAGTGCCAACTGAAGAGCTGCCTGCCAGGGCAGTCATTTCCTGTATCATCCAATCAATATTGTTCAGTCAGTATCCTTATTTCCTTCATTCTTTCAATTTATCATGCAGGGTGCATGCTATGTGTAACGTGTCATCCATACCAACGGCCAAACTGGCCTTCTCTTCCGAAAGTTGGTGATGGGATTTTACGTGTGTGTGCAAGATGTTATGCTCGCGTTCACACACGGAACCTCAGTCTCATTCAAAGGACTCTTGAGGAAGTGCAGTCAGAACCAATGTTAACTCCGAGGGAAACCACACCCTGTACTGAAACGGCCCTGTGCAGATTCGAACCCACAACCCCAGGATCACCAATATTACGAGTCCGGCGCTCTACCAACTGAGCTATTCCGGCTGCCAGCTATTCCGGCCCCCAACTATGCAGTATCTGTTTGTTTCTAACTCCGTTATTCTGCCATTCTCCTTCATTCTCTGTCTGTATGTCTACATCTCATTATGTATGTATGTACAAAAGCAACCCCATAAGAATTCATGGAGAACTTGAAAGCCCCCATTCATACGGGAATAAAAGAAACAGGATACCAGACCTTCTTTTTGGTTTTCTCAGCTCCACTTTCTATAAATCGTGACTTGCAATCACCATCGTGAAATGATTGTCTGAAGAATTTCTGAGGGTAAGACTTCGACTTTGACAGTTAATCGATGCATAGTTGTGCTTGAAACATTCAGGATCTTGCTTCTGAGCTTAAACAGAAGTCACTTGATGTGACTTCAAAGTGATCATTGATGCTTTTCTTACAGATTAGATTTTGCAAAAGGACATCTTGGTACAGCCGCATTTTACGATTTCTTTTGCTCAGTAAACAAATTTTTTGTTGATATACTGTTTCAGGGCATTGTTTCAGTAGTAATTTATAAATTGTTTGTGTATAATATGTGAATATATGAGTCACTGTGTGTGGCTCTACACTTTGCTGTGTGTGTCTACCTCTGGTGATGCTGGGTGTCAGGTCTGTCCATCTGGTATGGGGAGGATCTGATGGTGGACCTGTCTGCCTCCAACACTAAATACTTCTTTGGATCCTGGGACTTCCTGACGCATCACGTCCTGCACAAGGCGGTGTACAACCCCGTCAAACGCACACATGTCTATGCCGGTAAGTCCCCTTGCTGCAGTTCTGCGAAAGGTTGTACGTGACTCGGGTCAGACACACACACGTCTACGGTGGTAAATCCCTTTGATGCAGTTCTGCCTTTGGGTGGGCACGACCAAGTCAAACGCACACATGTCTATGCCGGTAAGTCCCCTTGCTGCAGTTCTGCGAAAGGTTGTACGTGACTCGGTCAGACACACACACGTCTACGGTGGTAAATCCCTTTGATGCAGTTCTGCCTTTGGGTGGGCACAACCAAGTCAAACGCACACACGTCTGTGCAGGTAAGTCCTTTCACCACGGTTTTGTGAAAGGTTTTGTACGAGCAAGTCAGAAACATGCACGTCTGTGCCGTAAGTCTTTTCACCGCAGTTCTGCACAAGGCTGCGGACAACACAGTTAAACGCACATACATCTATGCCAGTAAGTTCGTTTGCTTCAGTTCTGCACTAGGGTGTATATGACCTAGTCAGATGCACGCATATCTATGCTGGTGAATCTCTTTGCTGCAGTTCTGCAAAAGGTTGTGTACAACACAGTGAGATGCACGCATGTCTGTGCCAGTAGGTTCCGTTGCTGCAGTTCTGCACAGCTGTATATGACCCATTCAAATGCACGCATGTCTATGCCAGTAAGTCCTTTCACACCAGTTCTGTGAAAGGTTGTATACGACTGGGTCAGACACGCACATGTCTATGCATGTAAGTTCCATCACGGCAGTTCTGCATAGCTGTATATGACCCTTTCAAATGCACGCAGTCTATGCTGTTAAGTCTCTTCACCATGGTTTTGTGCAAGGTTGTGTACCATCCAGTCAAACACACATCTATGCTGGTAAGTCCCTCTGCTGCAGTTGTGCGCTAGGGTGTACATGACCTAGTCAGAGGCACGCATGTCTATGCTGGTAAATCTCTTCACTTGAGGTCTGCGAAAGGTCTGTGCCTCTAAGTTCCTTCACTGTAGTTCTGTACATCTGTTGTGTGTGACCTATTCAAATGCACACACATCTGTGCAAGCAAGTCTTTCACCACAGTTTTGTAGAAAGGTTGTGTATGAGCGAGTCAGACACACACACGTCTGTGCTAGTAGGTCCCTTTGCTGCAGTTCTGTGCTAGGGTGTGTAAGACCTAGTCAGATGCACGCACGTCTACGCAGGTTAAGTACTTTCACCGTAGTTTTGTGAAAGGTTGTGTATGAGCCAGTCTAGACGCACCGACATCTATGCCGGTAAATCTCTGTGCTGCAGTTCTGCACAAGGCTGCAGACAACCCAGTGAGATGCAAGCACGTCTGTACTTGTGTATCCCATCAGTGCAGTTCTGCACGGCTGTGTATGACTCGGTCCATTGCACGCGCATCAATGCAGTTCAAGTCTCTTCTCCTACTCTTCCTTACCCTGAGCTTTCCATCCTGCTGTTGCATGGATTCATCACATGTGAATCCAGCAGGCAACCTGTCTCTTCCGTTCTTCACAAAGTCAGAGGGTGAGAGGGTGTGCAACGTACATGAAGCTCCCTGTCGAAAACTATGGTACTCAGTCTGCCTTCTTCTTGTTGTTTTTTCTTTCTTTCTTTTTTCATTCTTCTTCTTTTTTTCTTTCTTTCTTTCCTTCTTTTCTTTCTTTCTTTCTTTCTGTCTTTTTTTTCTTTCTTTCTTTCTTACAAGTGTATATTTGGCATAGAATCCTACCTAACACATAATGCTGCGCTCCAGTTTAAAAGTAAAAGTATTATATACTCTTTTTCTTTAAAGATAAGGAGAATCTGAGTAAAATAGGGGGAGGGAACCCTCCAAGACAGTGACAGTAATAGAAGTTCAATAAGACTAGTGTTTGGTTAGAGAAATGGAAGTAAACATTGCAGAATTTCTGTTCGTTATAAAGGACATCAACTCAGTCTTAATGTTTACATACAAGCTGTCAGTAATGTGTCATAGAAGTAAGTATGTGTGCAAGCACACGCATGCACACACACACACACACACACACACACACACACACACACACACACACACACACACACAGAGCAATATTTAACTTTTCATATTGCAATTTCTTTTCTTTATAAAGGACATCGATTCAGTCGTAACGTTTACATACAAACAGTGCGTAATGTGCCACATAAGCAGTTATGTGTGGCAACCCCCCCCCCCCCCCCTCCCAAGACAAAAAAAAAGCAGTATTTAACTATTTATATTGCATAGCTGTTTGTACGTGTGTCTGAATGATCATTTTTGCTTCTCCCTTCATTCAGACACCGTGGCCGGCATTGGTGTGGGCTGCCTGCTTTTGGGCACCATCCTCGGCGTTGTCTTCACCTGCATAGCTCTGCGGAGGAGGAGCTTCAAACGCACCAACCGACCCTTCAAGTTAGATGAAGTGGACGATGATTTCCGCGACGATGAAGGCTTATAAATCGTCGGGTTGGCTGGTTTCTGTCAAGTGTTTCTTTGTTCTGATCAGGATAGATTTTTTTTTTTAGTTATTGGTTGTCTTGTTCTGTCAAGTTTTTCTTTGTTCTGAACAGAAATTGTTACGGTTATTAGTTGTCTGGTTCTGTCCAATTTTTCTTTGTTCTGAACAGAAATTTCTGTGGTTATTGGTTGTCTGGTTCTGTCAAATTCTTTGTTCTGAACAGAAATTTTTATGGTTATTGGTTTTCTGGTTCTGTCAAATTTTTCTTTGTTCTGAACAGAAATTTTTATGGTTATTGGTTGTCTGGTTCTGTCAAGTGTTTCTTTGTCCTATTGAAGAAAAATTTTTTTGAGTTATCAGTTGTCTTGTTCTGTCAAGTTAAGTTTTTCTTTGTTTTTGACAAGGAATTTCTTTTCTTCTTTTTTTTTGGTGGTGTTTTTTGTGTTGGCATTCAAACCTGAAACCTCATATTCACAGATTTGTTTCAAGAGTTTTCAGGGTAATACTGTGGGGTTATTGGTCTGTTGGATGAGTGGAATGTACAATATACCAGACATTTGAAGATTTAAGAATTCAGTTGGGAAAAAAAAAACATTCCATTTATTTGTTTTGTTTCTTCTTTTGTTTCTTTATAGCGCTTCATTCCATTTTTGTTTTTTCATGCTCCTTTTTTTTTCAGATTTGAGTTTTTGCATATTTTGATATAGGTGGATAAGTAGCTGCAGAGGATTTCATTTAAATGCGTAAATGCCACACTTTATGAATACACAAGATGTCATGTTTGCTTCATTCCATTTGAGGGTTCTTTATTTTTCGTTCTCATTATGGTAGGTATCCATCTGTCAACAGCAGTTTTCACCTGTTTCCAGTCTTAAGATACTTCAAAAAAGAAAAGAAAAAGGAGCAAAAATGATAATTGCAGCCCCTCTCCCCCCCCCCCCCCCACACCTGTGTGTGAATATTGTTTATGAGATGCTTTATTTGCTTGCCTCATTTTGGTGTCTTTCTTTGTGGACTTTTTTTTTTCTTGTTTGAATGAAAGTACATTCCCTTTTCTGTTAATTTAAACAAGAAGTATTTTCTCCAGGCTTGCAAATACTAGATCTATCTGAATTGTGTGTGTGTGTGTGTGTGTGTGTGTGTGTGTGTGTGTGTGTGTGTTTTGTGTGTGTGTGTGTTTGATATCTTATCGTCGGTTCTTATGAAGAATCATCTTTCGAAAACAGAGAGTTAGTGTGGTCTTTGTCAGGTGCTGACTTTCACCAGAGTCCAGTGATGCTGATGATAAATTCACGGCTGATATGACTTCATGTTTGTCTTGGAGATGAAACTTTATTCTTTTCTCAGTGCATAACTGATCTGATGATGTATGTAGGCGGATGTACACAGGTATGCCCTTGTCATGTGCAAGTGTGTGAGCGTTTTGGACACATGTCTTTGAAATGTTTGAAACAGTTCTTTTTTCACATAATCTCACTTTCAAGTTATGTCAAAACAGCCTTCTTTTTCAAGCTTCTGTACCGTCCTGAAACGTGACTGGGGGGAAAACACTGTTGCTCGTTAAAAATTTTTTTTTTTTTTTTTTTTGGTGAAAGATTTTTGGGACCCGTCTTTCCTGACTTCCAGTGCCTGTGGCTAAGTCCTGCACTCTGGGCAGCAGCCTCCGTCTTTTTATCGTTCCCGACAACTCGAGCACCGAATGTGATGAGAGAGTTTGCCTGTGACCACCTCAGTGGAGGCTGCATGGTCTTGCAGCAGCTGATTTCCTCCTGGTCTCTTTGATGCAGAAACGGTTCTGTCCCTTCATTGAAAATGCTTTCGCATTTTGATGATGGCATGGTGCTAGGTTTCAAAGCGTTTGTTTTTTGTCTCCGTCGGTCATCAGATATCCTGATTCATGTGCCTGTTTCTAAACCTGGCTTTGATTGAGATGAATTAAGTTACTGAGATTGTGTGTAGGTGTTTTTTTTTTCAGCTTTCTTTTATTTTTCGTTCTTTCTTTAACTGTTGAGTAGTTTTATGTGTTAAATGTCTTCTTAGGGATCTTTCTTTCAACCAATGATTGAAAAAGAATTTGGCTGTGGTTTGTTCCATGTTTTTTCATTTCTCCATGTGTGTGTGTGTGTGTGTGTGTGTGTGTGTGTGCACACGCATGCGCAGGAGTGTGCGTGCATGCGTGTGTGCGTGTGTGTGTGTGTGGACCAACTGGTCACAACTTGAAACTCTTATCAACTGCTTTCAGCTTAAAACTTGGTTCACTGTTTACCAGTTTAAAATCCTGCATGAAACTCTTGTCAACTGTTCTCAACTTGAAACACATATCCTGTACTCTGCTTGAAACTGGGTCATCTGTTTTCAGCCTGAAACTGGGTCATCTTTTCTCAGCATGAAACTGGGTCATCTGTTGTCAGCATGAAACTGAGTCATCTGTTGTCAACATGAAACTGGGTCATCTGTTTTTCAGCATGAAACTGGGTCATCTGTTGTCAGCCTGAAACTGGGTCATCTGTTTTTGAGCATGAAACTGGGTCATCTGTTGTCAGCATGAAACTGGGTCATCTGTTGTCAACATGAAACTGGGTCATCTGTTTTTCAGCATGAAACTGGGTCATCTGTTGTCAGCATGATACTGGGTCATCTGTTTTTCAGCATGAAACTGGGTCATCTGTTTTTCAGCATGAAACTGGGTCATCTGTTTTTCAGCATGAAACTGGGTCATCTGTTGTCAGCATGAAACAGTGTCATCTGTTGTCAGCGTGAAAAACTGGGCCATCTGTTCTCGGCATGAAACTGGGTCAACTGTTGTCAGCATGAAACTGGGTCATCTGTTTTTCAGCATGAAACCGGGTCATCTGTTGTCAGCATGAAACTGGGTCATCTGTTGTCAGCATGAAACTGGGTCATCTGTTGTCAGCGTGAAAAACTGGGCCATCTGTTCTCGGCTTGAAACTGGGTCAACTGTTGTCAGCATGAAACTGGGTCATCTGTTGTCATCTTTTGTTAACTAGAAACTTGGTCATCTGTTGTCAGCTTGAAATTTTGTTGTCTTTTGTCTCTTTGAAATTTTGCTATCTTTTGTCTTCTTGAAATTTTGCTATCTTTTGAAATTTTGCTATCTTTTGTCTTCTTGAAATTTTGCTATCTTTTGTCTTCTTGAAATTTTGCTATCTATTGTCTCTTTGAAACACGGTTATCTTTTGTCAAACCGTATCTTAGTCATCTGTTCTGAAGCTGAAACCTGGCCATCAGTCCTCAGTATGAAACCCAGTTGTCTGTTGTCAGTATGAAACCCAGTTGTCTGTTCTCAGTATGAAACCCAGTTGTGTGTCCGGTTGTCTGTTCTCAGTTTGAAACCCAGTTGTCTGTTTTCAGTATGAAACCCAGTTGTCTGTTCTCAGTATGAAACCCGGTTGTCTGTTCTCAGTATGAAACCCAGTTGTCTGTCCGGTTGTCTGTTCTCAGTATGAAACCCAATTGTCTGTTCTCTAGTATGAAACCCAGTTGTCTGTTCTCTAGTATGAAACCCAGTTGTCTGTTGTCAGTATGAAACCCAGTTGTCTGTTCTCAGTATGAAACCCAGTTGTCTGTTCTCGGTATGGAACCCGGTTGTCTGTTCTCCGTATGACACCCAATTGTCTGTTGTCAGTATGAAACCCAGTTGTCTGTCCAGTTGTCTGTTCTCAGCATGAAACCCAGTTGTCTGTTCTCAGTATGAAACCCAATTGTCTGTTGTCAGTATGAAACCCAGTTGTCTGTTCTCAGCATGAAACCCAGTTGTCTGTTCTCAACATAAGAAAACATGGTTGACTGTTCTCAGCTTATTCATTGTTTGATGTCTGTAGTCGGCTGCCATTGTACTTAATTAAGGTGAAGGCTTAATTTATGCTTGTCTGTCTCTCAAGTTGAGCATGTTTATCAGTTTCATGGGAGCGTCTGATCTTGTTGCTTTCATTATGTGTGTATGTGAATTTTCTTTTTAATTGCTAGTTATAATTTGCATGAAGCACATGGTGCGTGCGTGTGTGTGCACGTTCACGTGTGAACGCGTGCATGCACACTGGCGCACTTGTGTGTGTGTGTATTTGAGAGAGAGAAATAGTTATAAAAGTAATAACCTTAACTTGAGAGATTTGTTTTAGGTATTAGTCTGGTGCAGTTTTTCTTTAAGTTTTGTTTTTTGTTTTCGCTCTTTGCTATTTTGTGAAATTTTTTTTTTCCTTTTCAAAGTGAGGAGTGACCTGCTTTATTAGTTTCTCCATGTACAGTTATTTGAAAAAGCCTTTTGTAATTCTTTTTGTCAATGGTTTTCGACATGACCAAACCTTCAAGAGATTATATGAATGTAAATGTGCTTGAATTTTTTTTTTTAAATTAAAGATAGTATTTAACAATAATCTGGTAATCTGTGATGATTTGTGCAAATGTGTCAAAGAAGCTGAAGAATTCAAGAGCTACCTATTTTTGTATATCTTTGTTTATTTGTACAGTGTTTATGCATGTTTTTATTAGTTTTTTATTAGTGTTGTAACATGTTTTTGTTTTGTTTTGTTATTGTATTTTGCAAGAACTTGATGAAATGTTTTGTCGCACAAATGCTTATAACTTGCATTTTGATTCATACATGGATGCATAACTCTTCATGCTTCCACAATCATTTTCTGTCTTTTTTTTTTTTTTAAATTTAGTGTATTAATATTGCTTGTATTAATCTGTCAAAAGAAGCATATGCATTGCGACATCGTCTGTAATTATGCACCGTCTTGATGAGGTTAGCGTTTTTCTGAGCAGAATGTTTGTTTGGTCGTCTGGCTCTTTAACCCTTTCAGCACTGATTCTCCGAAGGCAGCGTAGTGCACTGGTACAGCTGCTGTGCACAGCTGGCAAGTTCTTTTTTTTTTTTTTTTTTTTTTTTTTTTGCTGTCTTGTCGTCTGTGCCACCTCAGTGGGAGTTACTGTTACTCAGGATCCCCACCCATATCCATACTCCAGCTTCACTGCTTCACCAAGTCACTTTGGTTGTGTTCTGTGGCATTTGTCTTGATTCAACATACATAGGATTCCATCTCTTATAAACCCTCTACTGACAACAATATTTTCTTAGTTGTGGAGCCAACGAGAATGAGTGGTCCCCCTTTGGTGGATGTTACTTCATCCCTCCAGCAACAGTCTCCCATAGATTTGCGGATACAAGCGACTTCAAGACAATAAATTGATTTTTTTTAATGTTATTTTTTTTATTTTCATATTTCTTTTTTTTTGTGTGTGTGTTTCCAAAAATGCAGTCTGACAGTAAATTAGTTCAAAAGAATACTCAAAATTTTGTGATTTACTACTGATGGGACTTGTGCTATTACAGAGAAAATTTCACAAAATGTCGCATAAATACACTACAAAACAAGAAAACAATACAGAAAAGTTTTTTTTTCTCACCAAACAAGAGGCACAGAAAGAAGCACCACAGCCCATCTCTGAATTTTTTTTTTTTTTTTTTTTTTTCAAAATACCACAGTAAATCATTCAGTTATGCTATATGAAATACAAGTTGATGTCTTTCTCAGTGAAAATGAACCACTGTCAGTGATGAATCGGCCAAAAATTATGCTGCCGAATGAGCTTTCAGCAAAACTAAGCTATGAGCATGAAGTGCTCAGCAAAAATGTTTAAAAACAACATCAACAAAGACAATTCTAACCGCCAGATGGTTATAGAATGACTTGAACAGTGTCAGCAGAATTAACTTGGGACTAAGTTCTGAAAAATAGGGGTATTCTGGTCTCGGGACAATGAAGATTAAACGACGTTCACTCACTGTCATGTCTTCTTCATGGGTAAGGACATACAGTGGTCTGCTATGGTGGTGCAGATCACGGTTTTATGGTTTGTTGTTGCTGGTTGGTACTGAAAGGGTTAACGAGAGAAGGTGAAAAGGTTATGAATGTTCACGATTCAAGATTGATGTAATCGCTGCTTGTGTGTGTGTGTGTGTGTGTGTGTGTGTGTGTGTGTGTGTGTGTGTACACCATTAAAGAAAAAAATGAACAAGCGAACAGACAACAAGCTCCCAATTTTGATTAGTGGTAGCTAAGCTTTAGCATGATGTCTCAGCAAGGTGCACATTTGGCTTAGCGGGTAAAGCGCTGTGCTCGCTGTCTGAATTGCAAGTTCAAATCATGCTGGCCAGCACCCAATGTAGAGTCTGACCTTTTCACTGCCCATTTCAAAATGTTGCAGCTCTGGTGGTGCTGTAGAGTAAGGTAGACATGATTGACCTTTTTGCTGCCCATCGCAAGATGTTATGGTTCTGATGGTGCTATAGAGTAAGGCAGACATTCGATATAACATCTGGCCTCTTCGCTGTCCCATCACCGTGTGTTGTAGTTCTTGTGGGTTGGTACTGGTAAACAGACACCTGATGTAGCAGCAGCAGGCCTTTACGCTGCCTGTCTCACCATGTTGTATTTCCACTGGTATTGTAGTGTTACAAAGGCTCTCGGAGTGATTGTCACCATGTTGTATTTCCACTGGTATTGTAGTGTTACAAAGGCTCTCGGTGTGATCGTCACCATGTTGTATTTCCGCTGGTGTTGTAATGTTAGAAGGGCTCTCGGTGTGATCGTCACCATGTTGTATTTCCGCTGGTGTTGTAGTGTTAGAAAGGCTGTCGGTGTGATCGTCACCATGTTGTATTTCCGCTGGTGTTGTAGTGTTAGAAAGGCTGTTGGTGTGATCGTCACCATGTTGTATTTCCGCTGGTGTTGTAGTGTTAGAAAGGCTGTTGGTGTGATCGTCACCATGTTGTATTTCCGCTGGTGTTGTAGTGTTAGAAGGGCTTCGGTGTCATCGTCACCATGTTGTATTTCCGCTGGTGTTGTAGTGTTAGAAAGGCTGTCGGTGTGATCGTCACCATGTTGTATTTCCGCTGGTGTTGTAGTGTTAGAAGGGTCTCGGTGTGATCGTCACCATGTTGTATTTCCGCTGGTGTTGTAGTGTTAGAAAGGCTGTCAGTGTGATCGTCACCATGTTGTATTCCGCTGGTGTTGTAGTGTTAGAAAGGCTGTTGGTGTGATCATCACCATGTTGTATTTCCGCTGGTGTTGTAGTGTTAGAAAGGCTGTCATGTGATCGTCACCATGTTGTATTTCCGCTGGTGTTGTAGTGTTAGAAAGGCTGTTGGTGTATCGTCACCATGTTGTATTTCCGCTGGTGTTGTAGTGTTAGAAAGGCTGTTGGTGTGATCGTCACCATGTTGTATTTCCGCTGGTGTTGTAGTGTTAGAAGGGCTTTCGGTGTCATCGTCACCATGTTGTATTTCCGCTGGTGTTGTAGTGTTAGAAAGGCTGTCGTGTGATCGTCACCATGTTGTATTTCCGCTGGTGTTGTAGTGTTAGAAGGGCTCTCGGTGTGATCGTCACCATGTTGTATTTCCGCTGGTGTTGTAGTGTTAGAAAGGCTGTCAGTGTGATCGTCACCATGTTGTATTCCGCTGGTGTTGTAGTGTTAGAAAGGCTGTTGGTGTGATCATCACCATGTTGTATTTCCGCTGGTGTTGTAGTGTTAGAAAGGCTGTCAGTGTGATCGTCACCATGTTGTATTTCCGCTGGTGTTGTAGTGTTAGAAGGCTTTCGGTGTGATCGTCACCATGTTGTATTTCCGCTGGTGTTGTAGTGTTACAAAGGCTGTTGGTGTGATCGTCACCATGTTGTATTTCCGCTGGTTGTGTGTTAGAAAGGCTGTTGGTGTGATCGTCACCATGTTGTATTTCCACTGGTGTTGTAGTGTTAGAAAGGCTGTTGGTGTGATCGTCACCATGTTGTATTTCCGCTGGTGTTGTAGTGTTAGAAGGGCTCTCGGTGTGATCGTCACCATGTTGTATTTCCGCTGGTGTTGTAGTGTTAGAAAGGCTTTGGTGTGATCGTCACAGTTGTATTCCGCTGTGTTGTAATGTTAGAAGGCTCTCGTGTGATCGTCACCATGTTGTATTTCCCTGGTGTTGTAGTGTTAGAAAGGCTGTCGGTGTGATCGTCACCATGTTGTATTTCCGCTGGTGTTGTAGTGTTAGAAGGCTCTCGGTGTGATCGTCACCATGTTGTATTTCCGCTGGTGTTGTAGTGTTAGAAAGGCTGTCAGTGTGATCGTCACCATGTTGTATTTCCGCTGGTGTTGTAGTGTTAGAAAGCTGTTGGTGTGATCGTCACCATGTTGTATTTCCTGTGTTGTATGTTAGAAAGCTGTTGTGTGATCGTCACCATGTTGTATTTCCGCTGGTGGTGTAGTGTTAGAAAGGCTCTCGGTGTGATCGTCACCATGTTGTATTTCCGCTGGTATTGTAGTGTTAGAAAGGCTTTTGGTGTGATAGTTGACCTTTTTGCTGCCCATCAGAACATGTTGTAGCTCTGGGGGTGTTTTCGTGCTGTTAGACAGACACCCAAAGCCCGTTCTCCCGAGACGGTTCGGGTTTCACTGTCTGCCTTATCACCTTTGTTGGGTGTGGATATCAAACCTGAATGTAGATTGTGCTGGAAAACACCACTGAGACCCAGCATGGGAGGAAAATGAAAGAGAGAGAGAGATATTGAGCATGGTCTGCCATAAATGCAGAGATGACAGATTTCCCATTCAGACTGGAAATTCGACCTGAGAATTGAATGAAAAATATTCTCCCAGTGTAGAAAATATCGTGTAACAGAATTCTTAAAACTCTGATTGGAGTCTGCAACTAAAATGTTTTCTTAATCGAGCAGAACAGGATGTACCCTTCATCATGTTGTGATGAATGGATGTTCAGTCCATTCGTGGAAATATCTCATTGTACAAAAGAAGCAAATTGAATGAAATGCTAACGGGAAGAACTTGCTGCTAAGCAGTATGAGCGAGTTGGTTGATTTTGTGCATATGTGGTGAAAAGATGTGCATTTGTGGTGAAAAGACGTGGTTTGTATAGTTGCCGATGCTGCATGAACGGCATGAATGAATTAGGCCATCACATTTTTACCCAGAGATGGAAGTTCCTTGAAAGGAATTGCGCTGGAATAGGGCTCGGAAGAATCGTTGAAGATGGCTGCGGTTTGCAGGGAAATGTGACGAGCGTGTCAAGTTTGAGCAGTTCAGCAGAACATGGTTGTCATGGGGGAATGTTACTGCAACCGCTATGGAAGAACTTTGGTGTGTGCTGATTGTTGGTGCGAATGATCCACTCCACATCAAAACACCCAGGTCGGTGAAGAAGGCTTGTACCTAAGACATGTCAATGGAAACAGCACTGCAAAGTGTACTGGTGATGGCTCTGTGTATCTGAAACCAGTTTTGTGTTGCTTTATGGTGGAATACAGCTCACCTTCTTTTATTGTTGAGAATTGTGAAATTATAGCAAAACTATTTCAGACATCTTGAAATTGAATTTGAAAATAAATCTAGACTCCGCTTTCTAATCAGTTCGTTTCTTAAGTAATGGCATTCAGAGGCATTATTCCAAATTGAACAATTTTTTTTTTAATAATCAAAGAATGAAAGACTCAAACACGCAAAGAAGATGTCATTTCTACAATATTTACCCTAATGAATATAAGTTTGTGGGTGATTTTTTTGTTCTCATAATGTGAAAGGTATTGTTAAAAACAGGGATGCAGTGATTTTATCCTCTTTCATTTTGAATTTAACTTCCAGACCTTGTTTTATGGTTGGTTTGTAGACACAAATTGGCAAAGAAAATCTATCTGAAGGACAACAGTTGATGTTTGTCCATACATCAGAATTCAGTGGTTTGCACATGTGTGCACACAAACTTACACACACACACACACACACACACACACACACACACACACACACACACACACACACACACACACACAAATATATATATATATATATATGTGTGTGTGTGTGTGTGTGTGTGAGACAAAGAGAGAGAGAGTGAGCGTGTTGTGTGTGTAGATAATTGTGTTTAATGCACGCGTGTGGGTGTATAATAATTTCAGATTTGACTTAAAACTTCAAACTTAATTTCAGATTTTGTGTGTGTGTGTTTGTGCATTCTTCAGATTTGGTTTCAGATTTAGACATACTTTGTCACTAGCACCCCTGTAAATGTTTATTACGCTTCAGTGCCTTGTAATGTTTTAGAGCCGTCAGAGAGACTGCTCTGCCAGCATGTTTCTCTAGTTAGTTAAAGATGTAGTGTTGACAGAGCTTTGTAGTGTAGTCGTATTAACAGGACAGGAAATGTTTGTTTCTTCATTGATCGCACCATGTTCTGCTTGTTACACAGAAGGTCGCATACTTGCCTTGTTCGTCTACTACTTCAGGAGTGTGTGTGTGTGAGTGTGTGTGTGTGTGTGTGTGTGTGTGTGTGTGTGTGTGTGTGAAAGTGAGCATGTGTTAGTTATTTAAACGACTAATATTTGAATGCACTTTTCATGTGTGGTATTCATGGATCAACATGCTTATTTCGTTTACAAATTGCTATTTGTGTCATAATGTTGTTGTTTTTTTTATGGCCCATTTTCGTAGTCTTTCGTAATTTCATTCAGATCTGTGAATTTCTGTCTCTGTATGTGTGTGTTGTTGGTGCTGCTGGATTCCTTGAGACCAGTACAGGAGTAAACTCTGTGTCTCCGTCTTAATATATGCCTGTACAGACATCAAATTAGTGTGCATACTTTGTTCTGAAGTGTTGAACAATTATCTTTACCAGTGTTTGACTTTAAAATGAAAAAAAAAGATTTGTTGCAACGAAAAATGATATGAACAAAAAATTCACAGGTAAATTTTGTGTGCAGGTAAATTTCTGTCAGGAAAAAAAAGAAGAAAAAACAAAACACATACATTTTTACTTCTTTCTGGCCAATAAATATAAACAGAGAATAAGTTTCTGCAGAATCTGGAAGAACAGTTGATACAATTTATTTGACAGGAATATTACAAAGGTGGACAGTTTTTACATAAAGAACTGTTACTGTTATGCAAAGAAAAACAAATATATATATATGTATATAGAGATAGAAAGATAGATAGATAGATATATCAGAGTGTGTGTATATATACATATATATAGAGAGAGAGATGTTGTTGTCGTACCCTGGCTAAAAGACTCCAGGGATCATCTGAACAGCCGAAGCACTTGAACACTATGGTACAAATGCATCAGCTAGGGATGAGAACATTACGTGTGTGACTGTTTTTGAATACCCCGCCACGTTGGCAGCCACACTCCGACTTCAGGGGATTTCAGAGACTGATAATGTTATGCTAGGAGCTTGTCACAACCGAAGACAATCCCCGCATAACTATGCAGAGCATAAAACATTTTGATGTAGCCTTGGTGTTCTAGCCTATGTCAATTGGCCTGACACAGCCGTGGGAGAGAGAGATAAACATATATATACATATATATATATATATATATGTATGTATGTATGTACATATATATATATTAGTGTCAGAAAAGAAATATGCAATAGAATCCTGTTCACAAGCTTCAGGAGATAACATCAATTTGTTCATGTTAACTGGTATTCATATGAAGAAAATCAAAGTCCCCAAAGTGCATTGCGACCAAGGGTACAGGAACGGAAAGAGGTTGACAACTGTCAAGATAAGAGGATCACAGTGCATGTTCCTGATTCCTTTTTTGTTGGCTGTATCCTCACTGGCAGTTATTATTCAAAGTCAGATTTTTTTTAAAAAGCTGATGTGTAATTTAGATATTCTCTCTCCTCTACACATCGTAAATAATGTTTTGTTTTGTTTTTTTTTGTCATTTTTTTGTGTGGTCAAAACGCACAGGTCAACAATGAATGTTTTTAACACAGAGAAAAGAAATGTGTTGATTACAAACGTAAAATTTGCATAAAGGTTATCATCATGCTATTGAGACCAATGTTGACTGACCTCTGCTGTATCTAACAGTGCTAGATAATCTTCTAGCAGAGCGTCTTGTTGAACGCATGTGACCCTGTGATCTTGAATATTGCAGGATCCATATGTAGCGATCAGTGCTTTATGTATAAGAGCAGTGTTTTTACAACAGTCTGTTGCATGTAAATGTATATCAATTCTGTCCACATTTTTTTTTTTTGCGCTTTTGTTTAAGCAGTTACGTCTTGAAGAGCAGTTTTGTCTTTACAAAGGTAAATGAAGGTTGTTTTTTTTTAGTTTGCTTGTTTTGTTTTGCTACGTTTTAACGTCAGCGTTTTATTTTTAGTTGCTTCTTGCTTGTTTTCAGACATTCAATGAATTCTGTGTATATCTTCACGGCAACTCTGGTTGAAGAAGAAGCATTTGGTGATAAGAGAGCATTCTCTCTCTCTCTCTCTCTCCCTCCCTCTCTCTCTCTCTCCCTCCCTCTCTCTCTCTCTCTCTCTCTCTCTCTCTCTCTCTCTCTATCCTCCCAGCCTCGACCTAGCTTTCTTTTATGTTTACTTTTTTTTTTTTTTTTTTTTTCATCTCACGTCTGGACTTGAATTCATATTTCACAATGATTGAAGTGCCATGGTAATAAAGGTGAATGGCTAGAATGCCAGTAACTGGTTCGACATGTATTTACTGTAAATGGATAGTGATATTTTGTGAATTGTTTTTTTTTTTTTTTTTTTTTTTCCACTGGCCATGGAAATGAAAAAAAGAATTCCAGAAGAAAGTCAGAAACATATATTTGTTGATTTACCTGGGAGATAAATTTATCCTTTTAATTGGTTCTTTGAAATATGATTCTAACCCTTTTTTTCCCACCCTTTTTTTGTGAGTGTGTGTGTGTGTGAAAAAAATGTGTAAGGTAAACATAACTGACACTTTCTTGTGTAAAAGGTAGTTGGTGCCATTTTCGTCCACTGACTTTGAACAGTTCACAAATGTGAATGCAGTTGCAAGCTGTTGAGTTAAATACGGTTTATCCCAAGCACTCTACGGCATGTACAGCATAATTCAGATCATGAATATGCATGGAACTTTCAATTCACAAATGTGCAGTAATGATTTTATCTTTTTTTTCCCTTTTCTTTACCATGTGTGTTTGATTTGCCTTAATTTTTTTTCCACACCCACAAGGGATTTTGTGCATGTGCAGTTTAAACAATCCTATATCCCATTCCCCTAACCCCCCCCCTTCCCCGCCCCTTCCAAACATTTCATTAGATTTTTTGTAAACCCCAAACAACAGTCCCCTTTTAGTAATGAATGGGTTGCTTCAACCCCCAAACAAAAGTCCTTGTGAAGTGAATCTTAAATAAATGTTAGAGAACCGCCCAGAGAACGTGGACAAACGATTTGTTTAGATTTCCGCCTGCAGTCGTCTCGCTTTGCAGCTAGACCTTGTGAAGTGGTCAGTTCATTTCTATATCCTCCAAACACACAGTCTTCAAAAATTGCTTATATGTCACTACATCCCCCAAGGAACAGACCTTGTAAAGGGTTTAATTCATTACTGTTTCCCTTGTACAACAATCCACATAAACAACTGTCCTTCAGTACAACAGTCCTTGTAAAGGGATTAATTTGTGATGATGTCCCCCAAGCAACTGTCTTTAAAATGGTAATTATGTCACTGCAGTTTTTATTAATGGCTAGTATGTCATATATTCAACAAAACAACAGTTCTAATCAAATTTGAATTTGTCATCATACCTCCCAGATGATAGTCGTCGTCAAGTGGTAGATATGCCATTACATCCTTTCAAACAATTGTCCTCATTAGGGGTCAGTATATCACTGTATCCTCCAAAACAGCAGTCCCAGTTAAATGGTGAATGTGTCACTACATCCTTCAAAACAGCAGTCCTTTTTAAGGGGTTAATATGTCACTGTATCACCCAAAACAACAGTCCTTGTTAAGGGGTTAATATGTAACTATATCGCCCAAAACAACAGTCTCTGCTTTATGGTGAATATGTCACGACATCCCCCCCAAAACAAGAGTCTTCATTAATGGCTAGTATGTCAGTACATCCCCCAAAACAACAGTCACATTCCACTCTATCTTTCAAAACAATAGTCCTTGTTAAATGGTGAATAATATGTCACTCCATCCTCCCAAACAGCGGTCCTCAATCATGATTGAACATCACTACATCTCCGAAAACAGCGATCGTTTGAAATTAATTGGGAAAATTGATAGGGATCCGAACCCACAGGCTGCCAGCGATCCTTCTGTTCTACTGACTCCTGTCTAACTTCAACTTTGTAGTCATTCCATTCTGACGTCACATATGGACAGCTGTTGGTGAAATTCACTTCTTCCTCTTTTTTGTTGTTGAAAATTTACACTCTTACAGTTTGAAAAAGAAATTGTTCCATGAAAGTTTGCAAACTGTCATGTTGTTCAGTGAATGATGCCTAGCCATCAAACTGTTCCCTGAATCTTTGCTGATTATCAGATTTTCAAAGCCTTATCAGACCGTTTGATTGTGTTAAACAAGTCTTCATTCTGTTTCAAGTCATGGATATGTGTGGACACCCATGTAAACAAGGGCTTACTTTTGTGCTTGACTGTTGGAAAGTTATTGAACATCATTCAGCGTTCAAGTGAGTCAGTCAAAAGCGTGAAGGCCATATCATTCACTCAAACAGAGTGACATTTTTAGGACCAGAACTGGTGTGTGATCGTCCATAGCAACATGCTTCAACGTCATCCATGGGAGAATTTCACAGGTTTAAGACCTTGGGAGTTTGTTACTTTGAACCAAACTGGCAAAACACCCAAATGATTTGACAGTAAACTGGACCATGAATGGATTTTCTTTTCTTTTTTCTTTTTTTTTCGATGAGAGGGACCAGTTATGACCTGTGAGTTGGAGAACAGAAAACCAGGCAGGACAGCTTGGGGACGTGATATCACGTCAGTCATTGGCAATCGTGAAAGTACATGGGTGATTGAAATAAGTGCAAGAGAGAGGCCCCATTCTTGTGCTTAATGCAGTGCCTGTGGTAGGTAATGTGAAGAGGCTTTTAGAAGACAGAGACCTAATTCATGTCGGACGATTTGTGATGTTTTCTGTTTCTGTGCTGAATGCTCTTCGTCCTCTTGCCACCTAGTGTATGCTTGCAAAGTTAATGAATACTTTATACTTTTGCCATTGCACTTTGTTTTGTTTGGTTTCTTTTTTTTAATGATTTTTTAGTTCTAATTTGTTGCTTTATGCTTGATAAATCCACATGGTTGTTTTTTTGTTTCGTTTGTTTTTAGCTAGGTGAGACTGAGTTATACTCAGATCTTTTTTCTGCAAGTTGTTTGCTTTTCTCCTTGGCAGTACTACAGTGAGGTGTGGCTTTGGCAGTCTTGGGTGTTTTTTTTTTGTGTGCAATGGAAAGATAGCTCAGAGGATGTGGCACTCTGTACCTGGGAAGCAAAGGGAACCTGGGTCCATGGTTCAATTCTTGTACAGATCAGGGTTTCTCCTTCTGTCTATTAAGGTTTGGTCTTGGTGCCAGTCTTTTGAACGAGACGATAAAAATGAGGTCCCCTGTATGGCATGTGTTCAGCAGCACTTGAAAGAACCCATGGCCACGAGGTCACGGTGCAACAGTCTGTGAAATAATTCACCGTGAGTGGTGATCAGGACCATTCACAGACAGGGGAGAAGACCAGCATGGTGAAGGTCACATGCTCTCCCCTGAGAGATTGGACAGGGGAGACAACCAGGATGGTACGGTACTTTGGCCACATGCTCTACCCTGGGAGATCAGAAAGGGGAGAAGGCCAAGGTGGTACTGTACTTTGGCTACATGTAGTCCCCCCCAAAAAAAGCCTAAATCAGACAGATATGGTGTGATGATGGCGCAGCACAATACAATGCTGTACAAACATTGAATTTTTTTTTTTAATATGTTCTCTTACTAAAAGACTGCCCCATCTAGAAAATGCACAGAAATTTCATGTCAAGGAGAAAATCTCATCATTTTGAGTGCCTCATCTTATGGTGGGTAATGATTGAATATTGCTTAGTATTTTGTGTCTTTTTTTTTGGGGGGGGGGGGGGGGGGGTTAAATTATATCAATCAATGCACTGTGCATAGCAACACTGTGAGTCACTGTATACATATGTATTTTTGATGTGCAAATGGGGAAATGTGTGGAACAAATGGAGTTGTGGAATATTGTAAAAAAATAATAAATAAATAAAATAAATAAGCATGATGTTGAAAGCAGAATGCTGCTTTATAACAACAACAACAAGACAAAAGGAAAAGTTGGCCAGGACATCAACCCACGAGTCGTACTTTGGAGGGAATTTGCTCTTTGGAGGAGAGAGGGAAGGGTGGTGGTGGTGGGGGGAGGGATGTAAGTACAAGGTCAGGCCTCCCTTATTGAGAACTGCGCCATCAGGTTGTTCAATCAAACAAAGACTCCCTCCTCCTTATTCATCTTTTGAACCTACACTTCCACACTTTTCCTGAACCTGAATAAGATGAGATGTTTGCTTGATCTGTCTGATAATCAAGTCTTGAGCTTCATCAAAATACTGTAGGTCCTTCTACCCATACCTTTCAATTTTTTTTTTCTTAAGAAGGGGCCATTGCCAAATGTCATGTATGTCCTGCAACCCATGAATTTGATGTCATGACAACTTATCGAGTCGTGAGTGGTTATTCATATGAAAAGGCAAACGCTGTTTGTGGTTGTCAGATTAGAACCATGTTGGTAAAACCATTTTGTGTGGACGACTGCGCCTGCACGTTTGTGGTCATGTTGGATCGGAAAGAATATTTTTATTCCATCGTATGGAAGAGCTGACATATCCTTGGAGGAGGAAGGATGCACGGCAGTGGTGCGTGACAAGCCAAATTTCATAAGGACATGCAACTCCCAGATCTAAGTCTGTGTTGAGGTCGGATCTATCCGATGTGGGTGGTTTGTTGCACGTCCAGAAAGGTGGAATTTGTGTTCAAGTGGATCTGTCCGGTGTGGGTGGTTGTTGTTCAGCGACCAGGGTGGCATTGCTGTTCCTAGCCTTGTGTTTGAGTCAAGGATACATATCATTTACTGTAATCAGCTGGGCTTTTGGTGGCCAAAATGCAAATTGACTCAAAAGAAGGGAAGCAACTGTCTCTGCAGTGAGGTTTTGAAAGAATGTGTAATCTAGATGTGAAAAGGAAACCAGTAATTGTGATGGAGAGTACTTGTATATATCAGGATATGCTTGCTTTACTTTTGTGAATGATTTTTCTTTTTTTTTTTTTTTCTTTTTTTTGGGGGGTCTGTCAAGACCTTGCTTGTTCAGTCAAGCTTATACATATCGTAAGTGTGTTGATGTAACAGGGTGTCTGAAAGCAAATTTGGAGACTGATTTGTGAAATAACTTAGATGTTAATTAATACCAACTAAATGATGGAGCTTGTGTGCAAAATCAAGTTAGTTTAAACCAAAGAAGGAAGGGTACAGCTGGTGATGCTTTACATAGGACAAAAAAAAGTCTCAAGGAAAAGAAAATTATTAAATGTGATCAATTGGCAAACTGAATGTCATCACTTTGCTACTTTGGCTGTTTTCTTTTAAAGAGAAAATATTTTGTGAGGTAGTTTGAGAGGAATTAATCCTAGAGTAGACCATTTAAGAAATTTCTCTCATGTTAAAACGCACTAGCCTTATAAAGTGAAAAAATGACTACAGCAGACATTCTTGTATCAATTTGGGGTTACAACTGATACAACATGGAAGGTGCCTGTTACATAAATGTCCGGTCCTTGTTCAATGCACTGTTTTCCTGCACTTGTAATGGTTGTGCTGATGTTTTGGGTTTTGTTCACTGTGTATTGTTCTTTTTGATAAATACAACATTCCAGATTTCTGGTTTCTGTGTTTGTTCATTATGGAAGTGAAAAAGAGAGGCAGTACAAAAGCAGGAGAGAAGCAGAAATCACATTTTCCCCCAAGTTTTCAACAGTGTAATTGTAATGAAAGGGGAAGGGGGGGGGGGGGGGGTCTTACCTTCAAAACTGATAGTCATTTGTCTCCCTCTAGACGGTGATGTCAGGTATAACCTGTGGTGTGTGTGTGCATGTGTGTACGTGCATGTGTGTGTGCGCGCGCGCGTGTGTGTGTGTGTGTGTGTGTGTGTGTGTGTGTGTGTGTGTGTGTGTGTGTTTAATGTTACAATGAGGAGATACACATTCCACAGTCCCTTTGCTTTAATATGCTACATTGGGGAGACACACATTCCATGGCCACTTCTCTTTAGGAAATTACAGTGAGAAGATACACATTCCACAGTCCCTTTTCTGTCAGGATGTTACAGTGAGAAGATACACATTCCACAATCTCTTTTCTTTAAGGATGTAACGGTGAGAAGATACACATTCCACAGTCCCTTTTCTGTCAGGATGTTACAGTGAGAAGATACACATTCCACAATCTCTTTTCTTTAAGGATGTAACGGTGAGAAGATACACATTCCACAGTCCCTTTTCTGTCAGGATGTTACAGTGAGAAGATACACATTCCACAATCTCTTTTCTTTAAGGATGTAACGGTGAGAAGATATACACTCCACAGCCCTTTTCTGTCAGGATGTTACAGTGAGAAGATACACATTCCACAATCTCTTTTCTTTAAGGATGACACTCCACAGCCCTTTTCTTTAAGGATGTAACGGTGAGAAGATACACATTCCACAGTCCCTTTTCTGTCAGGATGTTACAGTGAGAAGATACACATTCCACAGCCCTTTTCTTTAAGGATGACACTCCACAGCCCTTTTCTTTAAGGATGTAACGGTGAGAAGATATACACTCCACAGCCCTTTTCTGCCAGGATGTTACAGTGAGAAGATACACATTCCACAGCCCTTTTCTTTAAGGATGAGAAGATATACACTCCACAGCCCTTTTCTTTAAGGATGTAACAGTGAGAAGATACACATTCCACAGCCCTTTTCTCTAAGGATGTTACAGTGAGAAGATACACATTCCACCTTCTCTTTCTTTAGGATGTTACATTGAGAAGATACACATTCCGCCTTCACTGTTCTTTAGGATGTTACAGTGAGAAGATACACATTCCACCTTCTCTGTTCTTTAGGATGTTACAGTGAGAAGATACACATTCCACCTTCTCTGTTCTTTAGGATGTTACAGTGAGAAGATACACATTCCACCTTCTCTGTTCTTTAGGATGTTACAGTGAGAAGATACACATTCCACCTTCACTGTTCTTTAGGATGTTACAGTGAGAAGATACACATTCCACCTTCTCTGTTCTTTAGGATGTTACAGTTAGAAGATACACATTCCACCTTCTCTTTTCTTTAGGATGTTACAGTGAGAAGATATGCATTCAACAGTCACTCCTTTGTATGAAATCACGTTGAGAAGATGCACATTCCACATTCTCTTTACTTTAGGACATTGTGGTGAGAAAACACATATTCCACAGTGCTCTTCTTTAAGACGTAACAGCGGGAAAGTGCACATTGCACTGTCACTCTATTGTATGACAATACAGTAGAAAGATACGCATTCCACAGTCGCTCTTCTCTAGGATGTAAGAGTGAGAGGATACATATTTCACAGCTGAACCGGAAAATGCTTTCCAAAGACCTACTCTCTCTTGGAAATCTGAAAACCAGAGAGGGTATCTTTCTCTTTAACAGACT
This sequence comes from Conus canariensis, assembly GCA_033310375.1. Lineage (NCBI taxonomy): Eukaryota > Metazoa > Mollusca > Gastropoda > Neogastropoda > Conidae > Conus > Conus canariensis. Next base: position 54,068,225 of record CM065737.1, read on the forward strand.
GAAGTTCAGTCACCGTCTGATTTGAATCTTGATGTTAGAACACTTTTCAGTGTTAGGAAATGGTGAATGGTGACAGTAAACTCATGGTGTGACAAAGGCCCTACAATTAGAGGTGGCTTTTCCTTGAGCGTTTCCTCGGGTTCTGTGATTTTTCTCTTCATCCGGGGCTGTCGGATGCTAGAACTGATAACCACGTTGCAGGAGATCTGTGTGGATTTCTCTTCTTCTGCCGGGACTGTCAATTGCTACAGCTCCATTCCCATTGGAGAGAACCATGTAAGAGGAGATCTGTGTGGACGCTGATCCCCTCCTAACCCTTCAGATGATACTTTAACCCATTGTCTGACATGGATGACCGAATGTGATAAACGTTGAGGGATGCTATGTTCCTGGAATATAACGTAACATTTCGTATCCTTCTGATGTGATGGTGTACATAGGCTTGTGCTTCTCAAAGCCTCTTTCAGCGGCTACTGATGAAGATCGCGAACATTATAAGGCAAACTGTGATGTTTTACAAATGAATGTGAGCCTGCCCTTGGGATCCCACATAGCCACTGATCTGCTGCTTTCATTAAGGTTCGGCAATCAGTGATATCACTTAGGGTTAAAGCAAGAAAATAATGAGGAAGCTACAGAAGGAAGTTTAATTTTCCTGAGAAAATGTGATTCACATTAAGGACAGAAACAGAGTCTTTAATGGCTAACACTAGAATGGCATCTGGGAAAACACAGGTACGATGAGAGGCTCAGATGCGGCCTTTGACCTGGAACTGAATCCTTAATCTACACTAGATTGTGACTGCACACCGATCGAGTTAACACACTGAGTTGTGTTTCAGTACTTTTTGCAAATCTTGCATACAGACAAATAATGAACAGACGTAAATGTTGTTGTTGTTGTTGTTGTCGTACCCTGACTAAAAGACTCCAGGGATCACCCAAACAGTCGAAGCACTTGAACACTATGGTACAAATGCATCAGCTGGGGATGAGAACATTAAGTGTGTGACCGTTTTTGATTACCCCGCCACATGGGCAGCCACACTCCGACTTCGGGGGATTTCAGAGACTGATAATGTTATGCTAGGAGCTTGGTTACAACTGTTACTGAAGACAATCCCCGCGTAACTATGCAGAGCATAACAACATTTTGATGTAGCCTTGGTGTTCTAGCCTATGTCAACTGGTCTGACACAGCCTTAAGCAAAAGCTTAACAGACGTAAATGAAAATACAACTTCCTCGATCGGTGGGGGTTAAAAGAAGTCGGCCCAAACTAGTGGCTTAAGTGCTTTATTTAATTAAACACCGTTAGTGCATAATCATATGCATCCAGCAAATGAAAGTTTAGCTCTTCAAATCATTGAGGCTTCCATTTCAGGGCAGCGGGGAAAAAAAAAAAAACGTAAGCAAAGAAACAAAGTATGAGAGTAAAGTATATGATACGTACATCGGGAGACCCTTGCAGGCGAAAACTTGCCCCTGTAATCGAAATTCGTTTCTTTTTTTTGTTTTTTTGTTTTTTGTTACCGTCACATATGAGGAGGCTTACTGTACGTTTGTAGTTCCACATGTGCCATTGGCTATCCACGCCCAACTGTGGCGTGGATAGCCAATGGCACATGTGGAACTGTACAAAACAAATTCATATGAAAGCAAAACAACATCATGTGTAGGCTATATAAAGGCACAACAGCCCTCGCCCCTAACCGCCACCAGTACACACACAAGAAAAATAAACACGTTACGACTTTTTGAGAAGACACGCTTTGTTTACAATAGTCTTTGTACGCGGTCTTCATCTGATCTCTCCTCCTGAGCTGCGCACAACTCGTCTTCTATGAGCTATTACCGCAATTTATAGTGGTTAATTTCAATGGATGTACTTCTCTTTGGTGTCGTCCTGAATATATATAAAAGAAAATTCTTTTAGTATTAAATAAACCCAGTGTCACTAACATGACGATCAGATCACATAAATATATCACATATCTTATTTGTTTGAAAATAATCTTTTAATATATCAGGTGATTACCTATTGTGACCTGTGAGAGTTACACCACGCCAGTTTCCCTACGAACACCTGACGTCGAACTACAGTGCGTTGATTCGTCACGTTCTGTTTCTGTCTTTTATTTCTTCCCGTCTTTTTTCTTCCCGTCTTTTCGTTTTCTTTATGTAGGTTTTTTTTTGTTTTTTGTTTGTTTGTTTTATCCGTCACCCTGACCAAGCTCACAATTAAATACCATTTGATAAGCTTCCTCTACATTCACATGTAGAGCATGAGTTGAAATCCCCCCCCCCCCCCCCCCGGGTACAGCGCCGACGTACAGCACGCCTCTGCATGATGTACAAAATCATCAACAAACTGGTGTGCGTGTGCTGTAACCAACTGGCCCCCGCTGTGACCCGTTCCAGAAGATGCCACAGCAAACAGCTGGAGAGGATCCCCGCCAAAAATGACAACCGCACTATGGCCCTCTTCCCCCGCACAGTCCGGGACTGGAACAGCCTGCCAGCAGACGCCGTCCTGTCTTCCAGCCTTGGCGCCTTTTCTTCAAAGGTGTGAAGTCCACAATAGACTGTCAACCCCTCCGTCACTCCCCCCTCCCCACCCCCGTTTTTTTAAATTTTTTTTAACTTATTTATTTTTCTTCTGCGCACTCCCGCAAAACGCCGATAATGGTCAAAATGTTGACCGTGGGTGTATACGGAAGAAGAAGAGCGGAAGGGTAACGGGGTAGTCAAATGTAAGGGAAGCAACTCCATGCAAAGCATATTTCCTTACAACCGGTTCATCTTTGCAGCATGCGGCCCCTCGTAACAATACTGACTGAAAAAAAAAACAACCTTTTTTTAATTCACGGAAAGAACAGAAAAAATGGCGCGTGTCTCATTTGCTTGGTAGATTTTTTTTATTTTTTTTTGTTTGTTCACTTCTTAAACTTTTCAAGTGATTGACAAATTACTTCCCTTGCAATCTTTATGTGTAAGTTGCAAGGGTATCACACTTCTTCTGACACCCAAATCTCTCTCTCTCTCTCTCTCTCTCTCTCTCTCTCTCTCTCTCTCTCTCTCTCTCTCTCTCTCTCTCTTTCTCTCTCTGTGTGTGTGTGTGTGTGTGTGTGTTTGGTTACATGTCATTTTTCCCCCACGAAGTTTCGTTAAAAACTGGTCGTGTTCTTTTCACGTAATATCACTGACAGACAAACAGACAAACAAAGGGAAGAGACTGATTGAAAACATTCTCTTCGGCTGGGATAATAAAGAAAATGACTAAATGCTTCTTCTTCTTTTCTTTTCTTTTCTTTTTTTTTTCATTTGTTAAAATGTTTATCTGTTGTTGTTTTTGATTTTGTGTGTATGTTTTGTTTTGTTTTTCTTTTCTTTTCTTTGTTGGTCCAAGCTACAGTGATAGGCGGCAAGTTGTGACGCCGTCTACTTTCGTTCACTGTAGATTCAGTCACTAGTTATTGATGCTTTGGAAACTCCATCACCTCCGGTCTGACCGTTCATGATCGTTGTTGTTGTTGTTGCTGCTGCTGCTGTTGCTGTTGTTGTTGTTTTAGATAGTTTCATAGGTACTGCGAGACACGTTTCAGTAATCTGTGCATCAAGACGACAAAATAAAGACAAAGTTTGTTTGGTTAGAGACTGGAATTTATACTGTCTTTCTCTCTTCTTCTTCTTTTTCTTTTTCTTTTTTTTTTTTTTTTACTTTTCCTACGTGTTAAAACCGAGATCCCATGCTTTTACACATGCAGGACAATTCTTCCATGTGCAATCCCATTCCAACTTTCAAAGAAAACTTGGCCATCAGATGCCAGTAGGATGATGACTTGAAGATAAAGCACTTGGCGTCCTGGTGGTCTGTTTAGACATTATCCCCAAAAGTAGAATCTGGCTAAAACGTGATGGTGAAGTTAGAAAGGGTCACACTCGCAAAAGTCTGTGGTGAACCTGAACGAACTAGCTGAGAGAGAGAGAGAGAGAGAGAGAGAGAGAGAGAGAGAGAGAGAGAGAGAGAGAGAGAGAGAGAGAGAGAGAGTCTTTATTTTCAAGTGTAACAGATAGGCAAATATATACTTTTTTTTTTTTTTTTTTTTTTTTTTTTTACATCGGGCCCTTGCCCACTAAGGGTGAGTGACCATCATCGAACTAAGCATGACTAGTTTCTAAACCATACAACCAATCATAATTGTCTTGAAAACTACATAAAAACATGGATGAGCTGTTTCTCCAGCAACAGTGACATATAGATGAACTTAGAGAAGAAGAAAAAGACATTTAAATAACAATCAAGAATGAATGAATCGATTACGAAAAAAAAAAGAAAAAGGAAAACACACACACACACACACACACACACACACACACACACACACACACACACACACACACACACACACACACACTCACACAGGGAGAGAAAGCAACCCTCCTATTAGTTATCAAAGGAGGAGAGAGAGAGAGAGAGAGAGAGGAGAGAGAGAGAGAGAGAGAGAAGAGAGAGAGAGAGAGAGAGAGATGTTTTTTTATCATTTGTTTTTCAATATTGGTACACTACTGAAAAACATGGTTTTTAATGAACTAGCAACAATGCATCAATTCAGTAGCAGCAATACGCAAGAGAGAGAGAGAGAGAGAGAAGAGAGAGAGAGAGAGAGAGAGAGAGAGAGAGAGAGAGAGAGAGAGAGAGAGAGAGAGTTTATTAAATACCTATTTTTAGATCATTAACAAAGTATACTGGTAAGGGTGATAATTATACAACAACAATGCATCAATAATATCAACATATTACACACATTTACATGACGTGATTACAATGCATGAATGAAATAAACGATTCTAGAAACAGTTGTCAAATAGCAACAATTCAGTCATCAAATCAATAGTCTGAACACTTATTTATCATTATGTGTGTGTGTGTGTGTGTGTGTGTGTGTGTGTGTGTGTGTGTGTGTGTGTGTGTGTGTGTCTGTGTGTGTGTGTGTGCGTGCGTGCGTGCGTGTGTGTATGCATGCGTGAGCACGCATGCACGCACATGCACGTGTGTGTGTGTGTGTGTGTGTGTGTTGGTTGTGTGTGTGGTGTGTGTGTGTTGTGTCCATGCGTTTAGGTCGTTACAGTGAGAAGATACATATTGCACAGTCACTTATATTCACATTATTACAGTGAGAAGATACATATTGCACAGTCACTTATATTCACATTATTACAGTGAGAAGATACATATTGCACAGTCACTTATATTCACATTATTACAGTGAGAAGATACATATTGCACAGTCACTTATATTCACATTATTACAGTGAGAAGATACACATTCCACGCTCATTTTCTTTTAGAATGTGACAGTGAGAAGATAACACATGTCATAGCCGCTTTTCTTCATGACGTAACAGTGAGGAGATGCATATTCCACGGTCATTTTTTAGAGAATGGCATCTGGAGCACACAGCGATAGTGAGAGGCTTGGACCCTGAATCTACCACACTAAATTATGACTGCACACCGATCGAGTTAACACACTGAGTTTCGTTTCAGTGGCTGTTGCGAATCTTGCATACATACAAATAAATGAACAGACGTAAATGAAAATATAACTTCCTCGATTGGTGGGGGTTAAAAGAAGTCGGCCCAAACTAGTGGCTTAAGTGCTTTATCTAATTAAACACTGTTAGTGCATAATCACATGCGTCCAGCAAACGAAAATTTAGCTCTTGAAATCATTGAGGCTTCCATTTTAGGGCAGCGGGAAAAAAAAGTAAGCAAAGAAACAAAGTATGAGAATAAAGTATATAATACGAACAATCGGGAGAGCCATGCAGGCGAAAACTTGTCCGTGTGTTCGAAATATTTTCTTTATTTGCTTTCAATAAATTATGACTCCATTGGGAAGGCTCACTGTATGTTTGTGGTTTCACATGTTGTATGCACTGGTATTGCAGTGGTATTTGTATGCATTGTGACAGTCTGCGGAGCAGTCGTTGTCACCTCGCTGCTCTACGGCTGTGAGACCTGGACACTGTACAGGAAACAACATAAGGCTCTGGATCAGTTCCACCTCCGCTACCTGCGTACGATCATGGCCATCTCCTGGGAGGACAGGATTTCCAACACAGAAGTGCTTCGCAGAGCAAAGATGCCTGGTATCGAGGCGCTGATCATGAAAATGCAGTTGAGGTGGGTTGGGCATGTGGTACGAATGGACGACACGCGACTTCCAAAAATAGTCTTCTTCTCTGAGCTGGCAGCTGGAACAAGAACCACTGGGCGACCACTCAAAGGCTTCAAGGACTGCCTGAAAGTATCACTGGCGGCCTGTGGCATCCCGCCTCAGGGCTGGGAAACACTTGCCACAGACCGCAGTGCCTGGCGACTTGCTGTCCACAAAGGAGTAAATAGCTTCGAAGAGAAGCGTTTGCAGGAATTGGACCAGAAGCGCCAAGCCCGCAAAGAGAGGAGACCTGACCCAATGACAGCTGTCGCATGCCCAGAGTGCGGACGTATCTGTGTGTCCAGCTTTGGCTTGCGCTCACACATGCGGAGTCACTGACGTCTTCGTCGACCACGACGGACATCCATGATGATGTACCTTGGCTACCCACACCCCACCTGTGAACTGTACTGCAAACAAATTCATACATTATGTAAAAGAAGAGGAAGCAACACAATAGCTCCCCCCCACCCCCCACCCCACCCCCCACCCCCCAAAAATGCCTCAAATGTATCACATATCTTTTGTTGTCTAAAAATAATCTTTTAACGACTTAGGAGATTAACTGTTTTGGCCTGTGAGAGTTACACCAAGCAAGTTTCCCCACGAACACCCGACGTCGAACTCCAGTCCGTTGATTCGTCACGTTCCGGTTATCTCATTTATTTCTTCCCGTCTTTTTTCTTCCCGTCTCTTCGTTTTCTCTATGTAAGTCTTTTTTTTTTCTTTTTTTTTTCTTCGTCACCCTGTTTCCAGCTCACAATGGAATACCGTTTAATCAGCGGAAGGGTAACAGAGTAAGCACATGAATATCAAGGAGATGTAAATGTAAAGGAAACAACGCCATACAAAGCACACACACACACGCACACACGCACGCACGCACGCACGCACGCAAGCACACACACGCACACACACACACACACACACACACACACACACACACACACACACACACACACACACACACACATATACATAACGACCCTCCTATTAGTTATCGAGAGAGAGAGAGAGAGAGAGAGAGAGAGAGAGAGAGAGAGAGAGAGAGAGAGAGAGAGAGATGCTTTTTATCATTTATTTTTCAATACAGGTATACTACCGACAATCATGGTCGATAATTAACTAGCAACAATGCATCAGTAACAGCATTACGCGCGCGCGCGCGAGACAGACAGACAGACAGACAGACAGACAGAGAGAGAGAGGGGGGGGGTTATTACATAAGTGTTTTTAGATTAACAAAATCCGGCTCTTTAGAGCATTGAGGCTTCCATTTAGGAGCAGGGAGAGTGGGAAGGGGGGGGGGGGGGGGGGGGGTAAGCAAGGAAACAAATTATGAGAATAACGTATATTATACGAACAATCGGGCGAGCGATACAGGCGAAAACTTGTCCCCGTATTTGAAATATTTTCTTTTTATTTGTTCAAAACCACTCCATATGGAAGGCTCACTGTGCGAATGTAGTTTCACGCGTGCCATTGGCTACCCACGCCCCAACCGTGAACTGTACTGCAAACAAAATTAGTATGTACATGTAGAAAAGCAACACACACACACACACACACACACACACACACACACACACACACACACACACACACACACACACATAATAAATAAAATGCACCCTCTTGGATAAGAGCATTAGCCTCACTGCCCACAACTCATCGCACGTGCAAGCGTGCGCGCGCGCGCGCGTGTGTGTGTGTGTGTGTGTGTGTGTGTGATTAATATCCATCAAGGTCGAACGGCAGGACCCACAGATCCAAAGGAAAATTCAATGGACTCTTCCTTCGACCAAGGGTCATTTTCCCACGAAGTTAAGATAACTTTTCTTTTCACGTAATCTCACTGACAGACAAACAGACATGCAAATAAAGGAACGAGAGCGACTGAAAATATTTTTGTCGACATAGACAATGGAAAAAAAAAAAAGACTCAATGCGTTTTCTTCTTCTTTCTTTCTTTCTTTCCTTTTTTTCTTCTTTGTTCTTCTTTGTTCTGTTTTTTTTTCTTTTTGTCCAAGCAACGGTAATAGGTGGGCAAGCTGTGACACCGTCTGTTTTCGTGGACATTATGTTCGGTCAGCAGAGTCTGATGCTTCTGGGATCTCCATCATCTTCGGACTGGCCGTTCATTCATTTATTTATTTCACCTAATAGTTTCATAGGTAACAGCGAGACAAGTTCAGTACTAGAATGATCTGTACATCGAGACGGCCAAATATATTCGAAGTTTGCTTCCTTAGAAACTGAAATTTATGCTGCTGAGAATGTGGATCTTTGGTGTGTGTGTGTGTGTGTGTGTGTGTGTGTGTGTGTGTGTGTGTGTGTGTGTGTGTGCTCGCGCGCGCGCGGGCGCGCGTGCGTGCGTGCGTGCGTGCGTGCGTGTGTGTGTGTGTGTGTTTAAAACTTTTCTCATATCTTAAACCTGAGATCCCATATGTTTTCTCACGCACATGAAAAAAAAAAAATCTTACTGGTTCAATCCCACTCCAAAGTTCAGAGAAAAAGTCCCCATCATGTATCAGTGTGATGAATGGCACAAAAAATTAAATACTTTGCAAACTGGTGTTCTGTAACTACTTGTCTTCTCATATTCGGCGCAAAATGGGTGTGCATTCCGCGCAAAATGGGCACTTGGGTAACACCCATTTTGAGCAGAATATGAGAAGATAAGTGGTTGCTCGTTCTTCGTTTTCATTGTCCTAAATGTTGTTCGTTTTTACCTGAAGAAGACCCAAGAGGTCGAAACGCATCGTGGGGTTTTTTGTTGTTGTTTTTTTTTGTTTTGTTTTTGTCCTGCAGGCCTAATCTGTTTGTCTGGACTGTCTTGCAGAATTAATAACCTTTCTGTTTGAAATTTGCTTCAATTTCCGCTTTCAGTCGCCTCGCTTTGAGATTACCTTTGAATGGTAAACCTGGTCAACACTCTCTATGTCAGAAGACGTGTGTTTGTAGTGAGCAGCCCACGCTGGCAGCGGTGATGGTTCTATTTTCTGTGAATGACGTCACTGTGCTCAGGTAGGCAGCCCGTTGTGTAAACGAGTGTGGATTGTAAACCGCTTAGAGCTTGGTCTCTAGCCGAGAATAGGTGCTATATAAGTATTCATAGTAATAATAATATGAAAATATAAACGCGATGTAAATAGTTTGTGTCCTAAGTCACATAAACACAAAAGTAAACCAGCTGACGTCAGTATTTGTCATACATACGCAGCATCTCTGTAAAATGTCCTGTTACACGCAAATATGTAGGCTACTCAAGCAATGTTAGAAGAAAAAAAAAATGCTTTCAGAGAGAGAGAGAGAGAGAGAGAGAGAGAGAGAGAGAGAGAGAGAGAGAATCTTTGATTGATAATCTTTATTTCCAAGGGTAACAGATCAGCAAATAATTATATGCTTTTTTTCATCCGGCGCTTGCCCTGCTCAGCGACCATGAGAGAGAGGGGGAGAGAGAGAGAGAGAGAGAGGAGAGAGAGAGAGAGAGAGAGAGAGAGATGATGATGATGATGATGATGATGATGTTGATGATAATCTTTATTTCCAAGGGTAACAGAAAAGCAAACATGCTGTTTTTCATCCGGCCCTTCCGCTAGAGAGAGAGAGAGAGAGAGAGAGAGAGAGAGAGAGAGAGAGAGAGAGAGAGAGAGAGAGAGAGCAAATCGTCGTTCAGCCATTTTGATATCTCCCTTCTCAATACAGGAGCAAATGAGTTAAAGATATCAAGTCTTGGGCTTGATACATACACATAGGTAATGTTGATAATCCCAAGCTTTTCATAATGTCGCTTTGCACAAGGTTCGGTTTTCCAGTTTGATGATAGTAATCTCTTTGTTTATTGATTTAATCATTAATTGTTCATTTATTTATCTATTTTTGTTTTCGTTTAGTGTTCAGGATGAAAGGATTTGGAGCCGCCATTTATTGCAGAAGAAATTATGCAGTCAGAGACTGTCTGCCTGCTGAGTTGAGTTATGGTGAGATTAACGTCCTACTGGCCCGAGGCCCTTAAGGACGAGACTTTAGTCTGTGTAGTTCTTTGGAGTTGCTGTTCCTCGTAGTGATTGGTCGTAGTCGGTTGTCTGCTCTCTGTGGCAGTCTATTCCCCTGGCCTTTTACAGTCCCCTTTTCAGGGCCACGTGATATGGATCCACACGATCCAATTTTGGTCAGCTCGGGTAGAACACCCTAACTGGACGCCCCCCCCCCCCCCCCTCCTCCCGGGTATGAAGCCACAGGACAGGAGTGTGTGTCTCAGAGGTTCGACCGAAGGCTGGACCTTGTGGATCCTCTTAAAATCTCCCTGCTAGAAAATGCTCTCTTCTATACCATTGCAGAATTCTGGCAATGGGACTGGGCCTAAAAGAGTGTGATCTTTCAAGTATCTCTATTTAATTGAACATTTTTTTTTGGTCTGTAAACGTTTTCAGTGGAGGGCTGTATAAATGTGTGTGTGTGTGTGTGTGTGTGTGTGTGTGTGTGTGTGTGTGTGTGTGTGTGTGTGTGTGTGTGTGAGAGAGAGAGAGAGAGAGAGAGAGAGAGAGATCGAGATCGAGATCGAGATCGAGATCCAGGACACAGAGGCCATCCAACGTAGAGCGGCCCGCTTCGTCATGAACAATTCCAAGCAAACCTCCAGCCTCACCACCATGCTGGAGGAACTAAAATGGCCGCCCCTTGAGACTTGGCGGAAAGCGGCACGTCTAACCATGTTTTACAACATGAAACACAACACAACGGCTGTAGGCTGACGTACGTTATACGTTTGTGCGTACTACAGGCCTGATGTCTCTGACGAGGAGAGTCTCACCACACTCGGGATGTCACTAGCTAGGGTTACTAGCATCAACAATGCTCACCTTATCATCGGAGGTGATTTTAACTTCCCCAGCTGGGATTGGTTATCCATGAAAATGAAACAGAATCCATCCTACTCAGAACTCCATACTACCTTCATCGACATGTTAGCGGACAACGGGCTAGAACAGATGGTCAAGGAAGCTACTCGGGAATCAAACATCTTGGACCTAGTAATCACCAACCAACCAGATCTAGTCCCACGCATTGAAGTCCAACCAGGCCTTTTAGATCACGACCTAGTCTTTTGTGAATTCAGCATCAGCCCACAGCAGAAACAAAAGATCCCACACCAGATCCCGCTATACGACAAAGCAAACTGGGACGATTTCAAAAAGGCGACGACAGAACTCAGCTCAGAAATACAAGAGAAGAGCAGCATCGAAACGACAGAATCTCTCTGGATGTACTTCAAGACAAAAATGTTAGATTACATCCAAAAGTATATCCCCCATAGGACCTCCAGTGGCAAAATGAACCTTCCGTGGGTTACTCCAGAAATACAGAATCTCATCCATAAACGTGACAAGACCTACGTGAAGAAGAGGAAATCTGGAAGGGAAGAAGACAAACGCGTGAATAGAAACTTCAGGCGCATAGTCCAACGTGAACTCAGGAGAAGCTTCTGGAACTATCTGAACGACATATTCGAAGGCGAGGAAGTAGCCCAAGCTACCAAGAACAAGAAATTCTGGCGTTACATGTCTCGACAAAAGACAACTAAAACTGGCATCTCCCCTTTGAAGAAAAACGGAAAGCTCTTCTCCAATCCCCAAACGCGGGCTGTAATACTGAATGAACAGTTCCAATCAGCGTTCAGTGAAGGAAAGCAGTATTCAGCAGACGAGTTTGGAACCAAAACAGGCATGCGCCACTATGGAGGCCCGCCAATGGAAAACATCTCCATCACGGAAGGTATGAAGAAACTGCTGAGAAATCTCAACTCCAAGAAAGCAAGTGGCCCTGACGGAATAGGTCCCAGAGTTCTGAGTGAACTAACAGAAGAGGTGGCCCCAGCCCTAATGACCCTATTTCAATCCTCCATGACAAGCGGAACCGTGCCGAAAGACTGGAAGGACGTCCTTGTTGCACCTATCTTCAAGAAAGGTGAACAGTATGACCCAGCTAACTACCGGCCTATATCCCTTACTTGTGTCATATGCAAGTTAATGGAACACACCGTCGCTAGCTCGCTAATGGACCACCTTGACACCAAGGGAATTCTGAATAAACGTCAACATGGCTTTCGGAGAAACAGGTCCTGCGAAACGCAGCTACTAGAACTTGTTGATGAGATTGCCAGACTTATGGAGGGAGGCAGACAAGTCGATGTGCTGGTCACGGACTTCGCCAAGGCATTCGATAAGTGCAACCACAGTCTCCTGATCCATAAGCTTCACTGCTACGGTGTCCAGGGCCAGACCAATAGGTGGATCACCGAATTCCTCAACAACAGAAGGCAATCAGTCGTGGTGGATGGTTACTCCTCTCCCTTTGTCAGTGTCAGATCAGGAGTCCCTCAGGGATCCGTGCTTGGACCATCTTTGTTCCTTGTTTATATCAACGACCTACCTGACAGCCTAGAGAAATCTGTGTGACTCTTTGCTGATGACACTGCAGTCTGCACTGGAGATAGAGAAAACGAAGATCAACTCAAACTCCAAGATGACCTCAGGAGGCTAGAAAGCTGGGAGACGAACTGGGATATGGAGTTTTACCCCCATAAATGCACTACTCTTCGCTGCACACACAGCCCAACCCCTAGAGATCATGACTATGTACTCCACGGCCACACCCTATCAACGGTTTCATCAACCAAGTATCTTGGCGTCATGCTCCACAACAAATTGGACTGGGAGGAACACGTCAACGCAATCTGCAATAAAGCAAACAGTACCTTAGGCTTCTTGAGGCGCAACCTGAGGATTAGTTCCACCAGTGTAAAAGAGAAGGCTTATAAGTCCTTTGTGAGGCCACTTCTGGAATACGCTTCCTCGGTTTGGGACCCATACGAGTCAAAATTGATTCAACAAATCGAAAAGGTCTAACGCTGTGCAGCCCGTTTCATCCTCAACCGTTACCACAACACGTCAAGTGTAACTAGCATGGTGGAGTCATTGAAATGGGACACACGGGAACAACGCAGAAAAACTTCGCGTCTGGCAGCCTTTTATAAGATGATCAACAACAACATCTGCTGCGAAGACCTCACGTCCCAACTTGTCCCAAACACAAGATCCCGTCCGACAGGAAATAAGCCGTTCAAGCACCTCTCCCCTAGAACAAACTACTGGGGTGAATCCTTCCCCCCAAAACAATCAAGGACTGGAATGCCCTCCCCCAGACTGCCGTCGATGCTGCGACCCTGGACACATTTGTGTCTAGGGTGTCTCAGCTTCGCTAATCTCCCGTCGCCCACTGTGTGTGTGAATGTGAGGGGATGGGGGGGGGGGGGGGGGGGTGTGTGTGTATGAAAGCTGTTTTGTAATGTCTGTGGATTTGTCTCATCCAGCTTCTTTGGTGACCTAGGTACTCTCCGGAGAGACGCTGCGAGTGATGACAGGACGGGACATCTTCAATGTTCTTTCCTGCTGGTCACCCTCTCCGGTAGGGGGATTAGTTGTTGTTGTTGTTGTTGTTTTTTAAAGGTGCAGACCCCTCTGAAGTGTCGCGGGCAATATGGTCTCAGAATACTCAGCTTACTGATTGTGGAGACCTGTCCGACGGTGGTGAAGAGGATCCAGAAAAAGTTCCACTATCTAAAACCCCTCCAAACAAGATCAAGGAGGGGCCATAACCAACAATTCAGCAGGATAACATGCTGGACGGAACAAATAATTATGTCGTTCCTCCCAAGAACAGTAAGGGACTGGAATCTGCTCCCTCAGTAAACAGGCTAGTGCAGGTCCCAGTGGCAGGTACCTTCAGTTGGAAAGTATTTGCAATTCTGTAAATCCAACTCACCCCCTCCCCACCCCACCCCTTCCCCCCTCCCCTTCACTGTACTCTATACCCTCCTTCATTCTCTCAATAAAAGGTTGTTGTTTTTTTTTCTTTTTTTCAGTCGTCTTCACCCCAAACGTAACAATAATAGTCAAACACTTGACTGTGGTTACTAACGGAAGAAGAAAGGAAGAGAGAGACGGATTTTGGTGTGTGAAAGGAAGTGCTCTTCACGAAAACAGGACTACGTTCAAAATGGTGGAGTCCGTACTTCCGTACAAATAAGACTGAGACTCAGTTGTGAAAATACACGTGAAGTTTTGGAAATATTTCAACATTTACTACTCGATTTAGTTATTGAGATACAGCGGTTACGGGCTGAAGTGCACTTGTTACCAAAATCAAAACATGGAAAGTGCAGGAACGTCATTTACAACAGCTTTTCGCAACACTGCGCCGTTTCAAGAATATCTGCTACAAGGTAGCATTTTGGATAACCACTGTGAAATTTTGCTACACAGATTGCGTGGTCTGTGCGATAACGCAGATTCGACTCCAAACTCATTTAACGACTATGAAGCAGTGTATCAACTGAGTAAGTATTCTGGAATTATCGTGATCGAGCTTGGTGTTTACCCTACACTTTGGAGGAGTTCGTTATAAATATAAAGCACTTGCAGAATTGTGCATGAATCTGCGCAACTGTTCCAATGTCCCAATTTCAGGCAAGATTTTGGAGAAAAAAAATAAAATAACGACAACAAAAACAACGAAAACCCCACGTTGTTGAAAAATGAATCGAAATTCACAAACACAGTGTAGTATGCACATGTTCGATATTTCACAAACTGAATGTATCATTCATACACATATCAAACCCAACTGACGTTTTGTGTGATTAATTTGATAGACCAGATCATATGCATTTGGTTACTAGTTAGCATTTCTCCAGTTATCCAGTGTCACAGAGGTTCACATATAATAGCCAGTAAGTGGCTTTTTTTTTTTTTCTTAATTCAAAAGTGAGAGTGGGAGAAGAGAGATCCAAGACATCTGAGGTCCTAAGTGGAGTTCCACAGGGTAGTATCCTAGGGCCCATATTATTCACTGTGTTCATTAATGATTTACCGGACATGACTCAAACCACATGCAAAATATTTGCAGATGACACAAAAATATATGATAAGGCGACAAACAGCACAAAGATCCAACAGGACATAAACAAGTTACAAGAATGGTCAGATGAATGGAACCTTTACTTCAGTGTAGCAAAATGTAAGGTGATGCACATTGGCAAAAAGAATAAACAGTTTGAATATACTATGATTGTGAACGATGAATTGCAGAAAATAAATACATGTGATGAAGAAACAGATCTGGGAGTAACCTTTGATAAAGATCTATCCTTTGATCCTCACATCCAGAGAGTTGTGAACAAAGCAAATCAGATGATGGGACTCATCAGGAGAACTTTTACCTTGCTAGAAAAGGAGACATTTGTCAAATTATTTAAAGCATTTGTTAGGCCCCATCTCGAATACGCTAATGTAATTTGGAGTCCCCATCTCAAGAGACAGTCAAAAATGATAGAAAATGTACAAAGGCAAGCTACTAAAATCCTGAAAGAATGTAGTAATTTAAACTATAAAGAAAGATTACATTATCTCCAATTATACTCACTGAAAGGAAGGAGGATCAGAGGAGACCTGATTCAATTTTTTAAAATATTCCATAATTATGACGATGTTACTGTGCATGCGCTTTTCAAATTCTCAGAAGTGGATTGCACGAGAAATAATGAAGGCAAGATTTTTATCAGACATTGCCATACTAACAAAAGAAAGTCTTGTTTTACCTTCAGAATTGCTAATTATTGGAATGCACTGCCTACTAACACCAAATATGCACCTGACATCAACAGCTTAAAAAAACTCCTAGATGAAGACCCAAAATTGAACGATCTTTTCTTTAGTGTGGATTGAATATAATGTTATTTATAAGATAGGCATGCAACCAGACCGAAATTAAATTGAAAAATAATGAGGGGACGCAAACAGGCCGTAAGGCCTAAGGCTAAAAAAAAGCCGGTCCCTATTACTACTACTACTACTACTACTAAAACGGAAAGATTAGTCAGCCAGTCCAGCTTCTGGAGAGACCATGTAATTGATGATAACTTGTATTAAGTTATAAACAATCATGGACATGTGAAGTTTATGTTGACATTCACTAGACTGAAACAGTCTTAAACTCATGAAAGACAAAGTACTCCTTTAGTGTATTTTCAATTAGTTATTTATGAATCTATCTTCTAAAAGTTCTATCAGTTTTGCGTTTTTTGTATGTCAATAGGTTGGTGTAACAAAGGGTTTACTGTTTAGAGATGAATGGCTGTTTCTGACTTTCTACTTATTTTTCTTACATTGTTGGTTTGTACTGATTGTAGTATAACTTAGTTTCAATATTTCCAAATCTGCATATTTTTCTTACATTGTTGGTTTGTACTGATTGTAGTATAAGTTTCAATATTTCCAAAGTTGTTTTACTTCAGCTCTCTGGCCCAGCTCCCAGTCTCACTATTTTTGTTTTTAAGATAACAACTTATTGCTCTTTGCATGATTCATTGGTTGGATTTATCATTTTGAGTACATAGCGATAGTCAATTTTTATTTACAAATACTTGAACATATCTTTCAGGTACTTAGAAATAATAATGAGTTATTGTTTTCTGTTTGTTATGTTTACAGAAAACAATTTGTCGACACAGCAGAGTCAGTACATCCTCTTCAGAGTTCGGGAAGCTTTAGATGAACGGGATGCACCCTGGTATGTTATCACTTTTTATAATAAACGATGTCTGACTGTGTCTGTGTCACTGAGTCATTGTCATAAATTCATGTACAAAAACATGGGTGGGGTTGATTGCACCCTGGTATGCAATCACAGATAAACTGGAATATCTGCATAAAATGTGTCTGTGTCTGCCTCATCGTCATGGATTTACTAGAGCGTGGATTGGATTGATGGCAAGGTCGTCTGTTGAATGAAGTGTGGGTCTTTAGAAATGTCAAAGTAAGATTAAAACAAATTGTTTCTGAAGTTCATATCTCAACTCCATCAGTCAAACTCAGAAGGTTCTGTCTACAGACAGAGATCTGCACTGTATTTGTGTAAGCATGCATGGGTCACTTTTAGAGAGAGAGAGAGAGTGGTGTGTGTATGTGTGTGTGTGTGTTTGTGTGTGTGTGTGTGTGTGTGTGTGTGTGTATGTGTGTGTGTGTGTGTGTGTGTGTGTGTGTGTGTGTGTAACAAAGAGGCAGTGTATTTCATTTTCAAATTAACTGTGTCACAGAATTAGGTTTCAAATGCCATTAACATTGCAGCTTGAGGTAACCATCAGATCTGATGAGATGACATGTTGAATGATAACAACAACAACAAACTTTAAACTTAAAGTTGATGCTTATAGGAACTTTTTTTCTGTTTTTCTAGAATCATGTTGTATGGCAATAACAACAACAAACTTATTTTAAGACAAGTGGATGCTTAAAGGAGGTTTTTTTTTTTTTTTTTTCAAGAAATAAAAGAAAATTGATTCAAAGTGGAATGAAAAAATATAACTTTAAGATGTTAGATACATGTAAGTTATTTCACCAGTGAGTAAGCTAAGTGTTACTTAAATAGAACAGTTACAAATCTAAGAAAGTGGTTGGCGTTAAATTTGATGTTTTTTTTTCAAAGAACTTTGTCTTAAGTTAGTGAAAGAATGTTTTAAAGAAGTCTGAGATAAGTCAATTGCATGTATGAGAATGGAGTTTGATTTCAGAGTGCCACAAGAGTGAAAGTTTTAACTGATTTATTTCACATACAGTTTGTGTTCAAGGTCGTCTTTTGATGTATGGTTTGTGTGCAAGAATGATTTGTTAAAATTACATGCAATTTGTGTGTTCTGTTTCCTGCTCTTTTTTTTTTTCTCTTTCTTTTTTTTTGAATAGAATGCAACCTGCTTCCATATTTAAAAGTTTCTGAATCTCCCTGCCCCATGTTTTCCCCAACTGTTTTACTTTCTGATATGATGTGGAAGTCAACTAATATTTCAGACCCAAACCACAGTATGTATTTTAATAAAGCAGCAAAATTATACACACCTACAAGAGTGTCCTTTTCTGCAAACTGCTCTTGTCAATCATTGGCCTGATTGTCCAGCATTAGAAGCTCATTGTCCTGGTATAAATCAATGTGTGAGTTAAGGTAGCCAGCAATAGTTTCTTTCTGTTTCAGCTACATTCGGTATCTGGGCCAAGCAGAGGTTGGGGACAAGAATCGTCACACGTTAGTGCGAGCCTGCTATGATGTTGCCTGCTCCAACAATGTGCGCGAATTCCTGAATGAACTGGGCTTCAAGTGAGTTGCAGCTTTCTGGTGGAACCAGTTCTGGAACCAAATTTTGGGGCTGTATGTGGTTGCAGTACATTGAAATGACACTCAGTGCCTCTACACACAAATGTTTCTCTTTGGATAATTTCATTTACAGTCTGTTGTTATTGACACTCAGTGCCTATACACACAAATGTTTCTCTTTGGATAATTTCATTTACAGTCTGTTGTTATTGACACTCAGTGCCTATACACACAAATGTTTCTCTTTGGATAATTTCATTTACAGTCTGTTGTTATTGACACTCAGTGCCTATACACACAAATGTTTCTCTTTGGATAATTTCATTTACAGTCTGTTGTTATTGACACTCAGTGCCTATACACACAAATGTTTCTCTTTGGATAATTTCATTTACAGTCTGTTGTTATTGACACTCAGTGCCTATAGACACAAATGTTTCTTTTTGGATAATTTAATTTACAGTCTGCTGTTAGAAGTGTTAATACAGATAAATGATAGAGATGTATTTTAAAGGGTTGTGTGAATGAATGACTTGAGAGTTGACTTCAACACAGTGACAACCATGATACGGCCCTTTGCGGTCGGCTGGGCTGTAAGCTTACTTTACTAGCATTGTTCTGTATAAGAAAAAAAGTCCTTGATGTGGGCTTTCATCTGAATGCTTACTCAGGCATAATAAAAGAACCTTTTTCGTTATTTTATTGGAAAGTTGGAATTGGAAGCTGTAGCATCAGCCTGTGACACAGAAGTCGGCACAAAGATGAATGAAATGACTTAGGATCCTCCGTGTGTGTGTGTGTGTAAGGGGGGTGGGGGGTGGGGGGGGGTGCACACAGTGAAATTAGTACAAAAGCCTCCATCTGATTTCTGTTGCCCACGTCCACTCACCCGCCCATTCACCCACTCATCTCTTCAGTGCTGAAATATGTCATCGAGTGAAAGAGCCTGGTGATGAAGTGCAGAGAGGTAGTGTGCTCTTTGTTAAAGTGCCTGGAAGAGTCTACCCGGGCTTGACATGACATGATCTGTTAAGACTGTCACCTCCCCGGCCTCCCCTTCCTCTCTACCCTTTGTTCCCTTTCTTTTCAGACTGGACCATGAGTATGTGGCCAGGGGCTACGTTTTCCACAAAGGACGCATGAAGGCCATGGTGTCGAAGATCTACAGGGTAAGTTCGACAATCAGCAGCGTTTTCCTTTCTTTGGTGTTGTAGCCATAGGGGAGGCGGGAAAGAAAACTGCTTTCTTGACCAGGGACTTCATACGTTCCCACCTTGGCTTAAGGCTGTGTCAGGCCAGTTGACATAGGTTAAAACACCAAGGCTACATCAAAATGTTTTATGCTCAGCATAGTTATGCAGGATTGTCTTCAGTTGTGACAAGCTCCTAGCATAACATTATCAGTCTCCAAAATCCCCCGAAGTCGGAGTGTGGCTTGTCATGTGGTGGGGTAATTAAAAACGGTCACACGCATAATGTTCTCATCCCCAGCTGATGCATCTGTACCATAGTGTTCAAGTACTTTGACTGTTCAGATGATCCTTGGAGTCTTATAGCCAGGGTACAACAACAACAACAACATAGGCAGGACTCAAGATTGCTGGTTCGTTTGTCCGTGCGCCTATGCCCTGATTGAGCGTGATGTTGTCGTCTTGGTTGGACAGATGCAGCAGCCGGGGAAGACGGACCAGACTTCCCTGGAGCCCATATCCCAGTCACACCTGGTGGAGCTGAGTGTGGTGGCCCCTCTGGGTCAAGACTCGATCGGCGACGACATGAAGAACTTTGCCGAGCAGCTCAAACCGTATCCTTGAAGTCAGTACGAGTCAGTTCTGTTGAATGATCAAGACGTTGATGCATGGAAGGGGTGTAAATGAGTCTTATTTTATGTCAAAAGTCTGTTCTTCAGTGTTTTTGAAAAGGTTGCTAAAAAAAAAAAATTACGTCTAAGTGTTTCAGTTTTCAAAATACTGATCAGGTCTTTATTTAAACATCTTATCTCCATCAGGGGTAAAATGCCGAATATTACTGGAAGTATCAATGACTTATGTTGTGGATCGTGTGTGGTGTTCTTTCAGCCTAATGATGTGTGCTTGTGCATGCATATGAATATATGTGTGCGCATGCGCATTTGTTTATTTTGAGCTCTTCCATGTGAAAAGATTAAAAAAAGATTTAGCAACGGTAAACAGTTTTCTACGGTGGTTTGTTATCATTTTGGTCGAAGACAGAGTATTGTGTCTTCTGTTATGTTCAGTGTGTTTTGAACATCATGTGCATGCGCACACATATATTCATACGCATGCATGAGCACACATCATCAGGCTGAAAGAACGCCACACACGATCCGCAACAACTTAAGTTGTCTGGGTGGGCTGCGACATTCCCGGAATCTTTGAAACATTCAGCTCTAAATTTGAAGCCCTACAAAACTAAAACTACAAACTAAGACAGGATGAAGCATTTCCTTCTTTCACTAGCTTTTTCCTTTAAATGTATGCCATGCTTGAAGTTATCATTTATACACATTCCTTTCCATACCACTTTCTTTGACGCACAAACAGATTGGTGGTTCTGGAAAAATTTGACCACAGACGTCTGCCCTGAACAAGACAGAGCGGGAAGGGACAAAGCTGTTTGCATGGATGGAGGGAGGGGAGGAAACGTTGTGTGTGTGTGTGTGTGTGTGTGTGTGTGTGTGTGTGGGTGGGTCAGTGTATATGACATGGGTGTGCATGAATGGTTGTATGTGTGTGAGAAAGAGAGAGTGTGTGCGTGAGTGCATGTGTGAGGGTCAGTGTGTTTCACATGTGTGCATGAATGGTTGTATGTGTGTGAGAAAGAGGGAGAGATAGTGTGTGTGTGTGTGTGTGTGTGTGTGTATGTGTGTGTGCATGCATGAGTATTTTAGTGTGTGTGTGTGTATGAGTGAAGGTTGAGATGTGCTAATGATGAAATTCCAGTTTCTGTTGCCTTTTTTTTTTTTTTTTGCGATGCGAGTGCCAGGTCGCTAAAGACTTTATTTTTGCATCATGACAATTTGCCCATAAATGTTTTTTGTGAAAGACACACTACTGCATGTGTTACAGGAAGAGAAGATAGGGGAGAGAGAGAGAGAGAGGAAGGAACGAAAAGCTGTGCATCTGTAAGGAACTGAACATGACATAAACAGTCAAACTCACTGCAGACTGAAAACACAAGATGAACATACTCTCATTTATTCAAAAGAATCAAGTATATCTCACAATGAAAAGGAAAAGATGTATATATATATTCTTTATAGATTCTGATCTGTCAGGAAAGGTTACGTACAATGACAGCCAACAAAAGGGTACTCCTGGCAATGAAATGAGAACAACATAGAAGGGACAAGTTGGTCCAAATAGAATGCAACATTATCTGTCATTTGTACAGCGACATCCACAAATGCAATTTTTACCTACAACAAAAAAACAAAACATCATAGAGCAAAATTGTAGATATTATGTATTTCAGAAGAAAAAGAACAGTATAAAGCATATCAAAATTTCAAATCCTGTCCTTACATGAAGTGACACAAAAACCATGATTCCACACACAGTCCAGCCTGCTTGGCCATCATCCATTACCCTTTTGTCCACAAAATCATGACATGAAAGAAAAATGTTCTGGTACAGTTCTCATGCCTCGCGCTTCATTTACATTCCCACCTCTACTTCCCCCATCACTGCTCGCTTACACACACACACACACAGAGAAAAGCTCCCACGCAAAAATTTTTCCTTGTGATCTTCTGCACCTGAGCTGTCATGAGATTTCAAGTTAAAAAAAAAAAAAGAATTATGATCAAAAAGCAAAAAAAAAAAAAAGAAAA
Source organism: Conus canariensis (assembly GCA_033310375.1). NCBI lineage: Eukaryota > Metazoa > Mollusca > Gastropoda > Neogastropoda > Conidae > Conus > Conus canariensis. The sequence continues at coordinate 54,090,508 of CM065737.1, forward strand.
TGCCCACAGAGACGGTAAGTGATAATGGGGATGGAATCCAGACTTGCACGATCCCAGACAGAAAACGCTCCTACCTTCCCTCTGTTTGTAACCCCTCCTTCCACCCACCCCAACCAAGAGATATGTCTGCTTCCATATCACAGATCAATGACTTGGGAGTCAAGGATAAGAGAGGGAGAGAGAGAGAGAAAGACAGAGTGAATGGCAAAAAAAAGAAAGCGAAGAACGCAAGATTATTTCCAAAAAATTACCAACAGTTAAAGGTTTGTCTTCATTATTCCTTTTTCTGCATTAAAAAGTGCATCTTTGTTATGCAGTTTGGTACTACAATAAAGCTTGATTGTTTTAGAAAAAAAAAAAAAAAAAGCGAAGAAAAATATGACCAACAGTTAAAGGTTTGTCTTCATTATTCCTTTTTCTACATATAAAAAGTGCATCTTTGTTATGCAGTTTGGTACTACAGTAAAGCTTGATTGTTTTAGAGAAAAAAAAAAAAAAAAAGCGAAGAAAAATATGACCAACAGTTAAAGGTTTGTCTTCATTATTCCTTTTTCTACATATAAAAGTGCATCTTTGTTATGCAGTTTGGTACTACAGTAAAGCTTGATTGTTTTAGAGAAAAAAAAAAAAAAAAAGCGAAGAAAAATATGACCAACAGTTAAAGGTTTGTCTTCATTATTCCTTTTTCTACGTATAAAAGTGCATCTTTGTTATGCAGTTTGGTACTACAATAAAGCTTCTTGATTTTTTTTTTTTCTTAATTCTACAATTGAAAGAAACGTCCCTGAGCAGTCGAATTTCAGCGACTTGCACTAAGACAAAAGAGATCCAGCGAGAGAGCACAAGCAAACCCATGAACACATTAAATGATCATTTGGTCACAAGAGATCATCTGGGTGGGTAATCACAATTATTCAGTAGTGTGATGGTACGGTACTGCTGCTTTACTCTACTGCGTGAACCTGTTGGGTGTGGTGCCTTATCTCTTTGTACTAACCAGTAAGGTTCCACTTAAACTGAAGAGGTAAGTTTGTTACAATTGTAGAATTTCACTTCCTTGTATTCCAACACAAGACCATGCGGGACTTTCAAGAAGATAGTGGACATTTCACATTATTTCAAAGTAACTTTGTTTGTGTCCATGAAGCAGAGCTGTCCCTTCTTCTCCCCTGTGGGGATACCAGGGGTCTTTTGTACAAATAGTTCCCCCTCCTGGACATTCTGTGCCAGTAACGTCCCCTTTTCCTTTCACTCTCAGTAACTCTGTCTCCTCCTTTGCTGTACTGTCGTCTACAGTCCTTTCTGTCTACCACATTTTTTAATCTATCTTTTTCCACAACCTCTTCCACAAATTTCTGCACTCAACGAAGTCAGAGTGAACTGACTATACTCTCGAGTATAGTGTGAGTATCCCAACAGGGTAAAACGAGTTCACACGCTACCGGATACTGGAATGCTGAAGAAGAAGAAGTCCCTTCTTCTACAACTGGCTTCTAGTGGAATGTGGCAAAGGCATTCCTGTGCTTTCGGCTAGCTCCCAAAGCAATTTTGACCGAGACAGTGCTGCAGGAGGCTGCTGGTAGAGCAAAAGGTAAACATTTTTGTAATATTGATATGTCTATTCCAGAAAGGTTCATGACTGTTTTCACCTAACAACGCAGAGTGCCACTGGTAATTAGATTCATGCGGAATCTTGAAACCAATCAGTGCTAAACCACTTCACCGAGGATCTCTCTTGTTCTTTCAAGAAGCACTTCAAGTCTGTAACTATTTTAACTAGATTAACTGTATACAGGCATTTGCAGGACTCCACTTTTAGTAAAAAAAAATGTATGTGATTCAATTGTCTCAAGTCAGTGTTTAAGAGTAGCACTGGGCGCCTATTTTACACACCTTCCAAGAATTTCTATACGGGGATACGAGCCAATTATCCCCCCCCCCCCCCCCCCCCAAAAAAAAAACCTCCCAACTGATAAAAGACTTATTTTCTATTTTGTTAACCTGTAGGGCTATAGCCATGGGGCGAGAGCCATGCATGCATGTCTTGACTTTGGAAAGTAATGTGAAATGTCAGATTCTGTGCTTGCTTTCTTGCATGGTCTGGTGTCTGAGTACGAGGAAGTGAAATTCTGGTGTTTCATACATGTGGCTCTCTCTCTCCTACTTGTGAACTAATATCTGCAAGGCTTGAAAACATGTGGCTCTCTCATACTTGTGAACTTAATTCTGTAGGGCTTGCATATATGTGGCACCCAAATACTTGTGAGCTTAAATCTGTAGGGTTTGCATATAAAAAATGTGGCTCCCACATACTTGTGAACTGCTACCAGTAGGCTTGCATTCATGTGGCTCTCTCCTACTTGTGAACTTAAATCTGTAGGACGCACATACATGTGGCTCTCACATACTTGATATCTGTAGGGCTTGCACACATGTGGCTCTCTCATACTTGTGAACTTAATTCTGTAGGACTTGCATAAAAGTGGTGGCTCTCACATACTTAATGTCTGTAGGGCTTGCATACATGTGGCGCTCTCCCACTTGTGAACAAGATTCTGAACAGATTCTTCCAGCACTGAACTGAGCACTTTGACCCACCAGCAGGAAATCAGGTGTCTGCTAGGTTTTTTTTTTTTTTAACCCTTTCATTGTCAACAGCAACCAAGCTGCAAACAGTGAAAACACCAGCTGTGCAGCAGAGCTCTTGTGTAAGGGTACTAGATTCATAACTTTTGATACCAGCAAACTGTCAGCACTTACACACCATTTCAAAGTGATACAACACAAATATATTGCATGTCCAGTTCGAACTTGAGAGGAAGCCTCGGACAGGAAAATACACTCATGAACCAAAAGACTGAACTCGCACGTTTTTGATGTCAAGAAGAAGTAACTCGGGCACTCTGACTGCAGTAGCCCCGTGGCCACTGTGGCAATGAAAAGGTTAAAGATGACTGATGTCAACGATTTGGTGGTACTGAAGACCTCCAGGATGATGGAGTCTCTGGGATTCAGAACCTTGCACCACAGGCTGGAGGGAGGAGTCAGCATGCATTCAGGCCTGTGCTTCTTGACATGCATGGGCTGCAAGAGTGTGGATTGATCAGATCATTTCTGAGCTGCTTTTTTTTTTTTATGGAAAAATTTGGCTGAAAGTGTGATGATCTGTCGGATCATTTCATAACTTTTTTTCTTTTCAATGAAAAATTCGGGTGTGGATACTTGTAATGGAACGTAACAGTCAAGTGCTGTGAAAGTCTCCATTTCCTTGAATCAAAACGTATAAATTAAAAATAACAGTCGTTTCAACTCTTTTAAACAGTTCTAGCACTTGCACAATAGCAGTGAGGTCACTGAAGAGTCCACACCATCGCAAAGAATGTGAATACACACAACTGCAGATGACAGCACCACTATATCAATGAAGATTTCACGCACTGCAGCAGCAGAGGAGTGGAGATGCAAACTGACTGCTTCATTGAAATGGCATTGCGATGGTGTATGCACTCTCTGTCCCCCCCCCGTCACCATAAAACATCCACAAATATGCTCGCACTCATGCTTAAATTAAAAAAAAAAAGTTTATATGTGATCTACCTACTTTACCATTGAAGTTTCATAAAGCATCTAACTTCTAGGACGCACTGCTTAAACGAACCTTTGTCTCAATATGTGGACTGTAAAAATGCAAATGAAAAAAAAAAAAATCCATCACAAAATGTAACTACACATGAACAACGGCACACAGTAAACTATTGGAGCACTATGTCTGTACTGGCAACAATAAAAAAACAACAACAAAACAAGCAACCCAAACTATAGTCCTGTATTAAATGAATATAAACAAGATGCTATGACAGATGGAATTCACAACATGCAAATCTTAAGTGACACAAAGCAAGTCTTCATTCCTGAGTCAAGAGTCCACATGTTTGCATGAATGCATGTAAACAAAATTGCAGTGATGAACAAAACACCCTGACACCCAGAGGCCGAGTCATGGTCCATAAAAAGAGTAAAGAACCTGTTTCCTTTCTGGAGATTTTGGCTAACATCGGTCTCCACAGAGAAAAAGAATGAGACATGATCAGTGTGACCTTCACCTTTCCACGCTCCATCCAACCAGATATTGTGTGCATGAGGCCCTATCAAGGTGACCTCAAGGTTTCTCTTTATTCCTGGATCTGGGTAACTTCTCATTTATTTCCTATCAAGATCTTTACAACACCACAGAGACAAGACTGGTCTAACTCTAATGCCTCATTACTTTGTGGGTCTTAAATCTATCAGTGAGGCATGATTTGAATCTCTCTTTTCGTAACTATTTGTTGTTCGTATTATCTCTCTTTTTGTAATTAATTTTTTCATTTATCATAATCCCCTGTGCCCTCTCTCATGCCTCTCCATCCCCTGTTCCCTCTCTCATGCCTCTCCAGCGAGGTGTATTTTCATCTTTTTCCTGAAGGTCAACAAATTGTATGTAACTACCGTGTTTGCCAAAGCTTTGATGTAAAATATGAGTGGGTGGAATGTGGGGGTGGACCTTTGTGTGTGTGTGTGTGTGTGTGTAAGCGAGTGTGTGTGTGTGTGTGTGTGTGTGAGTGAGTGTTTGTGTGTGAGTGAGTGTTGTGTGTGTGTGTGAGTGAGTGTTTGTGTGTGTGTGTGTGTGTGCGTGTCCCTAGAAAGGAAAGGATTCATGGCTGGCACTTCATGTACATAAACCTACATGTGACCTTTCTACTGACACGCTATACAATACATACATACCTTCCCCCAATACCAATGAATGGGGAAAGAATGTTTCGAGCATCTGAAGAACATTCACACATGAACACACACACACACACACACACACACACACATGCATATCATTTGGTCTACACAGCCTTGGAAATAGCACCTGACACTTTTGTATAACAGGATGTGAGACAAGTGAAATGAGGAAAGTGGTGGTGATCAGCGAGACAGATGAAATACGACGGCAATGACATTAAAAACAAAACAAAAAGCAACAACAACAAAAGTGAGAATTGTTTTAGCTGGTTTTGTGTTTTTCATGTCAAAGCTTGGTTGACTTTTCATTTTGCATCATTACATTCAAAGCAGAGCCCACTGCTGAGCAGAGCCTTTCCAATGCTTGTCAAAATCATACAGGCGCTGAAAAGAAGAAAAAAAAAAAAAATCCTGAGATCAGTTTATGAAAAAAAAAAAGATTGTGTCCTGAAAACAAACAAACCGACAAACAAAAAACAAAAGCGATTCATGACATAGTAGCTGAACTGTCGACATCCTTTTGGTGGATGAGACTAATAAGCCACGATGACAGTATCAACCATTCTGTTTCATTTCTTAACTTTTAAGAGTTACACAACAAACGAACAAACCTACAAAAACAAACACATAAGCACCTGTAGTGTAAGCAAAAATACACTTGACCAAAAAAAGCCATAAGGACAAAACACTGCATGGAGACACAATGGACAGCTTGTGTCCAGCGCCCGGTCAGTGTGTCACTCTTATCTAGTTGCCAGACTAATTTTTTTTTAATGATAATAAAAAGCTAGCATATCATAACCTGTGACCAGGAATAAGGGTAAAGCAGTTTTCTGAACAAATGAACCCGGTCAGTGTGTCACTCTTATCTAGTTGCCAGACTAATTTTTTTTTAATGATAATAAAAAGCTAGCATATCGTAACCTGTGACCAGGAATAAGGGTAAAGCAGTTTTCTGAACAAATGAACAGAGAGCAGGATGGTCTACAAAGGCAGAAAAACGGTAAACGGTAAAGAGAAAAAATAAAGGCAAGACACACACACACACATGCACACACACGCACACAAACATACACACCATGCACACACACATAAAAGAAATACTCTGAGCTCTGACAGGTGAGAACAACTACGACGAACAACCAACAACTCTGGAACAAACCTCCACAGCTTGACAGCACCCATCATGTAAGAACTACAGCATACAGTCCTGTTGTTCACTGAGAAACAACCCAAACCACCATCCTGTTGGAACTGCAACACACTGCTCTGTTCACTGTCAGCAACAAAGATCCACCTCTGAAGGTGACCATCATGTCGGTTACAACTACAGCATACAACTCTGTTCCCTAGGAAACAAGCAAAACGATCATCCTGTTTGGGGGCCGGAATAGCTCAGTTGGTAGAGCGCTGGACTCGTGATCCTGGGCTTGCATGTTCGAATTTCGGTACAGGGGGATTTTTCCCTCAGAGTTAACATTGGTTCTGACTCCATTCCCCACACAGTCCTTCGAATGAGACTATAAACCGAGGTTCCGTGTGTGAACGCACGTACAACATCTTTCACACACATAAAATCCCATCACCAACTTTCGGAAGAGAAGGCCAGTTTGGCCGTTGGCATGGATGACACGTTACACATAGCATGCACCTTCCCCAAAGATAAAGTATGGCTGCCTTAATGGCGGGATAAAAAATGGCCGTACACACCAAACTCCACTACCTGTCTATACAGCCAGTGTCTGCAAGATTATCAGCCTGAGTACGCAGAAAGAAAGAAAGAAAAAGAAAACCATCCTGTTGGAACTGCAAGACATTGCACTGTTCACTGTCAGCAACAAAGATCCATTTCTGAAGGTGACCATCATGTCAGTTACAACTACAGTATACAACTCTGTTCCCTGGGAAACGACCAAACCGACCACCATCCTGTTGGAACTGCAAGACATTGCTCTGTTCGCTCACTGGTCGCTACAAAGATCCCTCTCTGATAGTGACCATCATGTTGATGTCTTCAGCATGCAGCCCTCTTCACTATGACAGTGACAACAACACTCAAATGCGTGGTCTATGTCACTACTAACAGCGACCATCCTGTTGAAATCTGCCACAGGAAGTCCTGTTCACGAACAACGACAAAAATTCTGTGAGTGACGATGACTGTCATGTTACAAAGTAGAAGTAGCAAGACTTCAAAAATGGATGCAAAACTGATTCCACCTCCATTCACCTTCCCCCCCCCCCCCCCCCTTCACCACTCCCTTTCCTCCCCCCCCCCCACCTCTCTCTCTCCGGAACAAAGCAAGACATGGAGACCAAGGACTGACAGCACATACTCACTCACAAACAGCAACTGAATACAACCATACATCCAGTCCTGATCACTCACAAACACAATGTGATGCTGAATACAACCATACATTCAGTCCTGATCACTCACAAACAGCAAGGTGATGCTGAATACAACCATACATTCAGTCCTGATCACTCACAAACAGCAACTGAATACAACCATACATTCAGTCCTGATCACTCACAAACAGCAAGGTGATGCTGAATACAACCATACATTCAGTCCTGATCACTCACAAACAGCAACTGAATACAACCATACATTCAGTCCTGATCACTCACAAACAGCAAGGTGACGCTGAATACAACCACACATTCAGTCCTGATCAGTGCAAACATTCAACTGCCATGTTAGTTTGAGAGTGGGGGTGGGGGGAGACAAGGCAAAACGGGGGGAAAATCCCAGCCCCTCCGGCAAAATGAGGACACCACCATGCAGTCTTTTCTTCCCCATGAATGATGACAGAAGATCGATAATGTTGGGAATGGGGAATAGTTCGGGGGAAGGGGGGGTGGGGGGTGGGGTGGGGGGTGGGGGTGGGTGGGCTGTCACCTGAAATCTGACCTCAATATCCTGACCGGATTGCAAAAATCATCAACAAGCAACCTGACCTCATCATCCCCATCTGATTGTGGAAATCTGCATACCAGCCTCATTATTGATTATCGTGACCTAATAACAGAAAGTGTTATTGGCTGGTGGTCCTGAATGGTAAGTCTAGTTGTTGTCACAGCTATCGACCACGGGCAGGAGAATGAGGCAACGCAATTCATTGTTAGTGTATGTGACCCATCCATCATCATTAATCTGCCACAGCAAAGCATTTTCATCCATGGAGACATTCTCCCATTCTTTACTGTTGGATTCCTATCAGCCAAACTGGGTCACAGAGAGTGCTTTGAATCCAGGCTGAAGTCAGTCCCAGACCACAGCTCTGTCCTCCCCTAATGAGCATCACAGTGGAGATGTTGCATTCCATTTAATAATGGCACAACCACTGTCAGGTGACCCAAGGTCTGACCAGCATGCTGGGCTAATGCATAGGTCAGACATCTGCTATGTTCTTACCACAAGGCCCTCTTCTGGTTAAATTCTCTCCTCTTGGTCATGAATTCATTTATCCATCGGTTTTAAAATCGTAGGCAGTGTGGTCTCAAAACTTAGTGGATGTGGTGCAGCGTATATGGACTGGTCTGCATGCAGTGACACCTTGATGAAACTGAGAACTGCATTCCTCCATGCTGTCCATCCAGGACTTGGTCAGTCTGCCCACATGATATCCATCCCTCATTAGGGCTGGTCTTGGACATGGAATCATGGGGAGATAAGAATCCCATACCCAGTGGAACACATGACCATTGTCTGGTCACCATGTGGTAACTGTTGCTAACATGTTCACCTGCTGTGGAAGTTAGCACACATTGTGCATACAACTCGTGATTAAAATAACATTAATAATATTCAGAAGGTTCAGGATGATTTGCCTATATGCATTAGCTCCCTTGCTTTCAGTTTCTACAAGTTTCAGACTCAAGCATGCGGGAAGAGGGTTCTACTGCATACCAGTGCTACCCCTGGTCTACATCGTGCTCTTGCGCCTGCAAGACCATATTCTTCCTGCATCATCATCTGTTTGCCAACCTGAAGATGGAGCTATTTTAAGACCGATTCATATTCCAGTCATCAACATGATCCACCTCTGCACATCACCAATGCCCTGCTATCAGTATCACTGTCATTCTTCTTGCCCCAACCCCTGGATTTTCCTGGCCACTACCATCGTGAGATATTCCCTCGTTCTCGTAGTGTTTTACTGCTACCATCATTAGATACTTCCTCATATTCACATCATTTTACTGCTACCATCATGAGATATCCCTCGTTCTATAATTGTTCACTGCTACCATTGTGAGATATTCCCTCGTTCTATAATTGTTCACTGCTACCATTGTACATATTCCCTCGTTCTATAATTGTTCACTGCTACCATTGTGAGATATTCCTCATTCTATAATTGTTCACTGCTACCATTGTGAGATATTCCCTCGTTCTATAATTGTTCACTGCTACCATCATTAGATACTTCCTCATATTCACATAATTTCACTGCTACCATCATGAAATATTCCCTTGCTCTCATATTGCTTCATCAGCACCATCATGAACTATTGCCCTTCTGTTCTCATACTGTTTCACTGACACTGTCATGAGATCTTCCTTGTTCTCTTTGGGCTGATGTCATATCACCGCCTGGAAGTACAACTGCTGTAACTCCAAATTGTTTGCGTTTTTGAGGTTTTTGGTATACTATAAGAGTGGGCCAAGGGGCATAATGCAGCAAAGTCCGAATCACATCATCCTAAAAATAAACATGCTGTAATCAAAATACTTGTACCATAACTCAGCTCGCAGTATACCAAGTGGGAATAATGATCAGTTTTTTTTTTTTCATCTCCCATCAAATTTGGTTTTCAGACTTATGGCAGTTGTATTTCTAGCGGTGATATGTGAACTGTTGCAAATCTCTCCATACCAAAACAACAGAGCTGCAGAACGTAATTTTCCAAGTTCCTGCGATACCGGCTCCAAACAGGGAAGCTTCAAAACAGCTGGAAACCCCATCAGAAACGAGATCTATGACCCCCTTCACCTTTGGTTGCTTCGTCTCCTTATTCGACATCACCAGTCATGGGATCTTAGATCCCCAATTCACTGAGGCCTCCTCAACCAAACTCACAACTCCAAACTATGAGCTGACACCATCTAGGTCATTTAGCAGCAGGGGCAGTATCTTCTCTGGCGGGTTGCCAAACAGCGACTTGATATGAATGAATTAGTCCATGGGGACTGCTGGACTGTGGGCTTCAACAGGACAAATCTGGATCATACACAGTGGAAGAGCTGGCTGATGAGGTGTGGAAGAGGAGGCAGCAGAAAGTAGGCAGAACAACAACAGCAACAACAAACTGTCAGAAACACAAAACAAAAATCAACAAAACACACAACAAGAAAAGACAGAGAATGAAATTGCAGCTAATGGCAGGATAAAAAAAAAACAAAACAAAACGGTCATACACACAAAACTCCACTCCCTTTGTTGGGTAGATGGGATTAATCCTTGCCTGTCTCAACAGGGACTGTCCGCAGGAGTGGTCAGCCTGTGTACGCCAAAAAAAAAAAAAAAAAAAGAAGAAAAAAAGAAAGAAATTGCAGCGTCACTGTAAAGAAGGCAAAATACAAATGAAGATACAGAATAAGGTGTAAAGAAAGGTGTTTCGTAAATTATAACAGACTGTGATAAGTGAATTTCCCACAGATATGTCTTCCCCCGACCCTGCAAACAGATGTAAAGAGAATGCACAACAAAAACTCCCCAGACCACAGTCAACATGACCTTTGAGCGACAGCACTGCCGTTCACTACATCACAGCCCTCTGCATCAAGAATCAGCCCAAGAATCCCATCATCAGGTTACAGTCTGGGGAATACTGTTTCATAATTTTTCGTTCTTGTTTGTCATGTAATATCTGATGAAGACACATCTGTTGAAAATCCACATGTCTGTTTTGCATTGCACGTTAAATCAGCATTAATTTCCACCTTGTATCACGTGTCTTCATTTGTATTTTGCCTAGTTCTAGGGAGGAGGGGTGGGGTGGGGTACCCACTATATGGCCAATGCAGACCTGGCAGTTGCACAGATGTAGCTTCAGAAGAGTTCTTTGAATCTTATCACGTGAGAACTGACATGGACAACCATTGTTGTGACTTTTCACTGAAAATGGGAGAAACCGAGCAGTTAAACATATTGCAATTATCTATGCTGCTCCCTTTCTTTAACAATACACATAAACTATAATAATTTTTTTTTTAATCAGTTTTCTAGATCTGATGTTTCAAATACACGGTTTAATGAAACATCATTCTCAAGCTTTTCCCTTAGTACACACACACACACACACACACACACACACACACACACACACACACACATATTCACACGCATACATCTGCATGCACGCAGATGTACACCATATCAGTCATAGCAGCTTGGCAACTTTGTCACAAATTTTGAATGCAAGATCATTTGAACATTAACTATGATTCAAAGTTGCACAATACAAATAACACCAAACAAATACAAAGTCATCTGCTCACAAACATGGCAGTAAAGGTTACATGATTTGATCAACAAAACTATTGAGCAGTACATATGTGGTACCATAAATGTCTGTTCTATTGATTGGTTGTAGTCATTTCTTACCTCAAGGTCCATTAAATGGTGTACATCATCAGCAACGGCGCTCAAAAGAATAAACGTTTGGTCACTAAAACTTTAGAAAGGTCAGCAACTGCTAAAAAAAAAAACCATGTTGTCACTAAAACTTTATAAAAAATCTCAGCAACAGCTAAAAAAATCCATGTTGTTCACTAAAAACTTTAGTAATGTCAGCAATAGCTACAAAAACTGATGTTGTTACTACTACCAAAAACTATGTTAGCACATTACGACAAGCATAAATTTGCATAATATCATTAACAAAATAGATTTTTTTTTTCAAGCATTGCCCACAGTATCATATCAATAAATTATGCATTTTGTACGTCCCACCGTTTTTCAAATGTGTTCTTAAACATTTGATCAATTCATGTAAAAAGAGAGAGAAAAAAAGACTTATTTGACATGATAAAGTTGATATGATTTCAAAATAAAATATGTCATGAACACTGCAAAAACGTTTCAAACTGTATATTGCTGAGAACACAGCCTCATAAAGATGGAGTCTGGACTGTTCTCTATTTTTCCAGTAGGAGGAGTTGGGTGGAAGAGGGGAAGTGGGCATGAACGTGCTAACTACCCAGGATCAGGAGTAACAGTAAAATCCCATGGATCCCCAAGTATAGGTGAGTAAGTTGTCCACATTGTACACAACATTAAGTTCTCAGCATCCTTCGAGAAGGTTAGACTATTGTTGCCTCTTTCATTAAAGCGGGAGATAATTTCTAGCACTCATACATATGTTCCATTGAAAATTTTTTTTTTATTGTTTATGACTCACAAGTTTGAACAGACTACATTTCCAACATTTGAAATCTTGTCTGACCTCATGGGAGTTATCAACATGGATCTCAAGGAAGTTTCAAATGGTCATAATCTTAAAACTGAGTGATCCCTTTGTTTTCCCTGGGCTGAATGACCAGCTACTAGGATGAACCAGCATTTGCCGTATCATTTAGGCAAGAACACCTCCCTTGTTATTGGTGTTGCTTCCCTTGGTTTGAGCTGCAATGCTGGCCGCAGACAGGACATCGTCACCTCAGGTCCGGCAGTGACAGACAACAAAAAAATCTTCCTCATTGTCCATGGTCAAGAGCAAATCATGAATCACAATTAATTGCTGCTGTGGACACATGAGAGATCATTCACGTAATCCTGAAGAGGCATTTCCTCCCATCGTAAAATGTTGTCACAGCATGTCGAGTTATCACCAAATAAAATCATACAGGTAAAATGAGTCATAATATAATTTTTGATGTCATTAATCACTGTGCTCACAATACACAATTACAGATTTTACTATCTCTCTACTTTAAAGTACTCATTCGATGTAGGTTTACTTTTTCAGAATTTCAACCCCCTGAGCTATGTTGGCAGTGTTCAGTTTTCTAAGTCATCATGGTACTTGCATCGAATGGACATCACTGCATTATACTCTGTCCTCTGGCTTACCAAACACTGTAAGTCGATGGACAGTCATGCACATACATTAAACTCTGTCCTCTGGCTTACCAAACACTGTAAGTCGATGGACAGTCATGCACAATCTCTCTCAATTTTTTTTTTCTGTCTGGCTTTTGAATTTTGTTGAAGAAATCTTGATTTTAAACTGAGAAAGTGTGTATTCATAAACTGAAAACAGGTATGTAATACTAAAGCCACAAATTACACCGAGAATAATATAAACCTCACATTTACAAAACCATATTATTATGACCAATGCATGACCAAAACACAAACAAACAAACAAACAAAGCATCTTTTTTCCTTTAATGAGAAGAAAGATCCCACTGGTTTTCAAAATGGAAAGAACAAAAATGTTGTTTAAAACTTCAGCAGTTGTGGGGTATAAACCATAATGTTAAATGCACCACAGACTAAACACCTCAATACAGACAACGATCCCCAGCACAGACAACAGACAACTGACATGATCAAGACAGACGCAGGTCTGAGCCTTCACACTGTGATTGGTGCATCTCGACCTTCACGACCCACTCAACCATAAAAATCAACAACAAATAACAAAGGGGAGAAACTTCTGCAAACTTAAAATTTCAAAACATTAAAATAATTTGTAACAAACAAACAAGTGTGAACCAAACACTGTCAATCATATAACAGGATTACTAATTTTGTTTAGAAATAAAGCAACGTGATCTTAGCAAATGAAATCCTTCAACAAGCATGATTGAATCTCATCATCACTGAGAGTGAGATCCCTTGATTTTCCAGGTTCTCTTCCTTTGAGTTGTCTGCCACACCTTGTCCTGGTCATCTTTGAATCTGAGACACAAAACCCATCAGCACACAGAGCGACACTCAATTTGTCACGATGCATCGTCTTCCTCCGACTCCGAATCCACAGCTGACACACTTCCACAGTTCAGACCTGATCGTGAGTCAGCCACCGAAGTAGAGTTAAGCCTGGAGATTCTGTTCGGGTTGGATGGAGATGCACCACTCTCCGTTTCCTGTTCACCGTCGTCGGGATGACCACAAACAACACCAACATCCCTTTCATCGTCAGTATGAACATCACACACTGTTCTAACCTCTAATTTTCTCACGTCCTTTTCCTGGGAAGGACACACACTCATGTCTATCCCAGCAGATGAACTATTTCCCGAACTGAATGAATGCAGAGCGTGGTCTGCTGAACCCAAGTCCATCACATGCAACGTGATCTGATGCGACTTCTCTCCTGGACTGATTGTCCGATGGCACCGTGCGGAACTGTGACTGCAGACTTGTCGACAATGTGTGTGTGCTGCACTAACTGTGTGGGATGGTGCTGATTTTGCACAGGCTGTTCCGTCAGACTGAATGGAGAAGTCCCGTTCATATTTACATGTCTGGCGCGTCTTCAACCTGAACATGGGTCGACCCAACTTGCTAACCTCTTTAGTAAATGGTTGTATCTTTCTACAATGTGAAGGCCTTTTTCTTGGGCATAGTGGAACATGTTCATGTGAACCCTCAGTCTTCGAACTGTTTCTGGCTTTCACAAATGCCTGGTCCCTGATATCACTGATAAGCTCTGCATCATGGTCACAGCATTCCTCAGACCTGAGTGAAGGCCCCAGTTTCAAATCCTCGCTGCTCCCTGACCTACAATGCCTGAGGCCTATGACCTGTTTCAAGGCATGCAGAAGATCTTCATCAGGGTTACCTCCCCTGCTGCCTCCTGCACTGCCTCGTTTACTGCTGTCTGCTTTTGTTGCAGACGTAACACAGGTTTTGTTAGCTTCCTCTTTCCCAATGCAGTTTTGGTCGACACTGTTCTCCATGCAGCAGTGGGAGGTGCCACTCTTGTCGGTCTTATCACACACGTAGCTCTTCAGCCAAGGAAGAGAGGATTCAGAGGATGGTTTCTGAGCCATTTCCGCATCTTCCACCCTGTTGTCTGTGTCAGGTTTCTGAGACTTACTATTATGTCGGCCAGATTTACTATGTACGCCTGACTCAAATTCATGATGCCTGACTGAAACACTGTTTCCAGAACCGGACAACTGATCCGGCAATGGCTGATGAGGCTTCAGGAAGGGTGACGAAGGTGTGGTGGTGGAGACCTGCACGTGATAGATCTGAGGCTCGTAGGACGGGCGGAATGAAGTGTACAAGCTGCCAGGGTACACCGGCGGACGAGCGGCAGTGTAGGTGTTGTGGGGTCCGGCGCTGGAGGGAAGCTGGCTGAAGGAGGGGAAGTTGGGCAAGGTGGAGGGGATCTGCATGGGGGGTGGGTAGAAGGGGGACGTCATGGGCGACTGCACGGCCGATGCCGAGGCATGGAAGTTGCCATGCGTGGAGAAGTTGGCGTGAGGGAAAGGCACAGCACAGTGGAAGGAGGACTGGGACGGGGCGGTAAACGGATTGGCCGGATTGGTCATGCCCAGCTGACAGGAAGAGCCCAGTGAACCGGGGTAGTAGCTGCCTCCAGAGGGGATCCCATAGGACACCGGCGTGGGCGGGGCCCAGGGGTTGGGGTGGGAATACCCGTAAGGCACAGTCCCCCACTGCTCTGCCGGGGGGCGGAACTGCTCCCTCTGAGCTAGGGGGAAGTCTTTGCTCATGGCACAGGCCGGGGAGGTGGGGACATTGTTCCCCATGCCGAACCCACAACTGCTGCTGCTGGTCCCAGGTCCCAGCACCTGGGCAGGACCCCTCCCCCCGGAGTCCATGCCTCTGGTGTCTGACATGTAGGACATTCTGCAGGAGTTGAGGGCGCCGGCCGCATCCATCATGGCTGTGTGGTGCTGGTCCAGGGCGCTGGTCCTCAAGGGGTCGCTGACCGCTTTGTTCACGGGCAACCCATTGGATCGCACCATGTCTCCCAGTCCCTTGTTCACAGACAGGTCGTTGGACCTCACCGCGTCCCCTACACTCTTGTTCACAGGCACACCGTTGGACCTCACCACGTCTCCCACAACCTTGTTCACAGGCATGTCCTCTCTGACCCCTTTGTTTGCTGGAAAACCACAGTTCATCATACGGTTGCCCATATCCGTCCCCTCGTTCACACGCAGACCGCTGGTAGGCAGGGGGTCTGCCGGTCCCACGTTTGCAGGCAGACCGTTGACCCTCATGGCATCGCCCACCGCTTTGCTGACAGGCATGGAGAATGGTTTCTTCGCCACCTGGCACGAGCTTAGCTCAGCCGTCTGCACGACAGCCGCCGCCGCAGCCACCGCCGACGGACTCACCAGCGCCGGCTTGGTGGTAGGGGTGGGTATGGTGGACGGGGTGGAGGAGGGGGGCTTGTGGGGGGAGTCCTGGTTGGTGCTGCTGCAGCTGCTGCTTCTCCCTCCCCCGTTCCCCACATCCTTCCCCCTCTCCCCTTCCACTCCCTTGGGTTTACCACCATTGGGAATTTCAGGCCGAGAGTGAGGCACAGGCTTCCGCAGGTACACGCACTTCCGGAGCACGCAGGCCTGCTTGAGGATGTCCTTGCGCAGGCAGTACTGGCACTTGTTGCAGTTGTCCTTCACCTGGCAGGGGCCGCACTGACCGCAGCGCCGGCGCCGCTTCAGCTGGAACTTCCCCCCTCCGTCGGACTGTTCCATCCAGCCCCCCAACTCCGGCGGATTGATCATCCTGTTGTCATGGTAATGGCTGGGCACACAGAACTGCTGCTCCGGCATCTGGGAGTGGTAGGGCAGACTGTAATGGGCCATCTACATGCGCAGTGATCTCCCTTCACATCTGAAACATTGAAAAAAAAAAAAGAAAGAACAGTTCAATAGTCAGGAGTAAAACCAATACAAATTTCAGCATTCTGCAACTTACGCTTCTTACCCTTTGTAAAGTACCGCAATGGAAATCAGTGCCATGACATTTTTCCTCAGTTGGACAGACATATGCCAGAAGTATACTGTTCCAGCAGTGAACATTTGTGAAGTCAGTATGTACATTTGACATGATAATTACTTGTATCACAACGTAACCTTCATTCTGACCACATGCTACAATGGAACAGTTCAGCTATGACTGTCAATCCTTTCATGTGTTGTTGCTACATCTTTTGTGCCTTTCCAGCGGCTTTCTGCCTTGAGGCTGACCCAGATCCCCTCGATACTCATCCACTGGAATAATACTATACCCAGACTAATTTTGCCATACCCAATCTTCTTTAGCCCTATATGTAGGCTCATTCAGCCTTAAAATCCAGACTTATTCAGCCTTAAATCCAGGGTCATTCATCCTGTAAATCCAGGCTTGTTCAACCTGAAATCCAGGCTCATTAAGCCTTGAATCCAGGCTCGTTAAGGCTTAAATCCAGGCCCATTCAGTCTGAAATCCAAGCACTATTAACCATATCCAGGTTAACTTAAGCGTACCCAGGCTCAGCGAGTCTTAACTCCAAGCTCATTTAGCGAATACCTTGACACAAGCCACCAGAGACACCTATGCCATCATGGCCAAAAAGACTTTTATGTTGAAACAGAGTGACTGCCCTTTAGGCGCAGAGCAACAGGAGGAAGCAGAGCCCCCATCTCAGAGAACTTTTTCCTCTGCCACGCACTGACTGTGAGCCTGAAAGATGGGTCTCCACTCCCACATGAAGGCACATTCTGGCAGATGGCACGCCTATTGAACTGATGGGAGACTGCATCAGACACATATCTATCCAGGCTCATTTAGCCATTCATATCCAGGCTTGTTTAGCCATGTACCTCAAGGCTCAATTCACAACCCAGGAACTACCCATCCACAGAGAATAACAAGCGTCAGGTCACTCTGTTGCCACACACCTGGAGAATGGCCCATTTCTGCAAGGCTCTGAGTCAGAGTAATCTAATGGCGATGTTCCTTACAACCTTTATGAAGGACATTATGTGATAGCACTCTGACTCAATACTGATGACAATGACTGCTTGGGTATGGAGTCAGGCTGCATGACACTGGCACTGCTTGACTGAGATATTGTCAGCTTTCTTGAGACAAGTAGAAACCCACTGCACTGAACAGTGTAAATTTACAGGCAGGTACGTCTATGTTCCATTGTTAGCCACCTCTTTCCATTGTAGATGAAGACATCTGGGGGCATGTAATTAGTGACATGGTGCTAAGAGACCAATCCAAAAGATTCATCTATGATAATAAATCCCTCTTCTCACAACAAACAACAAACAGCCCCATGAATGTGACCAACCTAACTGCATAAAGCCAAGCTCCTCCATCAAAATCCTCTGATTCTGAGTAAAGTCTCGCTCTCTTTGAACACTTGTGTTTCTGGAGTGGTTTCTTTGTCAATGCCAAACTGACCTCCAGCAAAGACTCCCCTTCCTCTTAAGATTTACTTGTCAGGAACAATTGTTGTTGTTGTCCTCAACACTTAACTGACCTCCACCCAAGATCCTCCCCCGAAAGATTTGCTTGTCTGGAATGTTTGTCGTTGTTATCAATATCAGAGTGACCTCCCATCAAAGTCTTTCCCTAAGGATTTGTTTCCCTTGAGCATTTCTTGCTGCTGTTGTCAATACCACACTGACCTCCACCACAGTCTGCCTCAAAATTTATTTTGTCTGGCACATTCTTACCCGTTGTCATCAATACCAGCATGACCTTCAAACAAAAACTCCACCATTCATACTCCATTTTTTCCAAGAATGTTGGAGGCTTTTATTGAGAGGTTCCACTGTTTGTGGAGGAGAAGCCAGAACAGAGATGGCCTGGGAGAGCAGCCTGAGAGAGAGGCATTCAGAGCCAAGGAATGTGGGGACAGATAATCAATAAAGATGAGGACCACAGTCACGATGCCACAGGGATCCATTCAATGGTTGAGACTCCAAGACCGTGCTCTAATAGATAACAACTTCCTTTCATAATACATCACGACCTCAACCAGGCCTAGGAGACTGAAACACAGAAACAGACACATGGAAGAACTGGCTGAGAGCAAGCACCACCCCCAACAGACACATCCCTACAGCAGTCCACTCATACACACAGCAGTTCCAGCTTCCCATGCACACACACACATACACACACACACACACACACACACACTGATTTACGAGCAGGCTGTATTCCTATCATTCAATATCCACAAGTTGTTGGGGTGGACGACAGACACATGAATAACAATGAGCCACTATCTGAACATTCATCGCCGTATTTCAGTGGACAATTAGGAATGTCTGGCACTGTCATCCTTCCATCATTCTGGTCTTTTGGGGCATGCTGGGTACTCTTGTGTTTCCATATTATACCAAACGGTCACTGACGTGCAGCACAGGCTCTTTAAGATGCACGTGTGATCTGCCTGTGTCCACACGCATGGAATAAAGATGTGTGCAGGTCTGCACATATGTTGCACAGTTGCCAACCTCCAGGGTCCTAGAGTAAAAATTCCAGGAACCAGTGGACAGGGTGGGCCAAACAGGGAGCAGTTTACCTCTTGACTGAAAGCATCTCTAACCCCGTTGTTTCAACTGACAAATGAACTGACAAATGAACTGACAAATGAAAGAAAATGCAATTTTGATGCACAGAACAGCAAACATTTGGGCTTTATTCCGCAATACTTTATCAACCCTGTTTCAAAATGACCCCCCCCCCCCCCCCCTCCCTTAAATCCCACATTCTTAAAACATTATGAAATTCTGGATTTTTTTTTAATTCACTATCTTCGGGATTTCTGGCTCAATGTCTACTTTAAGAAAATTCCAGGAAAATTCTGGAGGGTTGGCAGCTATGACGCTACCTGTTACACTCACAGATTGCACAGGCTTGAACACGCTACCCTAAAATTGAGAGCTGAACATTCTAATAACTCTACAGTAGCGACCAATACACTGTCTGTCTGAGATAATCACAAAAAAAACAGTCCAATAATAATGAATATATTCCTCTATGACAGACAGGATTCAAATTCACGACATCCAAGTCATTAAAATCCAAGTAATGTACATTGCCTCCTTAAAAGCCACTGGTATGAGCACATATTGCTGCATGTGCACACACTCCAAATGACTGCACTCGTTTTCACAGAAGGAAAGGAAGACATGGTATGGATGCCCTAAAAAATTCTGTGCAGTGATCTCCTGACATGATTATTCAAAACTGATAACAGGAAAAAAAAAAAGGGGGAGAAAAAACAAACAAACAGAAAGTAAATTCTTGAGCAGAAAAGAAGAGATAACTGCCCAAAGAAACACTCAAACAAATGCACATATCGCTGAAAACAGATTATTATGCTGCTCTTTTTTCCTTCTTTACACAGATTTTGTCAAAATTCGCAACTGAATTTAAAATACTGTCATAAACATGCTTCTTCTTCTCTGCACCCAATCCCCCCCCCCCCTCCCCCCTCTTTCCACCAGCTTATCCACTGACCTCCCCCTGTTCACTCCCTCCACCATCTCACTTCCCTCCCTTTCCTTCTCTCTCTGGCACAGCTTTCTTTTCAGGCATCAGGAGACAGCATGATACAGGAATGTGGTCCTACCACAGATTATGAATTATTTATCTCCCCCTGAGAATGGTTCAGTTACACTGACTGTTCTCTCTGGCTGTGTCTCTCCCAGTCGCGCGCGCACACACACACACACACACACACACACACACACACACACACACACACACACACACATTCCCCTCCCTGCCCCCACCCCCTCTCTGTTCCCCTATCCCCATTTGATCTCGCTTTCTCAGTGGAAAGATGTAAACTAAGATCTCTCTCTCTCTCTCTTTCTCTCTCTCTCTCACGCATGCACGCACGCACGCACGCACACACACACACACACACACACACACACACACACACACACACACTGATCTAACATACAGCTGCTCCATTACTGAGCTATTTTGCAAATGTTGATTTTTTCCTCTTTTTTTGTTGTTGTTGAAGGGTGGAGGTTGTTTTAGCTTTTTTTTTTTCTTGTATTTTACTTTCACTTTTTCTGTGGTAACATAATCATGTCATATGAGCAAGAATGTTTTTTTTGTTTTTTTTCTATAGTGAGCCCATGAATATTAAACAGTGCAACACAGACCATAAATATTCAACATCCAGTACAGCGCCATGTATTGGGAAAGCTGATAGTTTCCTGATAGAGTGAATGATCTTCATCATCTCCTTCACCCGCCGTTTTGAAGTTGAGCTTCTGAATTCAAACCCTGGAATTTTCGGGAATCACTTTGTTTCATAATTGTACCTCTGTCGTACTGATGTTGTTGTCTTTTACCGAGTGGAAGAATGTGTATTTTCTCCAACTACCTTGACAATTTCAAACTTTTTGTTCAATTGTTCTGTCACACTGACTGCACTCTAGTTGCTGGTTGCTCACGTTTCTTTTGTTCTCCCATGTTCCTTTCTTTGGGATTTTAAAGTGGAGATCCAAGACAAAGAGTTTGATTATTGGCTGGCAATAGCAAATAAAAACAAAAAGGAAAAAAAGGAAAAAGAGAAAAAGGTCTGAAGGATCCTGTGGAAATACAGAAGGAAGAAATCGACGGTGAACTAAAAGCGAGACAGGAGTGGCAAAACTGATGCATCATATGCAAGAACAGTTGCAATGCACATACACACACACACACACACACACACACACACACACACACAAAAAGAAGAAAAATAAACAAATAATAATTCACTTCAAATACAGAATGAAGAGCACTGGACAACAGAAAGTAAAGAATTAACAGGAGTTTGAACTTAAAACAGCATATCTCCCAAACCAGCCCTCGGAAGTTAGTGGTGCTCCCTCCCCCTCCCTCCCCCCAACCATCTGGCCATGAGAATATTCTCAGGTTTCCTATTTTCAAACAGGCTACAGATATTATAGATTCCATTTTATTTTGCTTCAAAGCCCACACATAACTTTGTGAGTGGAATACTTTTTCTTCTTCTGCGTACGCAGGCTGATACTCCTGTGGACAATCCCTGTACAGACAGGCAAGGATTGATCCCATCTACCCAACAAAGGGAGTGGAGGTTTGTGTGTATGACCGTTTTTTTTTTATCCCGCCATTAAGGCAGCCATACCAACTTTGGGGAAGGTGCATGCTATGTGTAACGTGTCATCCATACCACGGCCAAACTGGCCTTCTCTTCCGAAAGTTGGTGATGGGATTTGACATGTGTGCAAGATGTTATGCATGCGTTCACACACGGAACCTCAGTTTATAGTCTCATTCGAAGAACTGTATGGGGAATGGAGTCAGAACCAATGTTAACTCCGAGGAAAACATCCCCCTGTACCGAAACAGCCCGGCGGAGATTCGAACCCACAACCCCAAGATTACGAGTCCGGCGCTCTACCACTGAGCTATTCCGGCCCCCTGCAAGTGGAATACAAAAAGAGGGGCTCATTCACTTTGCAATCAGTCTTCAATGTTATGCTTTCTTCCAGTCTTTGTGTGCATCCAGTCCTATTAGCTCCAAAGACTTGGAGCATTTTTGGACCAAGTTCCAAGACACACCGCACTCACTGACACTTCAAGGCAGATTTTCCCAACCTGAGGCTGTCTCTGGGAAATCTTTCCCAGCTTTCTGATCAGACTCAATCAATGCTTGGACAAATGGATAATCATTAACTGAAATTACTAAAGACTCTGACAGATTATTCCAGTTAATCCTTCGTGAGTAGCTGCTTCAAACAGTTGTAAACGACCTCCTTGTTTTTCAACGAGATAAACTGTTCACTAGTGCTAGGCAAGTGTGCTATGCTAATAAGCTATCATGAAGGTAAGCCTAATAAACCAATAGCTTGAAGGGATGATCTCTCATTTTTATCCGCAGGTTTGCACTGGTGAGAACAGCTAAAAAAATAAAAAAATAAAAAAGTCTGTCCACAGCCTAAACAACGGTCAGACACTCTCTGTTGATGGCGTCATATTTTGTCCGTCTGTCATGTAGTTAACTGCTGATGTATACACCGTCTGTCATGTAGTTAACTGCTGATGTATACACCGTCTGTCATGTAGTTAACTGCTGATGTATACAATGGAATGTAGGACAACATCAGAAGTCCACAACAACACAGCAGCCAGACCAGTACTACTGGCGTCTGTCTTAGCAACAAAGGTCATTTGAGGTTGGGTAATCTGAGTACAGGATATGAAGTCAGGATCCTTTGTATTTTGCTGAAAAGCTGCTTCCCTGTTACCACTCCACGCCATTTGTGTTATGTTCTTTAGGAAGGTTTGTAAGCGGAGCTGTGATTACAGCCAAAAGAGGGTGAACGTAGGGTAACTACTCAGAAGACCCACTGGAAAACAGACTCGTCTTCTGGTAGAAGTCTAGACACAGTCGGGATTTCTTTCACCTTGTCATCTTTGGGTTAACAATGCCTTTGGACACAGCGTGTCACGAGAACTCAGTTCTTGGAATCCCACACACCCCTCTGACAGTCATGCGGTAAGTCCAGAGAAATGGGAGGTATAGATACCTCCCATTTCTCTGGGTAAGTAGAGGTATAGATACCTCCCATTTCTCTGGGTAAGTAGAGGTATAGATACCTCCCATTTCTCTGGGTAAGCAGAGGTATAGATACCTCCCATTTCTCTGGGTAAGTAGAGGTATAGATACCTCCCATTTCTCTGGGTAAGTAGAGGTACCCCCCATTTCTCTGGGTAAGTAGAGGTATAGATACCTCCCATTTCTCTGGGTAAGTCCTGCTTCCTGAACACAAGAAAGTACATCACCGACACGTGTGAGGTGTGTGTGCCAGTTAGCGCTTGCCACCAAAATGCGATGAAAAACAAAAAAAAGGCGAGCGCAGCTTATTTTGAACAGATTCTACTCTCTCATCACACACCCCTACAAGGTGCTATTTCTGCCCTGAAAAAAATCACGTAACTTTCACATACAGTCAATAGTGTTCAAAAATATGTCCTCTACTTCATGGCATTAGTCGAATCAGACTCGCTCTTTTCAATCCACAGTAATTCTGCAAACGCCTTTTTTCAAGCGGGATAGGTTAGGGGTCTGTGACTTCTGTCGAAAGTGTGTGACAGTGTGGACAACTGACAGTAGAGCTGAGATGATGTTCTGAATGAACTAACTGGGGTGTGCTCACTGATTCATGTCAGAAAGTTCTTGGGGATGCTGATGTCGTAACGATTATATCTGTTCTTTTGAGGGCACGATAATTCCCGCAAAAATTATCAAAATATTTCCAAACAACAAACTGTGGACACAAAGTCTCTCAAAATAGTTTTGAATGAGATGGAAGTAGCTTTCTGGACAAGGAACTGAACAGGCAGAATGCAAAGTCAAAGACAGCCTACTGGAGAATTACGAAAGGGACAACCAGATTTTAAAGACAAATACAGACTTCGACGTCATGACTAACAGACACAGACAGACTTCGACGTCATGACTGACAAACACAGATTGATGACTTGTGAGTTGATTTTAACGTGGTGATAGCCCTGATATGGCCCTTTGCGGTCGGCTGGGCTATAAGCAAAAGAAAAAAAAAAAAAAAGCTTCATTAAAACAACTGTACCTCTCATTAAGAGTATGATGGAACAGGCCACAGGCTGATTTAAAGTCCACCAGATGCCACTCGCTGATATGATAAGATGTGATGTGACTGAACTGTATACATTCCAATGGTTTCTTTTTTCACAGTCCTCAGAGTAAGACACACGCACAAAACATGCACATATTGTGTACCCACATGCAACCACATATATATATGCACATAAACAAATGGAAAAAAAACTGAATCCCTCTCCCTCACACACACACACACACACACACACACACACACACACACACACACACACACACATATCATAATTATGCACAGGGACACAGTTTCTTGCAGTTGTATACATTACATTGCCCATTCCTGCACGTCTTTATTCATTTATGGCTGTAAACATACATCCCTTCACCGTACGTAATTCAGATTGAATAAGCGTACAAACACACACAAAGATAGCTACAAACAGACAGAAAGAAACAGGGACAGACAAAGCCAAAACCATGATAAAAAAAAAAAGATAAAAGTGAAACAGGCATACATGGGTAAAAGACAATTATTTGTTTAAAAACACAGAAACAGGGTCAACAACATAAAACAGAAGGGGGGAGGGGGAGGGAGGGGAGGAGGGGGGGAGGGGGAGGGAGGGGGGAGGGAAGGGAACACGTCAAAGAGATAAAATTGTTGACACAGACTGAAGACTGGCATGACAGCAGACAAGACGATAAATGGAGTTGTAAAGATACTGTAAGCACTAATTCCTATCCCTCCTGAGACCTGCGGGCAATAAAACCAAATATGAAACCCCGAGATACGAAAAAGAAAAGAAAAAAAGAGACAGAAAAGGGAAAGAGAGAAAGGGGGGGGGGGGGGGGGGGGGGGGGGGGGGGGGGAAGGAGGAGGAGGAGGAAGAGGAAGAAGAAAGGAAAGGGAAAAGAGATCCCACAACCAAAAAAAAAGGAAAAGGGGGAGGAGGGGTGGGTGTGTGAGTGAGTGAAATGGGTGCAGTCCACAAAATCTGTAGCAGGCTGTTGAAACATAATCCCTTCCCTTTTCAACCTCCTGATCTGCTGGGGCTGAAAGAGGAGAATCTTTCTGACACACCACAGACAGGTGTGTGTGCGTGCGTGCGTGTGTGTGTGTGTGTGTGTGTGTGTGTGTGTGTGTGTGTGTGTGTGTGTGTGTGGTGTGTGTGTGTGTGTGTGTAAGCCTGTGTGTGTGCACATGTGCAGGCATATGCACATGTGTCTTTGCGTGC
Organism: Conus canariensis; assembly: GCA_033310375.1. Taxonomy (NCBI): domain Eukaryota; kingdom Metazoa; phylum Mollusca; class Gastropoda; order Neogastropoda; family Conidae; genus Conus; species Conus canariensis. The sequence goes on from CM065737.1 coordinate 54,116,112, forward strand.
GTGTGTGCGTGCATGTGTGCGTGCATCTGTCATACTGAGTGCACATACATGCGCGCATGTGCGTGCATGTGTACATACAATACTGCGCATATAAGCACATGCATGCGAGAGTCTGGGGGAGGGTGAGAAAGTGGAGGCGTGGGGGGGGGGGGGGGGGGGGGGGGTTGGTAACGGGATTGAGAGTTGGGGGAAGGGGGGGGGGGATGGGGGAAGAGAAATACACACACAAAGGCATTACCAGAGGGATAGGATGGGAGGAATATAACAAACGAACAACATAACGCACTTTGTCATGTTTTTGTGCTGGGTGAAATATCTTTCCCTGATCTGTCTGATAAGATTAATCAACTGAATCAAAGAAGCCTTGCTTCTTCCTATCCCCCCCCCCCCTCAACACTCCCTCCACCCCATCCCCCCCTTTCCTCCCCGTGCCCTCTTCCACTTTCTTTACGTCAAACTTTACATTAATCACGATGCTATTCCTACTTTTTCTTTGGTCACTAAACTGAACAAGTCTCCAAACGGGCAAAGTCACAGTCAGACAGGCGACGATGAAGAGCACGGTTTCACCATGTTGGTGGCATTGTATATCAGCGGCTAAAGCTGAATAAGGCAGAAAGGGGAGTGTTTCTTTACCTCTTTTCCACCTCCTGCGCAAACTTCACAAAATTCAAAAGAAAGGGGAAGGAGGAGGGAGGGTGGGGAGTCCCGACCGTGGTTAAAAAAAAGCTACGAGTTCTCCTGCCTCAACTTTTTCTGTTCTCCTAGCGTTCGTTCACCACTAAACTTCTCAACCTGCCCCACTGAGAAAAACTGGTGGGGTGAATACAGTGGTATAATTCTGGCCTATACAACACCTGGACCCGGGCACAGACCATCACATGTCTATATTAACATTTTCTTTCAAACCGCTGTGTGCAGCTTGGTGTGTTGAGAGAGAGAGAGAGAGAATAAAAAACAACATGGATCTAGTTCCTGAATGGCCACCCATCACACACATGGTGTCAAATTTTGGGAATCTTTCTTGGCTGAGCTCCCTTTACAGAATCCTTCAGTTCTGTACTTTTTTTCTTGTTTATTTTTCATGATCCTTCTTTGCTGTCCTATCTTTAAAGAATCCTTTGGTTCTCTACTCTCTTTACAGAACCCTTCAATTCTGTACTATCTTTAACAATCCTTCAATTCTGTACTACCTGTAAAGAATCCTTCAATTCTGTACTATTTTTAAAGAATCCTTCATTGCTGTACAATCTGTAGAGAATCCTTCAATTTTGTACTGTATTTAAAGAATCCTTCAATTCTGTTCTATATTATAAAAAGAAAAAAAAATCGTTCAATTCTGTACTATCTTTTAAAAATCCTTCAATTCTATACTACCTTAAGAGAACCCTTCAATTCTGTACTGTTTTTAAGGAGCCCTTCGTAGCTGTATAGCTGGTAAAAGAATCCTTTTAATTCTTTACAATATTTGAAGAATCCTTCAATTCTGCACTATAATTTTTCAATTCTGTACTATATTTCAATAATCCTTTAATTCTGTACTATTTTTCGATAATCCTTCAATTCTATACTACCTTAAGAGAACCCTTCAATTCTGTACTGTTTTTAAGGAGCCCTTCGTAGCTGTACAGCTGGTAAAAGAATCCTTTTAATTCTTTACAATATTTGAAGAATCCTTCAATTCTGCACTATAATTTTTCAATTCTGTACTATATTTCAATAATCCTTTAATTCTGTACTATTTTTCGATAATCCTTCAATTCTGTACTACCTGTAGAGAACCCTTCAATTCTCTACTATCTGTAAAGAATCCATTGCTGTACTATCCGAAGTTTACAGCATACTTCCTTGCTGTACTATCTGCGAAGACTCTTTCACTACTGTACTACTTTTAAACTGTACACAAAAGACTGTCGGTCAGTAACAAGCAGTGCAGTAATCAATAAAGGAATGTGAGGACAATACTTATTCAATCTTTTTTTTTTTCTTTTCTTTTTTTCACTACAGAGACCCACCCCCATCCCCACCCCCAAGTAATCGCCTGTTTTCACAACTGAACAAAGCAAAAAATAACATTCTCACTTACTGTCTGTATCTAACATTGAATTCACACTAATTGCCCAAATCTACCTGCCATTTACTGAAATCATATTTTTGTCTTCTTTTCTTGCAGTCTTCTTTCTGCATTCCAATGTTCTCACACTGTCACAGCCCCTACATTTTTCTTTTTTTTTCTTGTCTTTTCTTTTGAATCGGATCACAATGTGCATAGGACGGCTCAGAATTCTATAACACTCCTCATATAGTCGTATTAATGACTCTTCCCCCCCCCCCCCCCCCCCACTACTCCCCAAAACCTCTTGCCTCTCCACCACATTGCGACATCTATAACACACCCACCCCCCCACACCCTGGTCCCACCCCCACCCACCTCTGTTCTCACGGACAGTTTTCTGCCCTTTCAGACTGTTTAGGTTGAGAGCAGCCATGCAAATGCAGACAGTTCTAATTTCCATTCAACCATGAAATGCAGATCCTGTTTTGATGGCTACAGCATTACTGGCTACACATAACATTTCCTGAACCATGTCCACTTTGATCATAAATTTCTCAAGCATTTTAACCTTTACCGGATAACGTCTTTGACTACACAGACCTGATCGTGCCGGTCGCCCAAGACCCACACTTTTTGTAGAGGCTTTTCCGTGCTTATCCCTATTGCTTATCCCTATCCAGATCACGCCGGTCTTGTAAGACCCACACCTGATAAAGAGCTGTCCAGCAGCTTATTCCTCACCCAATGGCCCTGGGAACTGCCACTAATCGTGCTGATCATTCATTGTGCCCTTACATGAAATTTCTGTGACCAGCGGCTGTTAAGATCATTGACAAACTCCTAAGATTTCACGAGCATTGCTGTACCTGTTCACAAGATAAGATGTTTTTATTGAGTCACTGGTCATGGAAGACCTAGGAAGCACGGTGAAGGCTAAATAACAAACAAGCATTGGAACTCCCGCTCCCACCATGAGACAATTCCATGAACAGAACTCCAAAGAAATGCAGCTTCCTGCAGAAGTTCACAAAACACGAATGCAAACACAACCCAACAACATTGCCTGTACTCCATTCTGTTCTAATTTGCATTCTGTTGGACTATGTTCAAAACCACATGGCTACGCCAGTCTTGAATAAACACTAATTTGTATATGTATGTTCATTTCTTCTGTTGCTGTTGCTGTTGTGTGCATGACATTCAGAAAAGCATGGAACGTCCTTTTTGGGGGTGGAGGGATGTCTCGTTTGCTCCAAGCATTTTGTGTTGATGTTTGTGTTAGACATGAGCAGTGACTGTTTAAGAGTTACAGTCCTATGCACCCCTTTCACCATGGAAGCAAGAGGGTTCTCTTCTTGTTTGTTACTTACTGTATAGCTTTTCCCTGCCTCTGTGGGCTGGCTCCCCACTTTGCCTTAAACATGTGGCTACTAAAAATAAAAGGAAAAGATGCTCCCAGGATTCACCGAAAGGGGGAGAGAATGATGAATCCATCGGTGCTCAACCAATCATGACTGCAAATCCCAAACGGACTATGAACATGGACCAAATGGAATATCCATGTGTCTGTGGAAAGCGTTTCGCTACCACCCGTGGCATGAAGATCCACAGAACAAAGATGGGATGTGTGAAGACTCATCTGAATGAGCAGCAGCGCACTGCATCAGCAGATAAGACGTCGGAAGACCAAGGCCAGGATTTAAACCACAGTGCCAAGGACATCCACGCTGTTGGTTCGGATGAGGAATTTGCACAGGCCCTCGATGCCAGGCGCCTGAAACTCAACCTGCCACGAGCAAACGAAACTGAATATTGGGAGAAACTGGATGCAAAAATCGTCCAAAGACTCGATGCACTGATAGGGAAAAGCACCCTGGAACACAAACTAGCCACATATGGGGACATTGTGTATGCCACATGTAGAGACGCCTATGGAGCAAAACTACCCAAAGAGAAAACACCTCCAAAGAAATCCAGACGCCAAGAAAAGATGGACAAGATCAGGGTCCAAAAGAAAAACCTCAAGATGCAAATGAAGACCGCACTGCCAGCTGAAAAACAAGGCTTGGAAAAACTGTGGAAAGACCTGAAAGAAAAACACAGTGCCCTCAGCAAAGCGGAATCTGCGAGGAAGAGGAAGAGCAAAAAGAAGAAGACACAAGAGCGCTTCTTCAGAGACCCCTTCCAGTTTGCCAGAACACTGTTTGAGCAGCCAAAATCTGGGACCCTAAGTGTGGACAAAGGAGTTCTTGAGCAGCATCTGAGGAAAACATACTCTGACCCACAGAGCAAAGCACCACTCGACATTCAAGGTCTGGTGTGGCCAACCAACCCTGAGGAACAGTTCAATGGCAAGCCTCCAACGTTGGCGGAAATCAAGAAGGTGGTCGACAAAGCCAGAGCCAAATCATCACCAGGGCCAAACGGAATACCTTACCAGCTTTACAAGAAATGTCCCAAGGTGCTGGAGTGGCTCCACAGGCTGCTGCGATCGGCTTGGAGAAACCAGAAGATCAGCGGCCAGTGGATGACGGCAGATGGTGTGTACATCCCCAAAGAGCAAAACTCAAGTGACATTAGCCAGTTCAGGCCAATATCACTACTGAACGTCGAAGGGAAAATCTTCTTCTCTGTCATGGCAGCAAGGCTGACCAAGTACCTGATGGAAAACAAGTACTTGGATGTGTCAGTCCAGAAAGGTGGCATCCCAGGCGTGGCGGGCTGTGTAGAACACGCCACAATGATCTGGGACGCAATCCAAAAAGCAAAGACAGAAAAGAGAGACCTGGACGTAGTGTGGCTTGATCTGGCAAACGCATATGGATCTGTGCCCCATGAGATGATACAGTTGGCTCTTGAGATGTACCATGTGCCAAAGAACATCCGCGACATGCTCAAGAAGTACTTCAATGGCTTCTCAATGCGGTTCTCTACCAAGGAGTACACAACAGACTGGATCAACTTGGAAGTGGGTATTGCAATGGGCTGTGCAATTTCCCCAATACTGTTCGTGCTGGCAATGGAACTCATCTTGAAAGCAGCAACAAACAACGCGAGACAAACAGACCTTGGCGATGGATACAAGATGCCTCCTCTCAAGGCCTTCATGGATGACACTACAGTGATTTCATCCAGAGAAGACGAGACACGTCATGTGCTGGAGAGGCTGGACGACATAGTTGCCTCATCCAGAATGAAGTTCAAGCCAAAGAAATCACGGAGTCTCTCACTGAGGAAAGGAAAAGTGGCCGGATCTGTGGTCTTCAGTGTTGCCAACCAGGCCATTCCAACAGTCACAGAAGAACCAGTCAAGAGCCTTGGAAGATGGTATGATGATACGCTGAAAGACACACAAAGAGCAAAAGAAACCAAGCAGATGGCGGAGGAAGGCTTGGAGACCATTGACCAGTGTGGGCTCCCTGGCAAATACAAGGTCTGGTGTCTGCAGTTCATGCTGATACCAAAGCTGCTATGGCCTCTGATGATATACGACATCTGCACCAGCATAGTGGAGGCAATGGAAGCCAAAATCAACAAGTTCACAAGGAAATGGCTTGGTGTCCCACCCTGTCTGACTGACATAGCGCTGTACTGTCGCCAAGCAAAGCTGAAACTACCCCTGAAATCCATCCTGGAGGAATACAAAGCAGGGAAGATCAGACTTCAAAGCATGCTGGAGGACTCAGGAGACAAGGTGGTAGAAGCAATTAAGCCCCAGCTGAAGACAGGCAGAAAATGGAAAGTTCAAGAGGCGATGGATTCTGCAAAAGAAAGTCTCAAGATCAGAGAAATAACAGGACACACACAGACCAACAGACAGGGACTGGGGGTGACCAAAACTGAATGGTGGTCAAAGGCCAAAGGAAAAGCCAAAAGAGACATGATGATTCAGGAGATGAGAAAAGAAGAAGACCAAAAAAGACTCCAAAAAGCAGTCCAGCAGAGCCAGCAAGGGCAATGGACAACGTGGGAGAATGCACTCCAAAGAAGTCTCACTTGGAATGACATTTGGCACATGGCCCCTCTCAGGATCAGCTTCATTCTCAGATCTGCATATGACCTTCTGCCCTCAAATGCAAACCTGGTGAAGTGGGGGAAAACAGACGATCCTGCATGCCCCCTCTGCCATGAAAAACAAACAGTGGAGCATGTCCTAAGCTCATGTAAAGTAGCCCTGGCTCAAGGAAGGTACACATGGAGGCACAACCAAGTGCTCAAAGAAATTGTACAAGTAGTCTGGGCTAGTACCAACACCACAAAAGGGAAAATCAGGACTCCAAAAGCACCCGCAACATTCTTCACGGCAGGAGGCAGCAAATCATGGCCAAGAACAACAGTGCCACTCGAAACATGCAGGCAGAGTCTGCTGGACGGGGCAGATGACTGGGAGTGCACTGCAGACCTCCCAGAATGGAAGAGTCACCCAGAGATCATCAGCAAGAGTGGCATGAGACCAGACATAGTAGTCCACTCTAAGTCAACCAAGCAGCTGATCATGATCGAGCTCACGGTGCCATATGAGAACAGAATGGAGGCAGCTCAAATCTACAAGACTGAAAAGTATGCTGATCTGGCAAACAGCCTGAGGAGAGAAGGCTATCAGGTCAAAGTCCTCACTGCAGAAATTGGAGCTAGGGGGTTTGTAGGAACGTCTGCATACAGCCTCATGAAACAGCTCTCAGTTGCAGGGAAGGAAAAAACCAGAGCCCTGAAAGCAATGGCAGAAGCGGCAGAGAGGTGTTCAAGCTGGATCTGGTCAAGGAGGAACAAAAGTGAACTTCATAAGGCTTAATTTCCCTACAAATATCAGGTGTCCCTGTGGCTCAGTGGTTAAAGCGCGAGTCATTAAGTGGAAAATGAGCATGTCCAGAGGGTCATGGGTTCGAATCCCAGCCATGGCTCATCCCAAGATGGGAAAAAAAGGGGCAGCAGAGGGACATCCGGAGTCATGAACCGGGTGTGGCCCAACCCCCCTAGAGTGTCAGGAGATAAGGGCCGAAACACTTGCTTGAAGGGGGCTTCTCTTCTGAGGACTCTCTGCTGCCACGCTCTCCACGAGTTTCTTTCTACTTTCCTTTCAAGGTGCAGTCTGGCGAAAAGCAGTCAGAATACTTAATCATGGAGAATGTCAAATGAAAGACAGAAGGGAAGATGGCCACAGGAAGTCTAAAATCCTTCCTGATTGGTTAAGAGCTATGATGTGCCCAGGTACATGCCAAAGTAGGTTCACTGTTTCCACTTTCTACCACCTATGAACATCTACGGAACATGGGTTCTTAACCACCACATTATAGGCGTTTGAATGCTGTTTCTAGACGCATATATATCCACGCTCAATCAGGAAACCAAATATGAAGATCAGATGGAGAGACGTGCACATTACCACCTAAAATGTTTTGACCGGCGCATGTGCAGACTTGGAACAATCATGGGGAGAAGAGAGGGTAAGGAGGCCCAGGGGAGTGGGGATGGGGATGGTGGGTGGATGAAAGAAGTGGAAAGGGAATAAGTATTCCTGAAGAAAGAAAAGAAAGCGTAAGACTGAAAGCGGAGATTTACACAGGGAATGAAAAGAAAGGAACGGAAGGAAAGAAAAGCTGAAGAAGTAAAACCCCAAAAATGCAAACAAGTGAAAGAAAGAGGCATGGACAACATAAAAGAACAAACAAGTGAAAGAAAGAGGCATGGACAACATAAAAGAACAAACAAGTGAAAGAAAGAGGCATGGACAACATAAAAGAATAAACAAGTGAAAGAAAGAGGCATGGACAACATAAAAGAATAAACAAGCAGACAGGAAGGAACAAGAAAGAAGCTAGAAAGGATCCAAGGGGAAAAAAGCAATCAAAGGAACACCCATACATATAATTCACACTTTCACACACTAAAACACACTCCCAACACACACACACACACACACACACACTCTCTCTCTCTCTCTCTCACACACACACACTCATTCACTCACTTTCTCACATGTGTACACACAAACACACACACACACACACACACACACACACACACACACACACACACACACACACAATTTCCCTCTTACAACACCTACAGCAGGCACGTGGGGCTGCACACAAACACACAAGTAAAAAAAGCCCTAATCCTAATGAACTATGTCTTAGGCCAGGTGTATGTATGTAAGGTGGAGCTAGCCAACTCCTCCACAATAATCCCACCTGTCTGGTTTTCCTTTGCAGCCTTTGTGCCCCCCCCCCCCTCCACCCCCCCTACCCCCCCCCCCCCCCCCCCCCCCCCCACACACCCCAGCGCATGTGACCAAAGTCTTTCAAGTGCAAGTACACACTTTCGCACAGGAATAAACATTGAAAGCAAACATTTAATAAGTACAGGGCTGAATGTATACACTTGCCATCTGTGTATGTATGTATGCCACCTCGCCCCACCCCCATCCTCCCTCACCCCTACTCATCTCAATAGGCGCTAAAGGATTCAACAACAAAGTAAAAAATAAAAGAAAGAAAGAAAAAAAAAGGTCCTTATATGAAAACGCACACAAAGTTAAACTGAATTACACTAGAACACAATAAACTACACAGTATATGATAAAGCAACTCCAAAGAAGAAGAATATCCAGGAAAATAAGAAGGGGGGGGGGGGGGGAGGGGGAGTGGACAGGATGTAAAGGAGAAAGATGTGTATGTATGTATGTGTGTGTGTGTGTGTGTGTGAGGGGATGGGGGTGGGGTGGAGGTGGGGAGAACAGTCTTGGGTGGATTGGTAAGGAAGATTCAAGACAGTTGCTGAAGTAAAAGACTTTTCTTTACATGCTGTGTGCTTGGTTGGTGGGGATGGGGGATAAGCCCCCCCCCCTCCTCTTCACCTCCTCCCCCCCACTCCTTGGTCCCTTCCATCCTAGAGTGTGACATGATAATAACCAGAGAAAGGGGAGAGATGGGAGGGAGGGGGAGGAGGAAAGAAAAGGAGATGGGAGTGGAGAGAGTGAGACAGACAGACAGGCTGACAGACAGGCTGACAAACAGAGGAGCTAGCTGGCAGTGTTATGTGACTGCATGAGATTGGAAGGGGAGGACTGGTAATCCACCTTTTCTTCACAAGAAGAAAGGCTTAGAAAACACACACACACACACACACACACACACACACACACACACACACACACACACACACACACAAACAAAAGAAAAACAAGCAAGCAAACAAACAATAAAATAATGCATAAAAAAAGAAACAAACAAATAGGAATCTTAACAAAACAAAACAAAAAAAAACCCCAAGAAGTAACATAATCAAAAAATGACAAAGGAACAAAAAAAAAACAACAACAACAACAACTGAGAGACATGACAAAACGAAACAAAATCCCAACTATAACTACAAAACAAATTAATCGCAATACAACAACAACAACAGCAAGAAACATAAGACAAAAAGAACAGAAACAAACAGAAGAGCGAACGTCACAGAAAAGGTTAAACAGCGAAGAGTAAGGAAGCACTGAGAGAAAGAAAGAGAAAGACAGTGGCCTGACGAGAAAGGGGACAGTGCCAACCACACACACACACACACGCGCGCGCGCGCGCGCGCACGCACACAGAGACAGAGAGAGACACGGGCAAATCCTCCCAACCATCTGCATTATAACTCGAGCACAGTCATTGATGGATCCATCATTGTTCCAGAGTGCGTTAGTTTTCCTCCACTCGCTTCAACCCCCCCCCCCTCTCCCCCCAGTCCCCACCCTTTCTCCCCCTCCCCCCCCCCCCCCCCCTCCATCCCACCCCCTCGGATCAATATGGACTCAGTCGGGGCTGCATTATATTATGACAGACAAACGGACAGTGCCATTGTTCTGCTCGGCTTGTTGGCTTTTATCGTTTTTACCTGTTCACTGGGCTTCGCTTCATCATCGCTCCTTTCCCCATCGCCGGGCCCCCCGAGTGTGTGTGTGTCTGTCGCCTGGCTTCATTTTACTGCACAGACACACAACACAACACAAATCTGACTGGACTGGGGGGGGGATGGGTAGATGAGATAGCTCGTCCCACTATGGCCCCACGAGACCAAAATCATACTGCATTCGTTCGTAATATGCTGTGTGTGTGTGTGTGTGTGTGTGTGTGTGTGTGTGTGTGTGTGTGTGAGTCTGTCTGTGCCTGTGTTAGCTTGTCTGTCTGTCTGTCTGTCTCTCTCTCTGTGCTTGTCTGTCAGTCTGTCTGTGTCTGTTTTAGCTTGTCTGTCTGCCGTTCTCTCTCTCTCTCTCTCTGTGACTTTGTGCGTGCGTGTGTGTGAGAGAGAGAAAGAGAGAGTGCGTGCACGCACGCGCGCGCGTCTGTGTAACGTTATTATCCCTTCTCCATCGCTTCCCCTTTCCTTCCCACCCCTACCTGTCTTTTCGTTCAGCTGAGGCCATCAATTACACTGAAGCTAATGGTAACTAGGAATTCGACCAAATCCTCGGCTAAACCTTTGCGCTGTTTATAAACCCACTGAAAGTAATGTTAACTGGCAATTTTGGGACAAATCCTTGGCTAACATTTCTGTGCTGTTTACTACCCCCTGGGTTCTTTCGGGGAGACAATTTTCGCAGATTATACACTGGCATTTTCTGCCGAAATAAAAAGCTGGAGTTATCGTTTAGCATTTGTTGGTTTGTTGCTTTTCTTTCTTTCAGAATAAAACAAAAATACAAGATGCTGTACGCATCCCCCCCCCCCCCCCCCCGCCTTCTATTTCTTTTTAAAGATAATACAGAAGAGCACAGTATGCAAAATCTGAAGAAAAAAACCACTTCGATCAACAAAATGGATAAACCAATAATAATGTCAGACACGAGCAACGTGACCATCAGTGGCCTTTGGATAAGGTCACAGAAGAACAAGAAGACTGCGCAAGTAAAGAACGCAACAAAAGTGGAATAGTTAATCACGAACAACCCAGGAATCCTAGAGCCACTTGAGAACAGGAAAACTGACTGGCGATTTCACTGCGAAGTGGGAAGCGGATGGGGTGAGGAGAAAGTGCAGATAGAAATTGGATCTAAAAACGCACTCGGTGACTCGCACAAACTGACAGACACGTCATTTACGTTCGCCCTAAATTTATCACACCATGATCCTGGTATAAAGTAGACTGACTTCAGCGTTGCCGTAAATCATTTAAACAACTGTTCAGCTTCCTTGATTATGAAACAGTCCTACTTAATTTTCAAAATACTGATGAAGATAACTGAAGAATGAATAAAACACACACACACACACACACACACACACTGTACACTTCTAATCTATTTCCTTAAAATACCGCAGGTTACTTTCGTTAACATTTGATTCTTTTTTTTTTAAACTTCTAATGCACTAGGCCAGAATCAAAATCATCGACCTATCCTCTTCTTCTCGTATTGCGGTTGTCACATTCTTGCCATTTCCACTCCAGCACAGCGGAAAGACAAAAGCTGTGCTGTCAGGGCGACACAACTTCCTTTGTTTTGAAAGACCTGAGCAAAACCTGCTCTCCATACTGCTGCATTCTCTGCCTGCATGGCTTTTCAGCAAGAGAGAGCCTGGTGACCAATGAGACTGCCACCCAGGCCGGCAGCCCTGAAGGCCTCTGGTCAGAGGGTTGGCCTCAGCTTTGTTGCTGGATAATGTGAAGTCCATGGAAAAGGGGTGTTGGGAGGGACTTCCTGGGATTCTCCACCCTCTCTTGGAAGAAACGTTCACAGCTGTCCTCTTTGGTCAGAGGTTGCCGACTCGAAGGTCTTGGTCCCTACTGATGTCAGCCAGAAGGTCATGATCTTGTACACAGGTGAAATAATGAGAGATCCTTCTCTGTTCTTTAAGACAACACCTTTTTATCTCTCTCTACACAGCCTTAAATTTGTATCTGTTAACAGATGCATGTAGCTGGTTTGCACTTAAGTGTCTCTAAATTTTGCCACTACGTTTTATAAAGAAAGGTTTCCACAGAGATGATGTATAATCCATAAATGGTCAGAAGATGACAGTGCAGGCAGTGACCTTGAAACCGTCATTTAGATCATGGAGCACGCAGCCAAATATTTTGTTGCCCTTCCCTGCGGTCATCTCGGTTTGTCTGGACCAGGTCACATTGTTGGTGATCGTGACTCCCAGACTGGCAGCCTTCAAACGGTGTACAGCAGTTCATAGTGCAGGATGTATCTTGTTTCAAAGACCTTCCTGTTCTTGCAGACAAGATTCTGATAAATGTTCGTTTACTTGGAAGGGAGGGGGGGGGGGGGGGGGGGGGGGCGAAGTTGCAAACCACTGTCCATGGAAATACTCATAAAAATACAAAAATCAGTCATCCGCTAACAGCTGTTTGTATCGCTGGGTGGGTTTCTAACAGTATTTTGTAGGTTACTGGTGTGTGTGTGTGTGTGTGTGTGTTATTGAGACGATGTTTCAGGACAATACCCTGGGGTACTCTGCAAGAGTAAAATGTGTTCCTTCAAGAATGAAGGCGCCCGGGCCTAATTTTAGTTGGACAAGCGCTGAGTCCACTGCGAGGTGCTGCCTGGATCTTCATATCTCAGCATGTAATCAAGACAGGCATGACACCCTTAGTCGAATGCCTTGCTGAAGTCAAGCTAGCTGATATCAGGTTGTTCATCAGTGAACATGCTTTGGCAATGTCAAGAATGGAGACCAAACGTTGGGCAACATACATAAAATGGTGGTGGCAACTTTTTTTTAAATTTTTTTTTTTACATAAAATGGTGGTGGCAACTTTTTTTTTTTGGGGGGGGGGGGGGGGGGGGGGAGAACTAAGCATATCAGCTGATTTCTAACAGTGGGCCCCATTCTGTGACGAGGGTTTCCATGGGTCAGCATTTTGGACATGATGCACGATCTTTTCACACCAAGCAGCTGGCCGAGAGACAGGTGCATGCATATCAAACGTGTATCCCGCGTGCCAGTATGACTGTGTTTGTGTGAGCAGGTGGGTGGGTGGGTGTAAGTGTGTGTAATTGTCCATCATTTGAAGATTTCATTATTCTAAAACGGTCGGTGAAGGATGTGAATGTATGTTAATTTCAATCATTTGAAAATTCAGTGATTCAGAAACGTCCATTAAAATAGTTTTATTGGTATTTGAAATAAACTCAGTGAAACTCTGGGTCATCTGATGTGTGTGTGTGTGTGTGTGTGTGTGTGTGTGTGTGTGTGTGTGTGTGTGTGTGTGTTGTGTGCACTCTTGTTTGTAGGTGTATGGTACTTATATTTATCTTCTTGGTTTCATTATGTTTTTTTTCTCTGTATTTGTATGTGCTTAGGGCTTATGTCAGATTAAGCACTATAATCATAATTATTACTATTAAAATGTCTGTGCATAATACTTTTAATCTGAAAGAAAAGAACACAAAATTGTGGAGGAAAAAAGGGGGGAAAAAGAGAAAAAGGAATTATTCATTTATAGTGTATCAGTATTTATGTCCACGTATGTCTAACTTTGACTAGAGCGCACGTGTGCGCGCGTGCACGCACACACATACACACCTACCTCACCATACATGTCAATTGTCATACATCCCCATCCAACATTTTAAAACCAATAAAAATTCTGCTCGGTTCCCAGTGCCGTCACTTTCCACAGCAAAGCAACAACGAGTAATTACAAATCATTTAACCAACACCAACAGTGATGATGCGTTCTGTCCCACTACCACTCTGACCCGTGACAACAACAACAACAACAACAGCATCCCCAAACAACAACCATTATTATCATCATCATTATTATTATTATTATTATTAATCTGCTCACAGCAGGCGCCTGTGACTATGCCAACTCTCTCTCATCTGATTCAATCGGCCAGAGCGGTGTCAGCCGTTCCCATGGCGACCGATGACTAAGTCAGCAATGTCAGTACAACAAAGGCCGACGGGCTTGTACTAAAAGAACACACAGTAAGACTGGATGAGAGAGAGAGAGAGAGAGAGAGAGGTGCTGGTGGTGGAGGAAAGAAAGGATGGGGGGGAGAGAGAGAGAGAGAGAGAGAGAGAGAGAGAGAGAGCAAAGAAAAGACGGGAGAACAGGAAAAGGGGGATGGGGAGGGGGGGGGGGGGAGGGCTGGGTATACACATTTGTCATAGTGATAGGGCTGGCTACCTACACGCACGCCACGCCGGCTATGACTGACAAGCATGTATGAGCAGCCCCGCACAAGTCTATTCTCCCCTCTTTCTCTCTCTCTCTCTCTCTCCTCCCATTGGGCGCGCACTCTCTATGTAGCAGTTGTCTGTCAGCCCTGCAGAGAAAAGAAACTAGGGGGAGGAGGAGGGGGCGGGGGTGGGGGATACTGGGCGTTGTTCACCGTATCTTGCTTGAACTGAAGAAGAGAAAGCGACAGACTGACTGCGCCTAGCAGAGAGAGAGAGAGAGAGAGAGAGAGAGAGCGATGCGCTCGCCGCCGCACTGGGTTACAACAAACTCGCTTTCCGAGTGGAGGGGGAAGGGGGGGGGGGGAGAGAGGAGAGAGAGAGAGAGAGAGAGGAGGACAGGTGGGGGGGGGGGGGGGGGGGGATACCACGGAATGACGTACTTCAACTGCATAAATTCATACCCGGGGAGGTTGACCGACTTGGGGGGAAGGAGGAGGATTTTACATGCGGGTTTCTGCATTATGTACGGATTCCTGAATATTCTTCATATCCTCAAAGTAATCAAAAGAAATGAGAAACCCGCGCTACGGTTCGGCGCACGTGACGAAGAAGGGGTGGCGGAGGTGGTTGGGGTGGAGAGAGTGTTTGGGAAAATAAGGGGGGTGGGGGATTTGGGGGGGGGGGGGAGGAGAGAGAAGGTGAGGCGTAGGAATGGATTAAGTCGGGACAGATATTTCACCCCAAAACCGCTTTTGCTTGTCGCCTAGAGAAACGGAAGTCGTAACGAAGAGGAATGAAGAAGAGAGAGAGAGAGAGAGAGAGACATTCAGAATAGGCTACAATCATGAGTGCCCCCCCCCCCCCACCCCCCTTTTGGTCACTGAAGTTACTCAGCGTGTAACACATTTGTATCAAAACACAATGACACACTGTCCATGACCAAATTCATCATGTTACACATTTGCGCACGCGCGCGCGCACACACACACACACACACACAAATGAAACAAAACAAAACAAACTGACATTTATCAATTCTAGTCAATAAGGTCACAAAGAACACACACAGACGTGCGCACAGTTATGTAGAGAGTATTCTAGGCTATAGAAGCCGAAGAAAAAGAAGAAGATCAAGTACAAGAAGAAGAAGAAGACACAGGCAACAAAAACGTACTTTTCGGATTTTCATCTGTTTTTCCCAACAGTGTCATGTCATATTGAGAGAGAAAGACTGTCATATTCTGTTTCCCTTTGATGTCTTGAACACACACACCACACACACACGCACCCTTCACCGCTGTAACCTTAACATGGTCTCTTTGACCACACCTGCTGCCGTCCTCCTCTTTCTCCCTCCTCTCCCTCCCCCCCCCCCCCCCCAATCACCTCGCGCTTCCCCTCATTCCCTCACACGCCTCCTTCCCAACCCCCCCCCCCCCCCCCCAACCGCACCCCATACTTCACTCCTGCGACACAGGTGTTTGGACAAGATCAATTGATAAGTATATATATGTATGTGAAAGCAACTGCTGCCCATGAAAGTTGCTGCTGCTGATTGTGCATGATAAGAATGATAGCTGTAACAATACAACAATGCTGACGACGGTAATTACTAACATCTGTGACAACAATGAAAACGTAAACAACAGGCATCACAATCTCCCTCCCCCCAAAAACTACAACAAAAATGATGACAATAATATTGATAAAAATAACGCGTAAAACTTTTTCTCCTAACACAAAAATGGGAAGAAGAAAAAAAAAGAGACACACTGAGTGCAAATATTGCACCTGCTTCTGCAATATAAACATACTAAACAAAACAACCTCCCCGCCTAAAACCAAGAAGCAGAAGAACCACCACCAACACACACACACACGCACACAGCGTTGGTTGCTTCACAGACTACATGACGATGTACTTGTAGGCATCACCTAAGTATGGCAAGCCATGCCCTGTGATACAGCATCATTCTATCAAGCAGAATGATCATCACTGTCTGTAATCATGATTTTATTTTCGTAGCGAGTCAATACCGACCTATGACCCACGGTTACTGCGCTGCGCAATTATTTCTCTTTCTTAAGTCTCACTTCAACACCTATCGACTCAAAATGTCAGTTTTTACTTTCCAACAAACTCGCCTTTAACAATATATAAATCAGATATGACTGCCTCTTATCAACAACTGTGTCTGCATCCAGTCTTTTTTTGTTGTTGTTGTCTTTCGTTTGTCTGATGTCTTGGTTTGTCTCTTTGTTTGTTCGTTCGGTTTTGTTTTAGATA
>CM065737.1:54137573-54170073 GCA_033310375.1 Conus canariensis
AGTCCTTGGTGTCTCATCAACTCTGTCATAGTCCTCTGTGTCTCAACAACTTTGTCATAGTCCTTTGTGTCCCCCATCAATTCTGTCATAGTCCTTTGTGTCCCCCATCAACTCTGTCATAGTCCTTTGTGTCTCATCAACTCTGTCATAGTCCTTTGTGTCTCATCAACTCTGTCATAGTCCTTTGTGTCTCATCAACTCTGTCATATTCCTTTATGTCCCATCTACTATCACATTCAACTGTCACGTGCGTGCGCACGTGTATTCATGAAGAGAGAGAGAGTATACATGTATCAGTGTGTGTATGTGTGTGTGTGTATGTGTGTGTGTATGAGCGAGAGAGAGACAGAGACAGACAGACAGAGAGAGTGAGAGCATGTATGCGAATGTGCTTGCATATATGCGTGAGTGTATGTGAGAGAATGTACCCATGCCTACTTCGCATGTTACAGTGTATATTCTGTTGCTATTTATTCTAATGAACCCCCCCCCCCCCCAACCCATCCCCATGTTCCTCTACACCCACAAGTTTCTTTTCACCTCAGTGTACTGTATTTTTTCTTTCTTAATTTGCATGCATTTTGTTTACATTCTCTCTCTCTCTCTCTCTCTCTCTCTCTCCCCCTGTGCGTTTAACATCTATCTTTGAGTGCAAGTATGGATGAAGTGGGACTGGATGGGTAGGTGTGTGTGACATTGAGTGAATTTATCCCTTGTCTGAAGATTTTTAAGTGCTTTCTATTTGACCCCCCCCGCACCTTCCCCCACCTCTCACACACACACACACACACACAGCTTGACACACACACATACACTCTCACATATACATTTGCATGCACACACATGCCTCTGTGTGTGTGTGTGTGTGTGTGTGTGTGTGCGCATGTGTGTCACTGTGTGTGTGTGTGTGTGTGTGTGTGTGTGTGTGTGTGTGTGTGTGTGTGTGTGTGTGTGTGTGTGTCTGTGTTTATTTCAGTGCAATTGAGTTGTTTTAATTTGCACTGTGTGTGTGTGTGTGTGTGTGTGTGTGTGTGTGTGTGTGTGTGTGTGTACTATATGTGTCTGTGTCTGTGTCAGTGTGTGTGTTTGCATTATGTGAATCCATTGCTACTTTGAAGCTGGCAAAGCACTCTCTCTCTCTCTCTCTCTCACCTCTCTCAATCTCTGAAGCACAAAAGCAAACCAATGGGCTCTCTAACAAAAAGACGGTACACTGGTGATACGAAGCAGACCTTCTATTGTTGATCAATAAATCAAAGAGATTATTTCAAAAACAAAAACAAGTTGTTCCAGGTTTTTGTGGCTTTTCGGTCCTTGGTAAGTGTCGGACACAAGTTGAATGGATTGGGTCGATGAATGCTGCATGTTGTTATCAAGCAAACAAGAGGTAGTGAAGACACATAATACATGTTAAGCAAACACTGAAGACATATTGAGAAAGACCGCAAACACCGGCTGTCAGTTCATCACCAACAGCTCAACAATGCAGAAGCATTCTGTGTAGAAATGAAAATGCAAAGTGGGGTGGGGGTGGGTGGGTGGGTGGGGGGTGTGTGTGGTGGGGATAAACCAGATGTGCTTGTTTCAAGTAAAGATTCTGGTTTCATGAAATCTGAACTTTCTAAATGTCTTTCTTTTCTATTTCCTTTTTAATGGTAATGTTAATAATAATATAAATAATGATAATAATTACGAATGCTGATTGTGTCAATTGTGTTCATTATGACATTGACTAAAACCCTCTTCCAACTGTAAGTTTATTATTGTTATTTTACTATTGTCATTCTCAGTGTGTGTGTGTGTGTGTGTGTGTGTTGTGTGTGTGTGTGTGTGTGTGTGTGTGTGTGTGTGTGTAGTACCAGTAATTTCATTTACTTCATGTCTTCTCAGAACATTACCTGGTATTCATAGATCGCAACAGAAATTGCTGCAAGCCAGTCCCAATCCTGACTCCTCTGCATCGATGCTGAACAACCAGAGCCTATATCGAGTCCCAGAAAAACAAAAACGAATGACCACACATGAATCGAAACGGGGTTCCTAGATAATGCTTCCATTCCACCTAGATCTAATGAAGTCCATGGGAGACCTGACCCTTGTAGTACATTTTCCACACTGTCAGTCTCTTTCTGGTCCTTTCAAGAGGAAATGATTGATTTTTGTCGCTTTTCAGCCCTACCCTAGCAGGCTCAGATCTAAGACCAAGACAGATTCAATGATGTCTGTCTGCAGTGCCATCTGTTTAAAGAATGATAAGCAGGTGTCTTTGAACCAGCGCTGGAACCAAACGAGTTTGCAGTTAACTTTATGTGATGTGATGGTCTGACTAAAAAACGGCGACTGCACACACACAAAGCGACGGTTGTGACATTTGATTTGAGACCCATGATGCGCATGCTAAGTTAAAATCAATAAAGTCATGAACATTGATTTTTCCATTCTGATGTATTCTGATGTATTCTTATTCAGCTGCCAGTCTCGGCAAAGTAAACTGGTCCCAGTCTCGTCAAAATGAACTGGTCCCTTGGAACCTGCAGCTGAAAAAAGTTTTTGGTATTCTACTTTTGTGAATGGTATTTTACAGGTAGTTATCGGATAACATGACCACTGGGTAGTAGATCAACAGTGTGCATGTGTGTGTGTGTGTGTGGTGTGTGTGTGTGTGTGTGTGTGTGTGTGTGTGTGTGTGTGTGAATGTATTCCTCTGTGTATGTGTGTGTGTTAATGTAAGAGAGAGGAGGGAAACAGTGTGTGTGTGTGTGTGTGTGTGTGTGTGTGTGTGTGTGTGTGTGTGTGTGTGTGTGTGTGATCTAATGTTACAGAGAGAGAGAGACAGAGAGAGACCGAGAGAGAGAAAGAGTACATGTGTTGATGTGTGTGTGTGTGTGTGTGTGTGTGTGTGTGTGTGTGTGTGTGTGTGTGTGTGTGTGTGTGTGTGTTCATGCGTGCGTGTGTGTGTGCGCATGCACGCATGAGTTTGTGTGTGCATGTTCGTGTGTGCGTGCATGCATGTGTGTGTGTGTGTATTAGTGTGCCTGCCAGTTGGAATCAATGAATATATGGGAAAAGTCGTATTAACATGGCTGTGACCTTAAATCATGACAAACAAGCATAAAATCTTTTCAATTTTTTCATTTTCCTGTAGCAGTAGCTGCGTAGCCATCGGCAAGAGAAGATGTGCTACTGGTTGAAAGAAGCTCAACGCATTTAATTCAGAAGCTCCTTTGAATCAGCTGATTTATCTTCTCTTCCTTCATCAATTAAGCTTCTTTCTGTGAATAAATTATCTTCTCTTACCTCTCTTGACGGAACAACAACTTCTACCTTTAGCTTGGTCTTCCAATGAACTGTTGAACTACGTGTCCTCCAGTTTCAAACAGCTTAGATGATGAAAATCTTCAACTAACAGTAAATGAAATTTGCTTTCAATGAACACTATTGAAATGTGACAAATTTCAAGCAGCCAGAACAGCGGCTGTGGCACAGTGGTCAAGCCTAACAGACTGTGGCCTGGAAGGTGATGGGTTCGATTCCCAATCAGAGCCCTTAATTTGTAAGACTTCCTGGCTCCGACCCAGTGCTGAGTTTGCTATGGGCTCACATGGGAAGACCGGAATCACACACAGTTGCTCTTCAGACACTTTTACTTGTTGATGCATCTCTGAGAGATGCATCTCTGATAAAGTAAACACACTGTACAGCCCTGTCATGTGGTCTCTGACCACAATGGAAATACATACATCATCATCATCATCACCCTCACCAATCAGCATGAACAAGAGATCTAAAATTCTGTGGCTTTTTTATGCCCTGCATTCATGGCGACTTCGCTTTCCAATTCCTTCCATCGACCTATCTTGATGGCGACTTCACTTTCCATTTCCTTCTAACAATCTATGTCTATGCCTTTGGCGAGTTTGCATCAGTGCCGTCTGTATCAGCAAATTCAAGAGGACTGTCCTCGAACAGACATGATAATGTCCCCCAGAGAAGGATACTCATGCTAACTATGTGACTATGGAATAATTATTGTCCCCAGTAGGGGGGCTTAGAAGGGGAGGAAGTGGGAAGGGGGGGGGGGGTTGTCCTGCATATGTTTTATCAGAACAGGTGCCACTGAACTGCACCAAAGTGACACTCAGCAGCAGTGCAGTACCCCTCCTGCTGGTGGGCTGCCTCATGATGTCTTCAGACTGATTGGTCCCTGTGGGTTGTCTGTGCTAGGGGCTGTGGTGGAACAAGTCGGGCAGGGTATGGCAGTGAACCAGGCGGCGCTGGAATGAGTGGCATGGGACTGGGAGTAATGCTGGTGCTGAAGTGGTATGGGAAAACGAGAGACAAGAAAGGGGGAAAAAAAAGAAAAGAAGGTCAAGTTGCCTGGTTGTGACTGTTAAGTTATTTGAGCTTAGAAAAACACTTGGCAGCTAATAACACACACACACACACACACACACACACACACACACACACACACACACACACCAGCAGAAAACAAAAACAAAAAAGAAAAGAAAGAAAAGAAGAGTAAAAAAAAATGAACAAGAAAAGACAAGAAAAGAAAGAGACAGTACTTATTCCTTTTCTACTTATCAGATATGAAGTGGATTTAAAAACATGAAAAGAAAACTCTGAGAGTATGGACGGATAGAGAACAGTCTGTGACAAGCATAAGAAGAGGAAGAGAGAGAGAGAGAGAGAGAGAGAGAGAGAGAGAGAGAGAGAGAGAGAGAGAGGAGAGCTCAGAAGGGGTGATCTGAGAAAGGCAGGAATGAAAGTGGAAAGAAAGCTCAGAGAAAGAGACAGACACACACAGACACACAAAGAGACAGAGAGAGAGACAGATACATATAGACAGATCTACACAGGTGGCAACTCACACAGACAACACACACACACACACACACACACACACACACACACACACACACAAGTTCAGATACAAAGACAAAGGACAGACTGACACAGACAGTGAGACATAGAAAGATTGGGAGGTGGGTTGAGGTGAGAGGGATGGGGGGAGGGGGGGGGAGGGGCTGAGGAGGAGACTTTTCACATCCAAAGCATTGTGTGTGTGGAGAGAGAGAGAGAGAGAGAGAGAGAGAGAGAGAGAGAGGGAGAGAGAATGTGTGTTTGTGTGATGTTTTTGAAACCACAATGAAACTTTGGAGGGGAGTGGGGGAGTGGGCCAGTGGTGGAAGGAGAGAGGGTGTGGCTTGTGGAAGCCTGATCATGTGACAGTTTTAAACGGTCACTTTAATAATTTTCTGGATTCAAAGAATAACTTTATTTTATATTTTTCTAACACTATATAAGATATAAATCACCATGTGATGTTCACGTGTGAGGTGCAATGCGGTCATTTTTTGAGAGATCAGATGATGATCAGCTTACTTAAAGCAGTCAATTTGCAACTGATCCTCTCTGATGCATTTATTTTCCTTTAACCTTCTAAAACCATTCCTAGTTTCACCAGCAATGTGACATTTTTTTTTTTTTTTTGAGCTTTTTTTTTCTGGAACTGGAAGGGCCAAGTCCAGAGTGACATTTTGTTTGATCTCTGGTAAGTTTTCTCTACGGGTGAGGCAATCTGATATATGTCTTATTTCAATAATGATGACATTTTATTTATTGCTGACAGGTCGTTATGTCCTATTTCTATAACGATGTGACATTTTGCCTCCGAGAGGTTTTCATGTCTTAGTTTGACAACAACAATTTGACATTTTGTTTGTCTCTCCTAGGGCGTTTGGCTTTTTATAACGACAAAGTGACGCTTTGATTATCTCTGACAGGTTTTAAAATTTTACTTCCTACAACATGATATTTTGTTAAAATCTTTGATAGGTTTTTATGTCTTATTTCAACAACAGATGACATTTCATTGATCTCTGGCAGGTTTTTCTACAACTTATTTCAACAACAAAGTGACATTTTGTTTATTTCTGACAGGTTTTTATGTCTTATTTCAACAATTGTTTTTCTCTGATAGGCTATTCAGTCATATTTCAACAACAAACTGATATTCTGTGTATATCTGATGGGTTTTTATGCCTCATTTCAACAACAAAGTGACATTTTGTTTATCTCTGACCTGCTTTCCCTGCTGGAAGGACTTTGTGAGAGTCTTATCACAACAATGTGACACAGTTTTCCACCCACTGCAAGGACCATAGGAGCACATCATTTGAACAACCATCATTATAAATACAATGTAACAGGCTTTTTTTTTTTCTTTTGATCACTGGAAAATGCCACACTGCTCATAACTTATGACCACAGCCTTTTCCAATGCAGAAACTCCATGATTAAAACAGAAAACTCTATGATTAAAACAGAAAACTCCATGATTAAAACAGAAAACTCTATGATTAAAAACAGTCTCAACTGTTGAGTAAATCACATCTGATGAAATGCAAAATGTTTTAAAAATAAATTTGACATAGCCATGCCTGCTCAAGCAAATGTGTGTGCACATGCATACACACGCAAACACACACACTGAAAGAAATGGGGAGCTGGAAAGAATTATTCAAGCAGCCTGGCTAAAGAACTCATGTTATCTTATTATACCATGGACAGCTTAAATAGTCTGCATAAGTTCTCAAGTGTGCATATGAATGTATCCTAATCACCACACACAGAGAGAAATTAAGGGGAGACAGGTTGAATATCTTATTACGCCATGGTCCGCTATAACGGCTCAAAATAGTCGGCGTAATTTCTCAAGTCTGCACGATAATATCCTGATCACCACACACACACACATACAGTGAAACACACACACACACACACACACACACACGTGGCACGCATGCTGACAGAGGCCAAACAAGAGTGCAGCGTTTCGCCCCCGGAGCTAACGCCTTCTCCGCGGTGGCCCAAATCCTGCAGAATAGGCGGAACAAGTGAAGCAAGCCCTACTACACGTGTGTGTGTGTGTGTGTGTGTGTGCCCCTCGAACCAAACCACTGTTTCCACATTCTCCTCCACCCCAGCAACTCCGAACGGCCCCAGAGGCTAACCTTGTCGCTCCCCTAACCAGCCTTCCTTGCTGCGTGACCGACACTGGTCGACAAATCTCCCAACACTTCACGAGATTAACCTTGATCTCTAAAAACCCTCCGCAGGCCCGACAGCTCACAAGCGTTGAAAAAAGAAAGAAAGAAAGAAAGACAACGGATGGTTAAAAAAAAAAAAAAAGAGGGAGGTTAAAAAATGTGTGTGAGAGAGAGAGAGGGGGAAGAAAAAAGACCAACAACACGAAGAGAAAAAAAAGAAGAAAAAACGGTTTACCTCCCGCTGGCTGTGAGCCGACTGGCAGGCGAAGGTTTGTGGCCGGGCCCAGCAAGCAAGCAACAGGCGTGTTGATGATAGCTGTGCGGCGCGCTCTCTCTCCCCCTGAGGAGACCCCTGTTAACACTCCGTTATTTCCGTCAATGGCGATTTAGACATCGAGACAATCAGCCCCACGGCCAGCCTACGCCGAGTGTTATCCCGCCATCAGGGGGTACTTGATCCTCACAATCTCGGGCTCCGTCTGCCAGACCTGCTTTTCTTTTTGTCCTTTTTTGCCCCCTCCACCTCAGAGGAGAAAGATATTGACAAGGAAGCTCCACTTACCGCTGAAGTTGATCTGCCCGCGGCTCTCCTCTTGTCTGTTTCGCAAAGGCCACTGTGCCGTGAAACGTCAATCACGCGGCGCGGAATTTATCAGCAGAGCGCACGGCAGGCGAAGGAGAAGTGCGCCGGAACTTCGCGGCGTCGACGACGACGGCGTAGATTCCTGGTGAGTGTTATCACGGCGATCAGTCGTCTCCACACGAGATCGTGCACCTAGGGTGCCGTTCAACTGCTGTTGTCGTTGCATGCTTTTTAACCGGTGAGGATACGATCAGAGAAGAGATACATTAATACACACAGGGTGCACACTCGCACACACACACACACACACATACAGAGCTGCTAACTCCCCTGGCTTTGTGGTCCGGAGTAGTAGTCTGAGCGAGACTAATGAAGTTCAGTGGAGCGAGACTGTCGTGTGGCCGCGAGGAGACTCACTGGAGGGGCTCGTCAAGGAAATGCCTGCCCACTACCACCCACCCACTTCCGCCCACTTTGGGATTTCTGCTGGACTGGGAAGGAAGGTGTTGGGGGGATAGAGGCGTCCAACTGACACTGACTGTTGTTGCTTTATCGGAATGCTCGTAAGCCCCCCCTCCTGGTGTTCTATGGTTTCGGCCAATTGGATGTATTGTACCTCACGGCCGGGGGAAGGGCTCGGTTTTTTTTTGTTAAGAACTGGAATCCTACAAGAACTAAAGCGTGAATTTGGCGTTAATCCGTTGATCAGTCTGTGTCACAGCTTAGCAGTCAACAGAATAGGCCTATGGTTTGACTGGAAGGAACCCACGTAGCCGCTCGTTGCGGAAGACATGTAGACTCTAAAGCGATAAGAAGGGAAAGTGTGGCTTCCAAGTTTACTAACCACGAGTCGTCGACTGATTCCGAGAGAAGATCTCGCGTGCGCATCGTGGTCTCCCAAACTAGAAAGGAGCCATTGTGTGAGTGATCGAAGAAGGTGGTGGTTGGGAAGGGGTGGGGGTGGGGACGACAGTTTTGTCCCAATGATTCAACCAATGATTCAATTCTTGGAGGGGAGGGGGAGGGAGAGTTGCGCATGCGGATCCAGGCCGCTACTAGTAATTAAACCAGCGCTCGGTTATTCTAACCGAATTTTACACACACACACACACACACACACACACACACACATGTGCGCACGCACACAGACACACACACATACATGCGCGCACACACACGCACGCACACACATTAATACACATACACACGCACGCACAGACACACACATGCATGTGCGCACGCACACACACCTGTGTACACATACACTAATACATGCACACATGAGTGCGCACACACAGACGCGCGCACACACACACACACACACACACACACACACACACACACACACACACTGGCAAACACACACACACACTGGCACACACACACACACACACACACACACACACACACACACACACACACACACACACATACTGGCAAACGCACACACACACGTTTCAGTGATACAATGACTTCCAAAGTTATCAGAACAAACGAGGTATGTGCCCCATCCCTCACAACTCCTGTCCCCATCCTCTCTGTCTGTCCTTCCCCACCGTCTCCTTCTCCTTCATCTTCTTCTTCTCCTCAGTCTCCTTCTCCTCCATCTCTTTCTGCTTCTCAATCTTCTCCTCCTCCGTCTTCTTCTTCTCCTCAAACTTCTCCTCCATCCTCTGCTTCTCAGTCTACTCCTCCACCATCTTCTTCTTCTAATTAATCTTCTCCACCTCCATCTTCTTCTGCTTCTCAATCTTCTCCTCCACCATGTTCTTCTCCTCCTCAGTCTTCTCCTTCTCAATCTTCTCCTCCTCCATCTTCTTCTCCTGCTCAATCTTCTCCTCCTCAGTCTTATCCTCCTCCATCTTCTCCTCAATCTTCTTTTCCTCAATCTCCTCCTCTTCCATTTTATTTTTTTCTCCTCAAGCTTCTCCTCCTCCTATTCCATGTTATTCTTCGCCACAATCTTCTCCTCCTCCTCCTTCTCCTTATTCTTCTCCTTAATGTTCTTCTCCTCCATCTTCTTATCCTTCTCCATCTTCTTCTCCTCAATCTTATTCTTCTCCTCCTTCTTCTCCTCCTTCTTCTCCTTAATGTTCTACTCCTTTATCTCCTCCTTCTCCTCCATCTTCTTCTCAATGTTCTCCTCCTCCATCTTCTTCTCCTCAATATTCTCCATGTCCATCTTCTTCTCCTCAATATTCTCCATGTCCTTCTTCTCCTCAATATTCTCCATGTCCATCTTCTTCTCCTCAATATTCTTCTCCACCATCTTCTGCTCCTCAATATTCTCCTCCTCCATTTGCTTCTCCTCCTCCATCATCTTCTCCTCAATCTTCTCCTCCTCCATCTTGTTCTCCTCCTCAATATTCTCCTCCTCCATCTTCTCCTCCTCCATCTTCTCCTCCTCCTCAATCTTCTCCTCTCCCATATTCTTCTCCTCCTCAGTCTTCTTCTCCTCAATCTTCTCCTCTCCCATCTTCTTCTCCTCAGACTTCTCCTCCTCCTCCTTCTTCTTCTCCCCCCTCCATCCTTCCCTTTCTTCTCGTCCTCCTTCTGTCCTTCCCTTTTCCACCATTTTCATCTCTTATGTCCCCCCCCCCCCCCCTTTTTTTTATCGCCCCCCCCTTCTACTCGTTAGATCACCTCCTTTTATCCAGTACTAGCCAAGACTCAACCCACCCACCCACCCCCGCCCCGCGCTCTCGGTCCCCGCCCTCCTCTCTCTCTCTCCTTCCCTGTTCTTTTTCCTTGTTCACCATTTCCGTCCTCTCCTCACCCACCCCCCTCCACGTCCCGTCTCTTCTCCTTCCTCCCCCTCTCCCCCCATTCCCTTTCTCCTGCTCCTCATTCCCCAGTCTCCCCTCCTTCCCCTCCCCCCTCCCCCCTCCATTCCCACTCTCCTTCGTCCATGTCCCTTCTCCCATGCCCTTACCCCCCCCCCCCCCATACCGCTTTCCCTCCTCACTACCCCCACCTCTCCCCCTTTCGCCCGATATCACTTCTGTTCGCCACGTGGTCTCATTTCAACTGCAAGTGATGCCAATTCTGCCTCAAAAGTGATTTGATCTTGATCCGCTGTCTATGCTGATAACTCGCCATGTCAGAAGCGGAGAAGGTGAGATTAAAGCTGGATTTACAAGGAACAACAAAGACAGATTTAACACACACACACACACACACACACACACACACACACACACACACACACACACACACACACACAGAGAAACGTGAAGTATGATTCAAGATCAGCAATCTTATGTGATGAACAGCCAATATCTCAATTGTCACGTTTCTGAAACGACCCGTTTCTGGAAAACAAAGAAAAAAAGAAGAAAAGAGATAAAACAGACATTTTATAATGTGATTTTGACAGCCATCGCCATTTACCCGCCCCCACCCCCCTTCACCCTCCTCTCTCTCTCTCTCTCTCTCTCTCTCTCTCTCTCTCTCTCTCCACACACACACACACACACACACACACACACACACACACACACACACCCTTACGGTTATCACTTTGAGTCATTTCACAAGTCCAAGCTCCACCACCACCACCACCACCAACCCCTCCACCCCCTCCGCCTGTTTGGCAGACGTTTGATGTATGCCGACACGGCGATCAGACCCGACTCCGACAAAAACTTGAAGGAACAGGTTGACGTTAACAGTGGTCCGGGCAGACAGTGCCGTGGCCGGGACAAGTCTTTCCGCCATCCTCGCCACTACAAAGGACACCGGCAGTCGCCACGCTCCCTCCCAGGCTGCACACTACAAATCAGTGCGCCAAGGTCTCGCATAAGGAGTCAACTATTTATAGACGGGCGGAAGTAGATTGTTTTGAGAATGTTTATTGTAAGCAATAAACAGGTAAGGTAAGTCTTGCTCCCATAAGAAAACCTAACATAGAGTTAGATTTTCTTATGGAAGCAAGACTTACCCTACCCCCTACTTGTTTATTGCTTGTTGTTTACTGTTCCCTGCCTCATTTTATTTTCAACAATGTTTATTGTGTCTGAAAGTTGATTCTCGTCGTTTTCTTTCATATTATGGCCATAAAGGTACAAGGCGGGTGGTTTCAAGCAGATTAAAATCAAAGGAATGGGACTGTTGGGGGGGGGGGGGGGGGGACCACCTGGCGCAAAGATAGGGTCACGAATGAGTGCAAAGGCCTGAAATGTGACGTCAACTAAGGGGAAGATCATGTATTTGAAGATTGTATGTGATGTCATCAGTGGAAATCCTCCCCAAAACAAGGGAAATAAGTTATAGGGAGTCGTTTTTTTTTTAGATCAATTATCAGTTCAGCATTAACGTCTGACTCAAACTTATCGTAGGCCTCATAACGCTTACATGGATTATTATAGTGATTTGGTGCAAAATGTTAATTGTGGCGTGTGGCCACATAGCCTGTGCAGCCACACGTGTGACGGAGATGGTGGGAGCCGTACCTTCAGTCATTAACATAAAGGCTGAAAACCAGCAGAGGCTTGGAGACTGTCACCTTTGATCCTTAACTGCACCACGTAACACTGCAGGTGCTGGGAAGTGTCTCCTCCCCCCCCTCCCCCCATGACCTACTCCCTTCCCTCCCCTCCCCCCCCTCCCCCACCTCCATTTCATACGACTAGCTCCCACCCACCCCTTTCTTTCCATTTGACAAGCCTGTCAATCCGACAGGCATCACAGACACGATTTTAAAAACTCCGACCACGCAGAAAAATTAATGACTTTTTAAAAAAATACTTAAAAATTTTTTTTTAACGATATTTGATATTGTTCATCATTAATGAGCATCATTTTGTCGCAGTTGATGAAAAGTAATTAATACATAATCATGTAACCATGCAATGATTCCCGTTTAATCTCGGTTTTGATCGGCACGCGATCGACATCCGCCATTTTGGATTTCTACGTTTGAGCAATCGTGCATCAATAGCGAGGGGAATGTCAACTCTTCAACTCTTTGAGATCCTGTGTTAAGTTTCATTAATGTCTCACAACAAGAAATACCCTGGGATCGTGTTACATCTTTAAAGAAAGAAAAAAGAAGAATAAGAAAAAAAGAAAGAAAGGGGGAAAAAAACGAATAAAAACAAACAGAAAAAGAAATTAAAAGAAAAGATAAAGAAAAAAAAACAAAAAAAAACCTGGCCCAGCACAGGATCAAGTTTCCAAGCTACGATGTGGCCACGCGGACACTCGACTAACTAGCATCAGGCTTACGAAAATCCAGGTAAGCTAAGAGATCGACAACATCTCTCCACCTTTGAAGCTAACTTTTTGTGTACCCACTAAACTTCAGCTCAGATTAACAGATCAGTCCCTCCTTTACGATGAGTTAGAATGAGGAGAGGCTAGCCGAAACAAGACGAGAGTGACTTTATAACTATTGGGTATATGTTCTAATTCAATCAAAATCGAGGTTACCTGTATTTGTTTCTGTTCGTCCATGTACTTGTCTGACTATATTCAAGTTCAAAAACGCTGTGCAAGTCTTGAATAAATGTTAATTTGTATTCGTTTCTCCAGTTGTCGCTGCGTAGATGTGTCCGGTACAGGGTATATACTAATACAGGCAAGCTTGGAGCATCCTTTTTGGGGATGTTTCCTTGTTTGTTCTGTGTGCTCTGTGCAGTCATATCTGGTTGGCGATTCGGTGTCGTTGGCTGCATTCCTTTGGAGATATGGGCGTGTATTTTATTTCAACATGGAAGCAAGAGTTATCCTACTTGTTTGTGATATTTTAGTCTTGTATTCATAACGGAAGAGTTTTGTGTGTGAAATTGCAACTGACTTATAAATGTCAGTGTACATGTTGTTCACACATCGTTTCATGTCTGAACCTATTTTCAGTTAGACTGTCAGTCACGCGGAGCACAAGCACTTTTAAATGGCTAAGATGAATTACTCCTGAGCTACTCGAGTGGGTTTTTTTTTTTTTGACAGTCCCACGGAAAATCTTTTATTTTCTTTCGTCGACTAGTACCGGAAGGTTCTTTCCCCCACCGCCAGAGAGAGAGAGAGAGAGAGAGAGAGAGAGAGAGAGAAGACAGACAGACAGACAGACAGACAGACAGAGAGCAAACATGAACTCTCTCTCTCTTCTCTCTCTCTCTCTCTCTCTCTCTCTCTCTTCTCACTCAACAAAATACTCAGAGTCCTTTTACCAGAATACGACCGCACCTTCCATTCCTACTCATCACACTCACAGACATCAAGAACAACAAAAGCTTACAATGTGACCCCCCTCCCCCCCTCCCCCCCCCCC
This sequence comes from Conus canariensis, assembly GCA_033310375.1. Classification (NCBI taxonomy): domain Eukaryota; kingdom Metazoa; phylum Mollusca; class Gastropoda; order Neogastropoda; family Conidae; genus Conus; species Conus canariensis. The sequence continues at coordinate 54,151,486 of CM065737.1, forward strand.
CACCCCCCCCCCGTCGTATCTCGTGTCTAAACTTCAGTCAAAAGTAAGAGAGATCATTATTTCTCAATTGATGTGTGAATGAAAGAACCATTACCGTAGGCAATCATCATACTGGAGATAAGAGAGAGAGCTAGAGAGAGAGAGAGAGAGAGGGGGGGGGGGGGGGGCTTCGTAATGTACACAGCGACAAAGGTAGTCGTAGACCGTTTTGTGCAACAAAATCAAGATCACATGTTTGCGACTAGATAAAAACACAACATGTCGCCATAGCTTTCAGTATGGATTCAACCAGACATCTCAAGTATCAGTTCAAGAACATACTTGAAGAAAAATATCAATACCGGAATACATTTTTAAAAGCTGGAAAACAGTATGGATGTATTGAGTATATGCATGTGTACGTGCGAGTGTCTGTGCGTGCGTGGCGTGCGTGTGAATGTGTGAGCACTCACACGCCGCGCGCGCGGTGTGTGTGTGTGTACATACGTACGTATCCTATGAAACCTGGTTCCAGAATAAAGCATGCGATGATCAGCCGTCTCAACTGATGAACACATTGTAACTGACACGCTTCTAAAACGACTCACGTTTGGACAAACGAACAAACAAAAAAGGTAAACGAAGATCAATGACAACAAAAACTGTGTGATGATTATTGTGCGACGCCCTGCGACTGTGAGCGCACACAGGTTTGAACACGGGGTAGCACTGTTCTATGTCATTTAGGACAATGCAGTATAGTCCACAAAGACGTAACACAGTACGAGAAAATACAGTACAACACAACAATGCAATACAAGGCAATGCAAAACGATTATATTACAACACAATACTGCACTGCAACACACCAGAAGACGAAACAATACAACACAATACGAGCCAGTACCACACAAACATGTGTAAGCGCGCGCACCGCGTGCGTGAATACTGACGTATCTATGCCTACATCGTCAGTGTGCACGTGAATTATTTCATCCATACTTCCAGCAACAGTGATGGCGATCATGACTTTAATGCATGCGAATAGTCATTATGAATGGCTCATATGAACGGACGCAACGCGTTTCAATTTGCTATGCTAATCAAGGCCTCAGCTAGGGGAAAGGGGGGGGGGGGGGGGGGAGGAAGAGAAGGGAGAGGGAGGAAGGGCGTGGGGGTGGAGGAAGAAAGATCTTAAATTTCAAAGGGTATTTCGCGGTCTTTCTCTTTAGCAACCACCCCCCCCCCCCCCCCCTCCCTCTGTGCTTCGTAGTGTCTTGGCCTGCCCCGCTATGTTACGTCACTCTCTAACAGGGCGGGCATTTTAGTGTGATAGGCCTTTTTTCTTTTTTTTTTAATTGAATTTTGTCCCTATCTTAGGGAATTCAGGCATGCCAATGTATATCCTGCATTCCACCATTCCCCAGACTAGTGTGGGAAGGTTCGATAACTCATGTCCGCACTGTATGAAAAAGCATGCATTTTTTTGGTGGGTGTTTTCGTGAAAATGATTACCATCGTTTGCCAGTTTCGCCTCCTCGCGGGCTCTCAGAAAACACGAGTTCATTTTCTTTCGCATACGACGCTGTATGAGTTGGCAATTCATCTATTTTCATTTTATCTTGAACACTGACAAGTATGGGCGCTCACAAATTTGGGGAGGGGGGGGGGGGGGGGGACACTCAGGATCTGAATAACTGTGAAATTGTGCGTCAGTTTACATAATTATGTTGTCACAAGACAAGAATGCATGTATGAAATAACGACCTAGCCATGTTGGTAAAGGTGTGTGTGTGTGTGTGTGTGTGTGTGTGTGTGTGTGTGTGTGTGTGTGTGCGCGCGCGCGCCCTCGCATGCATGCGTTTGTGTGATGTGGTGTGTGTGTGTGCGTGTATGTATGCATGTGTGTGCGCGTGCGTGCGTGTGTATGTGTGTGTGCGTGTGTGTATGCGTGTAATGTGCTATGCAGTTGTGTCAGTGTTTTTCATCAGTAATTCATTATCTTAGTTTACGCCCTCAATACCTCGAAAGCGGCTACAAGATTATCATAATCACACACACACACGCGCGCGCGCGCGCGCGCGCGCACACGCACACACACACACACGCACGCACACACACACACACACGCGCGCGCGCGCACGGCAAGCAGTGGGATAGTTGGGCTTTCACGCCAAACGCGCTCGCACATAGTACAAGGGTACTGAAAAGTTTTTCTCCCTAACCCTAACCCAAACCCTTTAAACGCGATGATTGGCCGTCAGTGTGGCACGAAGGCATGCTCTTTGACAGTGTGTTTGAGCAAGTAAATGCCCCCATTTGGAAAACATAAACTTGTGACGACGTTTTTTCAGGTATCCGATGATCGTGCTCGTTATCGTTAAATTGAAGAAAACACGCAGGCAGGCAGGAACACGGTCACACACACACAGAGCAAACATGCACACACACACACACAGAGCAAACATGCACACACACAACACACACAGAGCAAACATGCACACCACACACACAGAGCAAACATGCACACACACACACACAGAGCAAACATGCACACACACACACACAGAGCAAACATGCACACACACACACACAGAGCAAACATGCACACACACACACACAGAGCAAACATGCACACACACACACACAGAGCAAACATGCACACACACACACACAGAGCAAACATGCACACACACACACACACAGAGCAAACATGCACACACACACACACAGAGCAAACATGCGCACACACACACACAGAGCAAACATGCACACACACACACACACACAGAGCAAACATGCACACACACACACAGAGCAAACATGCACACACACACACAGAGCAAACATGCACACACACACACACAGAGCAAACATGCACACACACACACACAGAGCAAACATGCGCACACACACACACAGAGCAAACATGCACACACACACACACAGAGCAAACATGCACACACACACACACAGAGCAAACATGCACACACACACACACAGAGCAAACATGCGCACACACACACACAGAGCAAACATGCGCACACACACACACAGAGCAAACATGCACACACACACACACAGAGCAAACATGCACACACACACACACAGAGCAAACATGCACACACACACACAGAGCAAACATGCACACACACACACACAGAGCAAACATGCCACACACACACAGAGCAAACATGCACACACACACACACACAGAGCAAACATGCACACACACACACACACAGAGCAAACATGCACACACACACACACAGAGCAAACATGCACACACACACACACAGAGCAAACATGCACACACACACACACAGAGCAAACATGCACACACACACACACAGAGCAAACATGCGCACACACACACACAGAGCAAACATGCACACACACACACAGAGCAAACATGCGCACACACACACAGAGCAAACATGCGCACACACACACAGAGCAAACATGCGCAACACACACACAGAGCAAACATGCGCACACACACACAGAGCAAACATGCGCACACACACACACCGCAACATGTATACACCACAAAACGCACACACACACACCGCAACATGTATACACCACAAAACGCACACACACACACACACCGCAACATGTATACACCACAAAACGCACACACACACACCGCAACATGTATACACCACAAAACGCACACACACCAGGGTATAACCGAAGGGTTCCAAGGGAAGTAACTAGTAATATGCAATTCCACAAGTGGAAATGGAGTGACTGCCCGTAAGTTTGGTCTTCGCACTACAGATTTGCCCCTCCCGAGCAGCACGCACGCTCTCTCTCTCTCTCTCGTGTGTGTGTGTGTGTGTGTGTGTGTGTGTGAGTGTGTGTGTGTGTGTGTGTGTGTGTGTGTGTGTGTGTTGCATAAGTTTGGTCTTCGCACTACAGATTTGCCCCTCCCGAGCAGCACGCACGCTCTCTCTCTCTCGTGTGTGTGTGTGTGTGTGTGTGTGTGTGTGTGTGTGTGTGTGTGTGTTGCATAAGTTTGGTCTTCGCACTACAGATTTGCCCCTCGCGAGCAGCACGCACGCTCTCTTCCGTGTGTGTGTGTGTGTGTGTGTGCGCGCGCGCGCGCGCGCGCCCGAACGTGCTGACAATACAGTAAAACTTCGTTTACAGTACTGTCAGCAGTGTGAACAAGCAACCGAGTATTCGTGCAGTCAATCTTGAAAAACAAACAAACAAAGCATGGAAACAAACAAACAATTGGGCTGGCGCACGTGCAGGTTTTTTTCCTTTTAATTCGTTCTGCAAGTAGTGTCAAATTACTACTGCTATCATCGTTATTATTGTCGTTGTTGTTATCATCATCATTTTTGTTGTCATTATCATTATTAATGTCGTTGTTGTTGTTTTACAAATCTAGCTCTGAGCGCTTGAAAGTCCGCGCTCTGGCAGACATAACCTGGGCTTCCCACCTAAGAGCTGCCCGCCGGCGCTACACTGGGCCGTTTCTCGTGTCACTTGAGTTGAAATATTCCTCACTCAGTTTCTTGGGAAGGTCCGCTTCGTAGAACTTATTTCCAAGTCTGCAACAAAGTGCTGTGATCTTGACCCAATCCCCACCAACCTCACCAAACAGAATCTTGCCGATCTTGCCCCAGTTTCTCACGAGAATTATAAATGTTTCTCTGGCTACTGGCTCTGTTCCTGGATGTTTTAAACATGCTCTGGTAGTTCCTCTTCTAAAGAAAAATGGCCTATGTCCTGATGAACTTAAAAACTTTAGACCTGTTTCTCACTTCCTTTTCTCTCCAAACTCCTGGAAAAGGTTGTCTTTGTGCAATTTGAACGCCATCTGTCCCAGCACAATCTGTATGAAATTAACCAGTCTGCTTACAGACAGAATCACAGTACCGAAACAGCGTTGCTTTGTGTGACTGACAGTCTCCTTCGGTCCGCTGACAACAAAAAAGCATCGCTTCTGACTTTGCTAGATCTCAGTGCCGCATTTGACACTATCGACCACAGTATTCTTTTAAAAAGACTGTCGGTGTCTTTCGGTATCACAGACACTGCATTAGAATGGTTTCGGTCATACCTGACTGGCAGAACACAATCTGTGTCTGTTGGTGGCAAGGTCTCCTCTCCCCTTCCCCTGGACTTTGGTGTGCCCCAAGGCTCCGTTTTGGGCCCCCTTCTCTTCTCTCTGTATATTCAACCTCTATCTGTGGTCATTGAGGAACACAGAATTCCTCATCAGAAATTTGCCGATGACACCCAGCTGCACGACGCTGCTGAACCTGCTGCATTCCAACTTTTGGTATCGGAATTTGAACTGTGTTTCCAATCTGTTAAATCATGGATGCTTAAAAATAAGCTTAAGCTAAATGATGAAAAAACTGAGGCTCTGTTGGCAGCACCTCGTTCTGTTTTGGATCGCATTTCTGAAAAATCTATTCAAGCTGGAACCAACAAAATTCCCTTTGAAGACAGTGTGAGGGATCTGGGTGTCCATTTGGATAGTACGCTGTCCATGAATGTCCAGATCGGTCACCTGTGTCGTTCAGCCTATTTGGCTTTGAGAAAGATCGCGTCAATTCGCTCACATCTTACACAGAAAGGGACTGCCCAACTTATCTGTTCCCTCATCATGTCAAAACTCGATTACTGTAACAGCATTCTTGCCGGTCTTCCCGCTGTCGATATAAACCGACTTCAACGTATACAAAACAACGCAGCCAGACTCGTTTTCCAAAAGTCCAAAAGAACCCACACAACACCTCTGTTAGTTAGACTACATTGGCTTCCCATTCATGCGCGCATTCAGTATAAACTCGCAACACTTGCCTTCCGACACTTTGATGAAACATTGCCTGCTTATCTTTCCAACACACTTGTCACTTATCAACCCTCTCGCACTCTCCGCTCTAGCAGTGACAAACTTCTCAAGCTTCCCCGCATGAAACTGAAATCCTTTGGCCAACGTTCTTTCAGTTATCAAGCTCCCCTTGTCTGGAACTCCCTCCCCTCCCAGCTCCGCTGTTCACAGACTCTCTCTGCGTTCAGATCTGGTCTCAAAACGCATCTCTTTCAGAAGTCCTTTTGTCTTTCTACATAGCGCACGAGTTAATGCGTGTTTCCCATGCATTCTCCATCCTTTTGCCTCTTGTATGTGCACGCGCGGTTCCGTGCCTGAATGCATATGTACTTTTGCGTGTGTGCGTTCGTGTGTGTGCGTTTACGCGCGTGGGTTTTTGTTGCTTCGTGTTGAGTTTGCCCTTTGTGTGTCTGTGTGTGTCTGTGGGTGTGGGTGCTCCCTTCTGCATGTTTTATATTGTATCCCGTGCAGTGTTCACGAAATTGGGGGGGGGGGGGGGGGGGGGGGGGGGGAATGGGGGCTGGTTCTTTTTCTTCTATTCCCAAATTCTTGTCGAGCGTTGTTCATATAATGTCATGTGTGTGGTGTGTGTGGGGTGGCGGTGTGGGGGGGAGGTGGGGGAGGATAGAGTAGGGGGGGGGGGGGATGTGGCTTGTTCATCTGTTTTAGTGCTTGCTTTGTGACCTATTGTTTTGATGCCTTTTTCTCAGTATTGTGCAATGTTTATGGAAACTTTTATTTTTCCTGTATTGTGAAGCGCTCTGAGGATGAGTCTTCTTCTCTCATCGAAGAGCGCTATATAAGCTCGATTTATTATTATTATTATTATTATTATGTTAGGTGAATGGATGAACAACTCAACATCAACCAGCATCTGTGTGTCAGCGTACTATTATGATTGTCCAACACTAAAGGATCCTGTTGCGGATATATAGAGAACAATTGGAAGCAATATCAATCATTAGAAAATAAAGATTTTCTCCTCGCAGCACTCGATTCTCAATGCATGTCTGACCGAGTGAAGTCGTCATTTTTCGATTTCAAACCTCGTTTCCCCCCCCACCCCCCCCCCCCCCCCCCCCCCCCCCCCCCCCCCCCCCCCCCCCCCCTTCTTCTTTTCCCTTCCGAAAGATAGCCAAACTTTTTGCCTTTCTCTACAGAATATCTCGGTTCCTTGCGTGTGTCAAAATATGATGATTGTAACAAGCTTAAGATCCTAATTCTGTACGACAATGGAACGAAGCTGGATCGAGACTTGAGTGAACATCATGAAAACGTTATGCTCTCACATCGTTGTTTACAGTATCTGTAAAACCGAGACTGACATTGCTTCTCTCTCTAATTCTCTCCTGTCTGTGTGTCTGTCTCTCGACCTCTGTCTGTCTGTCTATCTGTCTCACACACATGCACGCACACACACACAAACACACATACTCTCTCTCTCTCTCTCTCCCACACCACACCTCACCACACCACATGAACAAAAATACAAATTCATTCCATGATATAACTTTAATCTGTTAAAAATCATAACAATCATTTGTAAATTTGTTCTTCGTCAACACAGAACATTCATAAAGGGTGATTTTCTTTTTTTTATGAAATGCAAACATTTTCGTCGAGGACAACTTTTCATTTCAGGAAAATAAAAAGTTACAACTCTATAATGCGGGTCTTCAACGACAGTTTATATAACTCATCTGTCTTTATCTTTACTAAGCAGCAATTAGAAATAAAATACAGCATAATGGTTGAAAAACAAAAGAAATATATGATAAGCAAAATAAAAATCCAATTGTTTGAAAATAAAAGAGTGAAATAAAAGATAATTATCTGTTGGGTTGGTCAAAAAAAAAAAAAATATCGAATGTATTTGCTACAGGCTTTAAGATATAAAATATAAAAGTTCAAACAGTAGAAAAGAACTGACATAAAATAAACTAGCACTACACAAATTGAAGCAAATCAAATGCACAGAAGACAAAATTACACATGAGTCTATAAAAATAGAAATAATAAATACATAAGTATATAAATATAAATAAATCCAGTTCCTTGCCCGATACCCCACGCGATGAAGTGCATATGGCAATACAGTACAATAAACAGTATCAAAATACCATAAACAATATCAACCAACCAAATTCACAACCGTTGAATTCAAGAAAAAGGAGAGAGAGAGAGAGAGAGAGAGAGAGAGAGAGAGAGAGAGGAAAAAAAGAAAAAGAAAAAACTCATCTTACAACCATGAATGACGTTCACTACAAAAGAAGGGCGAACAATGATTGAAAACATTCAAAAAATAATCAGGCCACTGACCAAATTCAAAAAAAGAACACACAGAAAAAAAGTTAACACAGCAGACAAACATGAAACAGAAGCGAGCGAGAGAAGATACAGACGTTCGACGTTCAACATAGCAGGCTAATGACCAAAGATGACAGACAGAGAGCGACGACGAGAGAGATAGCCAGACGTTCGACCGCTCTCATGCCACTGTGCACATATTCAGGAACAGAATCGACAAGAAGGGAGATTTTAAAAATAGGAATCGTCCTATCTCTTCACACACGAACGCACATGCCCGAGGAGGACATTGTTTAAACATAAACACACACACACACACACACACACAACACACCACCCACACACCACACCACACATTCGCACACACAGAAGCAGTCAGGACGACGGACACATGACTAACGCCAATTATCAAAGGCAAGAAATTCCATAAACGATTCTCTGTGCGTGCGCGCATACGTGCATTGTGTGTGTGTGTGTTGGTGTGGTCGTGTGTGTGCGAGTGTGGCATGCGGGCGCTGATGGGTGTGGAAAGTGGGGCGTGGAGGAGGTAGGGAGAGCTGGGGTCAGAGGCGGAGCTGAAGGCGGTGGTCATTTAAAGTATTGGAATACATTGGAACGCACTCTATCACTCCAAGAACCGACTCAAAAGCACTGCGTCATTTCAGACACGTACTTGAATAATTCGACTTGGCACATGCATATCTGCCAACAACAATCAAACTTGCACACTGCGATCCAAGACACCGTCATAATGTTTATGTAGTCTTTAACGTTACAACAATCAACCTCATTTTTGACAAAAGAAACATCAAAATAGAACATTGCTGCGACTTCTAAAAACTATCGTAATTGAGGTAATCAAAAATCTTAAAACTGTAATCCAAATAATCAATACTCTGTGGTGTGTGTGTGTGTGTGTGTGTGTGTGTGTTTGCGTGTGTGTGTGTGTGTGCGCGCGTGCAGGCGTGCGTGCGTGTGCGTGTGTGTGTGTGTGAAAATTAAAAACAAACCTTCATAGCAGACACATAGATTATCACACAAGATTCAGATGCAAAACACACCAAGATTAAAGCTATTGCTAAATGATTTTTCTTTTAACTTCCCCCAATTTTTTTTTTAAAGTTACACACACACACACACACTCTCTCTCTCTCTCTCTCTCTCTCTCTCTCACTCCTACGCATGCACGTGCGCGCACACTCACACACTTTCTCTTTCCCTTCCCTTTCTCTTCCAGGGATTTTCTGGGCGTCATTTTGAATAAGAAAGACCATGAACAAAGAGTACGTGACAACAGCAGCTCATTCATGTAGGGGATGGGGGAAGGGGGGGGGGTATAAGGGAGGGGGAGTTTGGCGATATTCCCTGAAACAGTCTGGTTCTCTGGTCCCTAGTTACAGGCTAACAATGCCAGCTGCCCCGATTTCCTGCAATCAAAGGTCTTGGGAACGGCCCATTTTGATCAATTCCTGGAGTAAACTAGACCATTTCCCACCCACCACCCAGCCCCCAAGAGAAATCCTCAGTGTTTGTGCCTCCTTTCTCTCTCACAATATTTTCTGCAATTCAGATTTAGGGTAAAGACTGGCTGGTTGATTGATTTTCTTTTTTTTAGAAATTGCTTTGTGATTCTGTGCCAAGAACCATTAGACTAAAGTGAGAAAACAGACTCTCCAATACACTATCAATTGAAAAAGAAAAAAGATCATCTATTTCAGTGTACCATTATCTTTACACTTCTTTTTTGTTTCTCTTTTGTTGGTTTATTTTTTTTTCCTATTCCTTTTGGTTATTTTCTGTTAATTTGTAGAAAGCCAAGTAACACTGAGAGCCTGATTGGATCAAAAGAACCTCTGTCACATCACGTGTCCAAATAGTTATTAGTTGTATGTAAGAGTTTACACAAAACTGTAGCCTATGCCCTCTGTGATTTGCCTCATCCTCGTCTTCTGAAGACTGTTGCTCTATCCTAATCTGCACCCATGCTGGAATACACGTATACCCCATCCCCATCTGTAGGATAAATGCCCTATACCTGTATTTTACAATTATCTAATGGACACACCTGTCTCACACAACTGCTCCATCGCAATCTGTTGGACACAACTGTCTAACACAATTGCTACAATGTAATCTGTTGGACACACCTGTCTCACACCACAGTTCCACTGTAATCTGTTGGACTTATATCCGCCCCACTAATGACAACTTAGGCCCCGCCCTTATCCATTGATGGCAACTGTCCGATGCCAGCTGGTCAAGGCCTGACACTCTGTGTTGGACAGTGGTGCTATTCGTTTCAGTCTCGGTCTACAATTTGGCAACACAATTGTCGCAGGAGAGAGAGAAAAAAAACCTCTTTGCTATTAACACTTCCACTGGGCAAGAGTTCTCAGGAAGATATCAGTTTTGAGGCCTGTTTGTGCGTCATGCAAGTTATGTCGAGATGATCTTGTCCTTTTTTTTTTTTAATCTAAGGACCAGGGTTGGGGGCGGGGGGGGGGGGGGGGGGGGGTTAGCTTTGCTGATCAGTGTTTCCTTGGCCCCCTCGGCTTAATTGTTGGTAATAAATGAATAAATAAATGAATAGATGAATAAAAAGATACATGACAAAAGGGAACAAAACTGAATGAAAGATTGACTATCTTAATTAATAAGCAGAAACTGTTTCTTGTGTTCCAATGTGCACAGGAAACAAGTCGAACACACACACACACGCACGCGCACGTGCGCGCGCGCGCGCGCGCGCACACACACACACACAGAGGACAAATGTCCCCTACTATGTACACCTTTTTCGCATTTAAATGTGGATTAAACAAACCGCAAACAGATTCTTTGAGAACTAGACACCAGAAGCGCGTACGATCACCTGAGATAGTCCGTCGTTTAATAAGCATAATTTATTACAACAATTTTGATTTTTTTTTTTACTTCCGTTATCTGAACAGGGCAAAACGTAGCACACCACAGTGAGCAAGTCACCCGAATCAAGAACAGAACAAACGTTATGAAACGAACATACAAGACACAACTGAAGCTTCAAGAAAGGTGAAAGATAACTACTTCTTGCAGTAAACAAACATGTAGCATGCACATCCTAAGCAAGCCAGACCGCTCACAAATGAACAGTTCTGAAACAACAGGTAACAAACAAGAAGGATAACTCTCACTCCCATGACAAGACAATTACACGCCCTTAACTCCAACCAAAGACAGTACGCCCTACGGAGGGAGTACTGTCATTGTTCCAACCGAACGCCGCGAACGTTAAGCTTAGTAAGCATTCTTCGTTTACTTACGTAAGCAACGTTCGGTTGGAGTTGCGGACCTGTAATCGTTTTGCCAGAGTCAGAGTTACTCTTCTTGTTTGTTCTCTGTTGCTAACTATTCCCTCTCTCTCTCTCTTAACATTTCCTTTCAGTTTAGTAACAAGCCAATATCCTCTGTTCACATCCGATATGAATGAAAAAAGGTGGGTGATGTGAAAGGAAGAGGTGGGAGAGGAAGGGGCGTTATATCTGTACCTCTTGTTTTCACATTCAAACAACAAGCAAATCGTGACGGTACGATGAATTCTATGGCAAAACGCGTATCACAAAAATTATCATGTGGAATGCTGATTTCATAGGTACAAACTGTGTCATCCATGCTGTCATCTACGGCAAATAATAATTTCCAAACAAGTGTGTCTTAAATTCCTGTTGATGAGAAATCAAACCAGAACGGTGGCGATAGTGCATTGTTTCATCTGTAGTCAGGAATATATGAAGTCTATGTATTGTGCAGTGTTTTGTCTGCAGTCAGGAATATATCATGCCTATGTATTGTGCAGTATTTTGTCTGCAGTCAGGAATATATCATGCCCATGTATTGTAAAATGGTTTGTCTGCAGTCAGGAATATATCATGCCAATGTATTGTAAAATGGTTTGTCTGCAGTCAGGAATATATCATGTCTATGTATTGTGCAGTGTTTTGTCTGCAGCCAGGAATATATCATGCCTATGTATTGTAAAATGGTTTGTCTGCAGTCAGGAATATATCATGCCAATGTATTGTAAAATGGTTTGTCTGCAGTCAGGAATATATCATGTCTATGTATTGTGCAGTGTTTTGTCTGCAGCCAGGAATATATCATGCCTATGTATTGTGCAGTACTGTGTCTGCAGTTAGGAATATATCACGTCTATGTATTGTGTAATGGTTTGTCTGCAGTCAGGAATATAGCATGTTTATGTACGTGTATATGTAAGACTGTATATTTATTTTTATGTCTCTCGCTTTCAAAGGGACATAACTGAATTTTCACGTCTGTGTGAACAAAGATATGCGTTATTTCCGTGAAAACATCGATGAAAATGAGGCTAATTTACGCAAATTGCTCCCACATTGTATTTCCCTTGATGGGAATAGAGACTGGTGCAGTCTTTGAATGAAATGATCATGCAATATTCACATGCAATGCAAACCGATGACAGCGCGGGTGGAGAGAGAGAGAGAGAGAGAGAGAGAGAGAGAGAGAGAGAGAGAGAGAGAGAGAGAGAGAGAGAGATTAACAGCGAAGATACCACATTTATTAATGAGAGAATCATGTCAAATGTACGTGAAATATGGAGCAACAAGCACATACCAACGCCTGAATCAGTATAATACATCATCATAATTTATCCATGTTATGGCCACCCACTTAATCCATCATAGGAAATTTAAAAAAAAAAACTGCTTCCGTGGAATGCAAAGAGAAGTCGGGCAATAATACACTCATCACACAAATCGTTACCCTGCAAAAACTGTTTTAAGGGCAAGTGTTTTGCAAAGGCATTCAGTACATACTCAAGAAGACTGAGAGAGAGATAGAGACAGAGACAGAGACGGAGAGAAAGAGAGAGGGCATATATCTAAAACACAAACCCATCAACGCATTGGTCACTCAGCTCATGCTGACTTAAGGCAAAATCCAAGAACTTGTTTTACAGATACGTCATTGTCCGTGGAGAGAGAGAGAGAGAGAGAGGGGGGGAGGGAGGGAGAGAGTGCTTGGAAAGAGCACCAATCAGGAGAGGAGAAGCCGTGACGTCACGCCCAGCCATGTCAACACAACCACGGGTGTTGTGCAATGGTGTAGTTTCGATGCACCTGCAACAGATAATCAGCGTGTGTTAAAAAAAAAAAAAAGAAGAAAAAAAAGTCAAAGGAAAAACAGTGCACGTGCACCACGACAATCCTTCTTAAGGCCTCTGTACCATGCAAGGAGAAAGCACCATGGTACCCACAGTTAGGGGAGGGACATTCTTCTAACGTGACTGCGATGGCCAAGTGGTGTCAACACTAGCTTCTCAGCCTGAGGGGCGCGGGTTCAAAGCCCGGCAGCTTTGGGAGAGTGACAATGGGCAGCTGGGATTCGTCCGATTTTTTTTTCTGTTATACACACGCCGACGATGTCACTGCTATGTACACGCAGAAGACACGTTATTGAAAATCCTCTCATCTGCGTTAGCGCTCCGTCGGCAGAGGAAAGGTAAAACATCTACTGTGCACCTGGATACTTGGGGAGGAGATGAGCGCCGCTAAGCATTACCCACTGCATGCTGAAATACCCTGACAGCAAAGAGCAAAGTCAGATACACCGCTATTCATCTGTCTGTTGCCGCATCTCTACGATCGATCGGCTGTGGGAACAATCATTAAACAAACCCATAAGAACGTATGTCGACTTCCACCGAAATCAAGCAAGGTAAATGAAACACAATTTTAAAAAGAATTATCGGTGAGTCCGCCAAACAACAGGGACACCCAAATCACAACACAAAACACGACGCGTTTCGACCTCTTAGGTCTTCTTCAGGCAAGATAAGCAACATTCAGGACAATGAAAACGAAGAAAAAGCAATCACTTCTCTTCTCCAATTTGAAACTAACGGCAAATGAAGCTCAGCGGCTAAACGATTTTGTTCTTTTCGAAACCACTCACAGTTTTCGCGTCACGCTTGTGTCTGATTTGCCCTGTAAGCGTGGCCTGGTTGCTGAATCGCTGAATTCGAAAACGACGTACATATTCTGCGATGTCGTTAGGGGTTCATTCATATTCTATTCGCCATTTCCGCTGTGCAGATTAATGTGCAATGTGGGCGTCAGGGGCCACATCAAACATTCATGGTCTAGCCAGTCAGTGGCCAAGTGGTTAGCGTCGTGGGTTCCCGGCTGGGGGGCCGCAGGTTCCATTCCCATCACAGCCAATGTATATTTGTGGGATTTGTCGGCGTATGACTGGTTCCTAGCCAGAGCTGAGCCTGCCACACAATCGAGTTTCATCCACTTAATGGACATAAACCAGAGCTGAGTTTGGTACGGGGACGACTGGGACCACACGGTCGAGGTTTTTCCACTTAACAGATATAAGCGTAGAGTACAACAACCCTGCCGTGCAGTCGTAGACTAGGAAGGATCTCAAAAGCATCATCCTCATCCTCATCGAGCATAGAAAACATTCATATTCCTTTAATACTGCATAACAAACAACAGAGAAGATACATCGTCAGACTGCTAGTGTCAACAGCTTCGCTTCTCAGTACTCACTGATGAATTTATAACCCTCTCCTTGCTCGCTCTCTGCCTGTCTCGTGTGGGCGACTGAATTCAGACTACGACAAAACAGGACATTTCTTCTCACGTTCTTTTGGAAAGTACAAGCATCATAGCTTAAAACTACGAACAGATCAGTATGCAAACGCAAACACAAACGCAGTCCCCATACGCGAAACAGTTACTTTTCAAAATGAACACATCTGTGCGCAGGCAGGCACCCTCAAATCCCCGAGTTGTGAAAACACCGCGTAGGACTGACCGTCTCCACCTGACATGAAGTTTCCATCCGTGAGTGAAAAAAAAAGTCTTCATATATCATCAAGCTGTGGACCCTGATCGAGCAGCACGATCTCCTCATTTTTTCTGTTCAAGGCCCACCCACAGCCGGCTGGGAAGGCGAAGACATAGTGCTATTGGGGGAAAAAAAAAGAAGAAAAAGGCACGACAGAAGAACTTACCGGGGGAAAGGGGGTCGTGGGGAGGAGGGGGAGAACAAATAAATACAAAACCAGATCTACAGGTGTCCGCGAATGCACATACATATGCGCATGCATCCACATACACACACACACATACACACACTCTCTCTCTCGTCCAGAGAGAGAAAGAGAGAGAGAGAGAGAGAGGCAGACAGAGAGCGATGAACTGAGAGACAGACAGACAGAAAGAGAGGCAGACAAACGGACAAAGACAGAGACGGGGAAGGGAGGGACAGGGGCCAAGGACGTTTTCAGAGCTAGACAGAGAGGGCGGGAGGGAGGGAGGAAGGGAGGGACAGACAGGGAGGACAGAAGCTGCCAAATGTCAACGACGTCCCACCCGAATGGCGGCCGACAACGAATGAGTTCAGTCCCCTTGTATGGCTACAATGAATGGTGCGGATTACGGTCGGCATTGGCTATTGTGTTCTGCTTCACTGTGACCCCCTCCTGGTTTTGGATTTTTTTTTTCACGGTGGCGTCTTTGGCTTGTCTTCCGGGCTGTGTTTCCGTGGCTTCATAGGTGTTTGACCACTGCTAACTTGTGCAGTGTATATCTGTGGTACAAAACTACACGTCTAGGGAAAGATACTTTCTTTCTCTCTGTGTATGTCTCTCTGTGTGTCTCTGTCTCCGTCTCTCTCTTCCCTTCCTTCCTTCGTCTCTCTCTCTCTCTCTCTCTTGCGCGCACACACACAGACACACACACACACACACACACGAACGCACGCATGTACGCGCTCTCATATATCAGGCAATGACGCCCGCTTTATCCTTGACCTCTCCACCCCCACCCACCCAACACTGCCCCTCACCACTGTCCGTGTGGTCATCTGATCCGCTGTGCTCCTCGTGTCTCATGCCCTGGCCCTCCTCCGTCTCCTCCACGTCCTCCTCCTCCTCCTCTGACGATGATGAGTGATCCCCGGGTGAGGGCGTGGACAGAGGCACGATGATGTCCACCTTCACACAGAAGACAAACTGGGTCATAAGCCACCTTCACTCAGAACATCATATGGGTCACAGTCATCTTCAGACAGAAGATAACTTCCGTCATTGGTCACCTTCACTCAGAACATCATATGGGTCATAGTCATCTTCAGACAGAATATATTGTTCATTGTCACCTACAGAGAGAAGATAATATTGTTCATTGTCACTTTCAGACAGAAGATAACTTTGGTCAAAGTCACCTTCAGACAGAAGATAACATCAGTCATTGTCATCTACAGACAGAAGATAACTTTGGTCAAAGTCACCTTCAGACAGAAGGTAACATCGGTCATTATCATCTACAGACAGAAGATAACTTTGGTCAAAGTCACCTTCAGACAGAAGGTAACATCGGTCATTGTCATCTACAGACAGAAGATAACTTTGGTCAAAGTCACCTTCAGACAGATCACATCGGTCATTGTCATCTACAGACAGAAGATAACTTTGGTAAGTCACCTTCAGACAAAAGATAACATTGGTCATTGTCAACTTCCGATAGAAGGTAACATTGGTCACTGCCCCCTTGAGACAGAAGATAACACTGGTCATTGTCACCTTCAGACAGAAGATAATATTGGTGATTGTCACCTTCAGACAGAAGATAATATTGGTGATTGTCACCTTCAGACAGAAGATAATATTGGTGATCGTCACCTTCAGACAGAAGATAACATTGGTGATTGTCACCTTCAGACACAAGATAACATTGGTCATTGTCACTTTCAGACAGAAGATAACACTGGTTATATCCCATTGAGACAGAAGATAGCGCTAGTCATTGTCGCCTTCAGACAGAAAATTGCACTGGTCATTGTCACCTTCAGAGGATAACATTGGTCATGTCACCTTCAAACAGAAGATAACATTGGTCATGTCACCTTCAGACAGAAGATAACATTAGTCATGTCACCTTCAGACAGAAGATAACTTTGGTCACTGTCACCTTCAGACAGAGGATACCATTGGTAATAGTCACCGTCAGATAGAAGATAACATTGGTTACTGTCATCTTCAGACAGAAGATAACATTGGTCACTGTCACCTTCAGACAGAGGATACCATTGGTGATAGTCACCGTCAGATAGAAGATAACACTGGAGATTGTTACCTTCAGACGAAAGATAACCTTGGTCATAGTCATCTTCAGATAGAAGATAACATTGGTCACTGTCACCTTCAGACAGAAGATAACACTGGCCATGTCACCTTCAGACAGAAGATAACATTGGTCATGTCACCTTCAGACAGAAGATAACATTGGTCACTGTCACCTTCAGACAGAGGATAACATTGGTCATAGTCACCTTCAGACAGAGGATACCATTGGTCACTGTCACCTTCAGACAGAGGATACCATTGGTAATAGTCACCGTCAGATAGAAGATAACACAGGAGATTGTTACCTTCAGACAGAAGATAACCTTGGTCATAGTCATCTTCAGACAGAAGATAACACTGGTCATTGTCACCTTCAGACAGAAGATAACATTGGTCATAGTCACCATCAGACGGAAGATAACATTGGAGATTGTTACTTTCAGACAGAAGATAACCTTGTCACGTTCAGGCGGATGACAATATTGGTTGTAAGTCACCTTAAGACAGAGGACAGCACTGGCCGTTGTTACCGTCAGACAGAAGATTGATTTGTTTCGTTTTCATCTGCCATCACACACTGACACAGCAGAGGCGTCTCCTTCGAGGTAGCAACCACTTGTGATCTGCATCAACTACGATTAAAAAAAAAAGGGTTCTTCCGACACGGATTACTTCCAAACCTGATGCATCAACATACTCTAGCGCACATTCATGCTCTCTCGCCAATTTTTGGTTTTGTTTTGATTTTTCTTTCCTTTTTTTTTTTTAACTCTCTCTCTCCACCCCCCACCCCCTCTTTTTTTCTTTTTCTTTTTGTTTCAGGACATGTCGTCACTGAAGAGACACAGAGCCCGATCCGATTTCGCGCATGCGCTGGTCAGGAAGAGTTGTCGCTCTTTGGTCACCCACCGTCCCTCCTCCCGCCATTGGTTGACTCCGCAGGTGCAATTACCGCTCAAGACCTTCGTCTTCAATTTTTTTTTTCTTTATTTTTCGATGTCTGTTTTCTCAATACGTCGTATTTTCGTGTAACACGTGTTAGAGAACACGTCGAAATCGTAAACAGGTAAACAAACAGGTCCGAGCCGATTCCTCTGCAGGCGGACCTAGGAAAAGGGAGCCAACTCACCTCGACGTCGACCTCGCCCTGCTGCCCCTGCTTGCGGGCGGTGTGCGCGGTGAGGTTCTGCAGGCTCATGATCTCCTGGGGGGACAGGGCGCAGTTGTGCGGCGAGTGGAAGTAGCTCTTGTAGATGGAGGTCAGGTTGTGGAAGCACAGCGGCAC
>CM065737.1:54172573-54180073 GCA_033310375.1 Conus canariensis
AGTGAGAGAGAGAAACCAAAGACGAAGGCTAAACAATCTAGTTTCCAGTTCAGATTCTTTCCACCGTATACAATCCGCTCCACTTTCAAAAGAAACAACACATATATTGTTGATTTGGACTAGAGGTGAAAGGTATACCGGTCAGCCATGATTCCCCCCTCCCCCCATACACCAGTCCTTGAGGATCGCTATGTGATTGATAGGGGAGGACTGAAGCGCTGGGAATTGCCTCCCTTCACCAGGAAGTTCGGGGGAAAAAAACAACTTGTTCCAATGATGCGCCGCCGCCACCACCACCCCCTCACCACCCCTCCCCCCTGTACTATCAATCGTAAAGTCCCGTCATTGGTGGATACTATAACCTCAACCCCTATCCTTGCCTTTGTTGTGACAGAGGAGGAAAAAAAAAAAACCATCTGGAAGAAGACAAATTAGCCTTGATCCGGTTGTCACACGATTGTCCCCCTCTGCTTCCCCAACCCACCCTCCACCCCCGCCCCTGTTCTCTCCCCTTCTCTTTCTTTGCCCGTACATCAAAGGACTGACTAGGCCTACGTGTCCGACGAATTCTGCGCCATGGATTTTTTTTGCCGTGAACATGACGATAATCACGAGTTTTCATGTCACATTGTCGAAAGAGAGTGTTGCAATTTCCATTTTTAAGTGACTTCTCTCTCTCTCTCTCTCTCTCTCTCTCTCCTCTCTCTCTCTCTCTTCCTCAAAAAAAAAAAGTCTTGAAGCATCAGAGAGAGAGAGAGAGAGAGAGAGAGAGGAGTCGCTCGACTCCCTCACCCTTTCTTCTCTTTTTCCACGTGGATGTTGATCGCAAGTCAACAAGAAATGAGTCCGATTCAAGATGTACGACCCTCCTACCCCCCCCCCCCCCCAAAAAAAAAAAAAAAAAAAAAAAAATATATATATATATATATGCTAGGATTAGCGTGGATAGGATAGGATAGACGCCTTTTGCGCAACGTGTACGGACACCCTAACTGTTGCACTGATTTGAATGCTGAAGCACAATCCCTCCAAACAGCCACCACACCCGTTCAACGGAAGTCACTGTTGGGGGAGGGAATGGCAGAGGTGTGGAGGGGATGGGGGTGGGGCAGTGTCGGAGGGAAAACGTAAAGAAAGGAAGGGGGAGTGAAGAGGGGGGGGGGGGGGGGGGCAGGCGGTGGGCGGATGCAGACTAAACCATCATCTCACCTACCCTGGTTCCATTCCTCGTGAGTTTTCCAGGGAACGAAACACATACAGCGACACAGATGAAATCCTTTGAAGCCGGTAAGCCTGCTGCTAATTGTTTACTCCTGTGAGCTTTCGCAGACTGACAGACTCACAGTAAAAGGTTCAGACTCACAGGAAAAACGTCGTAATTCAGTTCACTGACAGGCTACCTAAAAACCAACTTACGTTTAACCCGCGCTGTACAAATCTGTCTGGCGTGTGTGTGTGTGTGTGTGTGTGTGTGTGTGTGTGTGTGTGTGTGTGTGTGTGTGTGTGTTGTTGTTGTTGTTGTTCTTCAGTTTAACGTCCTTCCACTATATGTGATTCAGACAATATTATAGTGTAGAGTGAGCTTGATGTAAAGAATGAGAGAGATGCATTTTTTAGGGAGTGTAAGTTTTAAAGTAGTACGTAAGGAATGTAATCATAACCCTCCACCCCACCCTATTCATCAGACCGTTTAACTTAAACTAAAATTGTAACTGTAACAATCACAAATGCTAAAGATAAATATTAAGTGAACAGTCTAGTAAAACATTTAGAAATAGATTCAAGAGTAGCAAAATTGTTTAATATACTAGATAGTGATAAAGGAGTCGATCCATCAACAAAACCCTCAATACCTGATTTATTAAAAAGCTCTTTTGTTTTGGGACAATGAATCAGTAAATGATTGACACTTATAGAATCCCCACACATACATTTAATATCTTTGCAATATTTTGTTTTAAACGAGTTTAAACGAAGCCTATGGATTAGACTTTCAATCTCCCTGGATGAGAAAATAAATCTTTTGTATGATGTTATCCCATTGTTTTTGCCATTACCTTTGATGCAGTTGTTATAATAATATATGTCCGAGTTCCTCAGTGTTTTTGTTGCATTATCATGAGATGTTTTATTTATGATAGAGAAACATTCTGCCGATATACCACAATGATATGTGTGTGTGTGTGTGTGTGTGTGTGTGTGTGTTGTGTGTGTGTGTGTGTGTGTGTGTGTGGCGCGCGCGCGCGCGCGTGCGTGCGTGCGCCTACGCGCGCGCGCTCCTGATTGAATAACTTACCCAAGTTTATGGTCGTTTGTTCTGTGTTGGTATATGAAATGAATATGTCGACGGAAAACACAATACTCGTTCAAACTTTCCAAAACAGCAGAATTTTTAAAGTCTTGTTTTACCCTCATGTAGGCCTACTTTGGCCCTACTAGTCACGGAAACCGTTGCAGCAGCTTGCGTGCATTGGATGTGGTGAACAAACCACACAAGCTGACTGGTTCATCCACCGCCTGTAGGATGGGCAGTTCTCTCGAATGCTAGTCACCTTCGCCATGGTTAGTATTATTTACTAAAGGTCTTCATCCACCTGTCGTCAACCCTGTCAATGGTCGGCACTGTGGCATCAACGCTGCCGTCACTGACTGCATCGGTCTGTTGTCAACACAGTCCAACAGCCAGGACACACACACACACACACATCACGCGGGTCATACACCAACGGTCGCCATCACTGACTGCAGATTGACAGACGTCAGGGGGATGTCACGAAGCCATAACTATGGGAGCATATTAGTTTCAAAAGCCAGTAATCGCTGTATTCCCCCCCCCCTCCTCCCTGTGTGTTGTGTGTGTGTGTGTGTGTGGTGTGTGTGTGTGTGTGTGTGTGTGGTGTGTGTGTGTTTTCTGTTTCTTCTGAGGACTACAGGTATTATCTTTCACGCACACGCTTTCATCTGGTTATCTCTGAGGATCACCCACAACTGTTTTCCTTAAGATACTTACTATTCCCCCGTTTTCCAAGCGAAAACAGCATTCTCTCATGAAATGACTATTACGCTATTTTCCCTCAGGATCATAGCAAACTGTTTTCCTTAGAAAATTTACCGTTTCTTCCGTTTTCCTAACGAACACAGGCATCATCTTTCAGTAAATTAGTGTTATGGCTGTTTTGCTTGAAGATCACAACAGTTTTTATTAGGATATCAATTGTTTTCCCTATTTTCCTTAGGAATCCTTGTAATCGTTGTCATGTCAGAGGACAACGATCGTTCTCACAGTTTTCGCGGGAAAACAGTAATTATCCAGGAAAACTGACCCCATTCAAGCCTGCAGTCTGCGTAGTAACGCCAACGATAACAGTGCGAATGAGTCTGGGGAAAAAACAAAACAAAACAACAATGATCACAACCGATTTCTCTGGTTTGGCCATTTTCCTTCAGATAATACCCGTTCTCATCAGGAAAACATGGATAATAGTCATCCTTGTCAGGAAATGATGGAAAAGAGTTGTGATCCTTGGGGGAAAAACTGTAATCATCCGAGGGAAAACAGTACTGATCCTCAGAGATAACAACGACAATAACTGGTTTGTCGACTGTTTTTTCTGAAGAATAACAGGACATTATCGCATTTAGGCACGACTATGCTCCCATACATAAAAGGGAGGCAAACCGGGACGGAGAGAAGCAGAGGTGGGGTGAGGGCGGGGTGGAGGGGAGAGGGTTACTGTGGGGGCTTTTCGTTGCTCTCTTTTTTTTTCAGTGTGTTCTTCTCACAGAGTGATAAGGAGGAAACGAACAAGAAGAAGACGTAGCTGAGGCTAATGGGTTGACGGCTGCATGCAGCGACTTCCGGAGTCGTTGTTCCGGCGCTCTGCCTCCCCACACCCCTCCCTTTTCCATCTACCCCCCCCCCCCCCCCCCCCCACCTGCTTATTTCCCTTTTACCGATCCCTCTTTTCGTACGTAAGTCTCCTCCCTGTTTCTTTACTGTCCAGTTCTCCTTTGATCTACTGTCATTCCCTCAGTTTTCTTCTGACATTTTTTTTCCTTTCCCCAGTTCTCTTTGGACCTTCTTTCTTTTGCTTTCTCTCGCGTTTGTTTTTGTATCATAATTCATTAACATGCCAGGTTTTCTTTGTCCTGCTGTAACCTGGCAACATAATAGTGAGATTGTATACACCGTCCAGCGTGAACACTGACCGTTCACGCTGCAGCGTCTAGCTGCCTGTGTGGCCTGCACGTCTTTTCCCTGGCACCGTGACATTCATTCTTCACTCCGTTTTGACAGTTACTCCAGCCCGAGGAGAAAAATCAAGCGGAACGGTTGTTGCCCTCAACACGACCTCGTTTGATCTTCCTTGACGAGGTCAGCAGGTCAACCAACTCCTTATGAACGATTGCAGACAGCTATGTTGTTGGGAGCGCTTGTTTGTTTGTTTGTTTGTTGCCATGACTATCTTGTCTCCATGGTGAAAAGCCATGAAAGGGCTTTGTGAGGCTGGCTGGGACATCATTCAACTGAAATCTCTGTAAAACTTCCTGTCCTACAGTTTCCCTGTTGTCTGAAGCCATCTCCCAAATTCTCCATGCCACGTTCCTCTCTATCATTAACTGTTTTATTCCGCGTCATACCCTTGAGCTCCACTGCGTTGTTGCTAAATTCGTTATGCTTATCCGACCCTTCTTTTCTTTCACAGTCGTCCTCTTTTTCACCGAACTGTTATTTTCGCTAATCTGGCCGTTGTTTACTTCCATTCCTCGCATTTTCTCTTATAACCCCCCCATCTTTGATAGCACTATTTTTTCTTTACCAAAAAAAAAGAAAAAAAATTCTTTTTGCATAGCATTATTTTTTCCCCTTTATTCTTTCTTTTCTTGTCTGTCTTTTTTTTTCTCTCCTTAAAAAAAAACAACAACAGTTTTCAAGAGGCTTACATCCGTTTCCTGTCCAATAACGGTTGCTGATGTCATCCCACGCTCTGTGACCGACATTACCAAGCATGTCGGTAGACGTCTGTTGCAGGTGAGAGAGCCACAATACAATGGAGCTCACCTGAATCTGAAGCGGGAGTCTGCTGCAAGCCCCCCCCCCCCCCCCCCCACACACACACCCTCCCTCTAGCTTGCACCTCTCCAAGGTCAAAGAAAAGAACTGACAACTTGTAATTCCGGATCTCTGGCAAGACGGGTGGGGGGTGGGGGGGGGAGGTGGGGGGTAGGGTCGGGGTGGGAAGTGGGGAGATGGGGATGGGGGTGGTGGGGAATGGAGGGGGTCTGGGGGGCAAAGGGGGGGGGGAGTAGATTGCAGTTAGAGATCTCTTTCCTAGAGTCTTGGTTAGTTTGTTTCTCTTTGCTCACAGCTCTCTCTCTCTCTCTCTTCTCTCTCTCTCTCTCTCTCTCTCTCTCTCTCTCTCTCTCTCTCTATTTTCCTCTCTGCGGATCTTTCTTACTCGCTTCATTCTTATCCTGGAATTTTCCATCACCGGCTGGCCTGTGACCCATTTCCGTTTCCTCTCTGTTCATCCAATCGTTTTCCTTGGCTGAGGTTCATCGTTAACCATCATCACCCTTTCAACCCCCCCTCCCCCCCCCCCCCAACCGTGTCAATCGTTCCCCGTTGTCTTCCAAGGCTTCACAACTTTCCAGTTCAGATCCACGTATTGGGGGCTTAAAGTCGAGGGGGGGGGGGGGGGGGGGGGAGAGAGAGAGAGAGAGAGAGAGAGAGAGAGAGAGAGAGAGAGAGAGATAATGACAGACAGAGACAGAGACAGAGAGAGACAGAGAGAGTAAAAGAGAGGGAGATAAAGACAGACAGCAACGTAGAGAAGAGAGAGAGAGGAGAGAGAGAGAGGGGGGGGGGGGGGAGGCGGGAGAAAGGCGTGTTTGCTTTTGTTGTTGTTTTCTTCAGCGTTCCATGTCGTCCTAGGTGGCATGTTCAGTTTGTGTGTGTGTGTGTGGGGGGGGGGGGGGGGGGGGGGGAGTCCAGCGCAGTGACCCCGCTCATCCTACCCATTATAAAAAAAGACTCGGAGCTCTCCCAGATTGAGTTTTCAGGCATGGCAGGTTGGGGGGGGGGGGGGGGGGGGCAGACCCCAGGACCGACTATGTGGACGGGGAGTCGGGGGGGGAGTGGGGGCTCGGAGTAGGGGGATGGTCTGTGGCCCAGTGTCACCCATGCTGGGAATCTTCATTTTTCAGAGAACTCCCTTGGCCTCACTCTATATATACCTTGGCCTCACTCTATATATACCTTGGCCTCACTCTATACATATACCTTGGCCTCACTTTCTATATACCTTGGCCTCACTCTCTCTATATATAGAGATATATATATATATATATACCTTGGCCTCACTTTCTATATACCTTGGCCTCACTCTATATATACCTTGGCCTCACTCTATATATACCTTGGCCTCACTCTATATACCTTGGCCTCACTCTATATATACCTTGGCCTCACTCTATACATATACCTTGGCCTCACTTTCTATATACCTTGGTCCTTCTCTCTCTATATATATATATATATACCTTGGCCTCACTCTATACATATACCTTGGCCTCACTCTATATATACCTTGGCCTCACTCTATACATATACCTTGGCCTCACTCTCTATATACCTTGGCCTCACTCTATATACTCTCTCTCTCTCTCTCTTTATATATATATATATATATATACCTTGGCCTCACTCTATACATATACCTTGGCCTCACTCTATGTATATATCTTGGCCTCGCTCTCTATATATATACCTTGGCCTCACTCTACATATACATACCTTGGCCTCACCCTCTATTTTTCTACCTTGGCCTCACTCTACATATATACCTTGGCCTCACTCTCTCTATATATATACCTTTGCCTCACTCTATATATATACCTGGGCCTCACTCTCTATATATATACCTTGGCCTCACTCTCCACATAAATACCTTGGCCTCACTCTATATATACCTTGACCTCACTCTCCATACATATACCTTGGCCTCACTCTATATATACCTTGGCCTCACTCTATATATAAACCTTGGCCTCACTCTATATATATATATACCTTGGCCTCACTCTCTCTCTCTATACCTTGGCTTCAATCTCTCTCTATATATATACCTTGGCCTCACTCTATATATTATATATATATATATATATATATATATATATATATATATATATACACCTTGGCCTCACTATATATATACAACTTGGCCTCAATATATATATATATATATATATATTTTATACTTCGGTTCCTTTCTCTTTCTTTAACTCCAATCCCTTTTACCTCTCCGCGTCCCACACCACCTCAGAAATGTTCTTTGTTAGTAGGGCAATGAGGGGGTGGGGTGGGGGTGAAGGTGGGGACGGGGTCCGATATCACCTGCTTCCCTATTTCCACGTTTTTGCCATACAGATGTTTTATTGCCTACACACCCTTCTCCTAGATTTCCATTTTTACCCCCCTTTTTTTTTCTTTCCTTCTTC
>CM065737.1:54187573-54195073 GCA_033310375.1 Conus canariensis
TAAATCACTTCAGTTTGGCACCGCATCAGTATCGAAGACATATTTTGATTGACCCAGTTGCCGTTGGTCTCGCTATAAGATGAATAAATAAAAAGATTGATCCATTTGCCGCTGGTCTCGCTATAAGATAAATAAAAGAATTTTAAAAGTTGAGAAAAAAAACAAACAAACTGGGCTTGAACGTTGGGAGATGTTCAATAAAATGCCAGAGTGCTGACATCACTTTAGGAGGGGAAGAGGGGGACGTTAATTAAATTTATCAATAAATTCAAAGATGTCTGGGCAAAAGTGCACGTTAGCCCCCCCCCCCCCCCCCCCCCCCCTCCCTCCCTCATGTTGAAAGTTGACACAGTGAACACAGATACGGGGGAAACATAGACATAGTGAACTTAGACATGGTGAAAAACACACACACACACACACACACACACACACACACACACACACACACACACACACACACAAGCAGTCAAGAATGAGCACAGATACGAGGGGCGAAAGAAGACACAGGAGAACATGGGAATGGTCAAGGGGAGAGGAGGACGGCGGGGGCCGGGGGGGGGGGGGGGGGGGGGGAACAAAGACTCGATAAAAGTTTCCATGTCAAAACAAAAAAAAGAAAATAAGAAAAGAAAAAAGGTGAAATAAGAGAAAAAAAAAAAAAAGGAAAAATAAGAGAGACAGAAAAAAAGAAAAAAACTCCAAAACCGACCACACCAATTCTCTGTCTTCAAGCACCCAATCCCACCTCCAGTGACAGTTTTACACACGCAAGCAGGTCAGATCAGCACCCACAGCTTGAAGCCGAGTTATCACCAACGTGCTAAAAGCGGAGCCGTTTTACTAGGATGGGGTGAAAATATCTGTCAAGCCCACCCCACACAGACACAAACAACGTGTTGCCGGGATCGCCGGCGTCGATCGGGAAAAGCGCTGCCGGAAACGGGTGTGCACGAGTGTCACGCGTCACATGTCTGTGTCAATGCACCGCTGTTCAGCCTGTTGACGGGGGTCAAGTTCTACAGTCTGATCTTCCTTTCACTGAATTAAGACAGATGACTTAAGCAGCGTTTCTAGTCAACAGTTTGTGTGACTAAGCAACTTCCCCGAGTTTCGCTCGATACTGCCAGTGATTGAGTGAGGGCGGTACTTTGTTCTGAACAACAGCCTTTTCTTTGTCCTTCAAATCCTGTCTTCTGTGCCACTTCAGTGCCACTGCACCCACGCCGCTCATTCCGAATCACCGACAGCCTGGCCAGTCCCGTCACAGGCAATTCACAGAAGGCAGTCAATGTCATGTCGTTAACAGGCAACCCGCCGGAAGAGACACTGCACTGCCGCCGAATCGCTTCGGTGGTGTTCAGTGGCGCCTGTTCTGATCCAACATACGTAAGACACTACCAACTAAACCTCCTACTGACGACAATAATTGCTTAGTCACGGAGCCGGCGTGAGTGAGCTCTTCCTCCGGAGGGTACATCGCCGCGTCCGTCCAGCGACAGTCCCCATGAACTTGCCGATACCCGTGACCCTGACAGAACCAAACCAAGGCCATGAACTGGAGAGGTCATCAAAACAGAGGTCGCCACGAGACAGGGCAGTTTTTAGTTCAAATCGATGAGGATGTGGATGATGAAGATGATGCTGTGGACTTCCTTTCTGGCCTGAGACGCATGGCAGCGCTGTATTCTTCGCTTACTTTCGTAACATGTCGAGGCGTGTCAACCAGGCCTGAGAGATACAGACAACTGCAGCGTTGTTCAGGAAATGTACGCAACATTCTCAGAGACACATCCATTAGGTGAATGGAACTTCATTGTGTGGTCCCAGTCTGCCCAAAGCAAACTCAGCTCCGGGTAAAGCCGGTCGGGACAGAAAAATTCCACAAATAAATGGCTCTGATGGGAACTGAGCCCATGACCTCCCAACCGGGAGTCCGTGACGCTAACCACTTCGCCACGTCGGCTGGTAGAGTTAATGTTTATGCAGTGCTGTATGTAAACAGTAGCGACTCAAGGCCGCCGCAAAGAGGTCCGCTCAATTCTGCTGGTGATTGTGAGGCTGTTGTTTTGTTCTGAACTACAAGCTTACGTCCGCTTGTCTCCATCATCCTCACACGCTGAAAACACGCATGCAAACAGAGACACACGCGCGCGCGCACACACACACACACGCACAGAGAGAGAGGACAGAGAGAGAGAGAGAGAGAGAGAGAGAGAGAGAGAGCATGCGCACGCACACGTACAGAGAGAGAGACAGAGGGAGAGAGAGAGGAGAGAGAGAGAGAGAGAGAGAGAGAGCATGCGCACGCACACGTACAGAGAGAGACAGAGACAGACACACACAAAGACAGAGACAGAGAGAGAGAGCGCGATGCCCTTTTACACGGACACACAATGAATTAATCAATTCATGGAAAAGATGCACGGAGACGTGCTTCTGAATTCGAAGAAGAAGAACCCTACAGGAACAGACATGAAAAAGAAAAAGGAAACAAGCAGGAAAGACGATAATGATGAAATGGATCTGGAGGAAGACGAGGAATGAGAAGGTCAACAATAGAAAAAGAAGACTGGAAAGAAGAAAAAAGAAAAGATAAAGACAGCCTACACAGAGAGAGACAGACAGACACAGACAGAGTGAGACAGAGGGGGAAGAAAAAGGGGATGGGGGGGGGGGGGGAGGGGGCAGGGGAGCGGAGGGGGAGGGGGAGAAGGGGACGGGGGACAGGGGTGGGGGTGGGGATTGTGGAGAAAGAGAAAAAAAAAAAAAAGAGGAGAGAGAAAAAAAAAGATGAAGACACAAGGCCATCTTCATCGCCATCTAGGCCGGGGCGGTGTCCGAACCACCCCTCCCCCCCCCCCCCCCCCCCTTTTGTGTGGTCAGTCGGGGGTCAGTGGTTTTCTGTGTCCAAACAAAGCTCCCCCTTCTTGTGTCAGGGACGAGGTCAAGCGTGACAGGGGAATGCCGGGAATGCCTGGGGGGCAGGCGCCATACCACACACCGCTAGCGGACTACTACACCTGATTCACGGACAAGGCCATGCCTCGAGGGGGGGAGTTGGGTGTTTGGGTCCTGAACCTCGGCTACACTTCGCGTAGGGGCGTGGGAAGGCTGGATCAGACTTCTGTGAACAGTAGATGGGTAGAATGTGGTTGGTGCCCCACCACAAGTTCACGGTATTTACCTCAACCTTATCATCTCCATCGTCATCATCGTCATCACTGGTCGTCAGAAGACAGCAGAAATGTCAGTCCCATTGACTCCCCAGCCGACCACGAAGGGGCCCTTTCAGGGATACCACCACACTGAAATTAAGAAGTCCCGAATAAGAAAAAAAAAAAAAAAAGAAAAAGAAGAAGAAGAAGAAGGAAAGAAGAAGAAAAAAGCAACAAACACGGCACCGTTGTTTATGAATATATTCATCAGTTGATAACATCCCAGCTTTATTGCTGAAATCAAAAGGCCGATGAAGCTGGGCCGTTCATTCCGCTTGATTTATCTCCCCTAGATTAAAAGGAAAGAAAAAAGAAAAAGGTAACGAGAAATAGCGGCGCCATAAGCTTAATCAAAATGAATCAAAGGCCAAATGCGCATACAGACACTGGAGAATGGACACATTGAGCGAATGCTCACTTTTATCAGTGCTGGCAGTATCACTGCCAAATCCCATGATCAAAACAAGAACAAGGTTTTATTCATTGTTACACATCGTAACAAAGTCAAAAAGAAAAAAAAAAAAAAAAAAAAAAAGGTGGCAAGACGTTCTCGAATAAAGGTTAATGGACCACAGAGGCAGAAAATCAGTGGACGACAGGAAAGAACTGAGACCAAAAAATGAATAATTAAATCAACTAAATAAAAAATTTATAAAAAAAAAAAAAAGGAAAAAGGTCGGTCAGCCGGGGTGATGAACAAGAGGGGAGAGTACTAGCACGGAATTTCCGACAGGCGGTGATTCAATGGACGTAGGAAGAACTTCCGGCACTCTACAGGAACGGGAGCGTATTGATACTCCCCCTTTACCCTCCCCATCTCAGCATTCACCCTACAGGCAAGGAGGGCGAAGTAACGGGCACGGGCAGAACCGAACAGGGGGGCGTATGGAACAGGGGAAGTATTGAGCAGGAGAAACGGGAGCCAAGTGACGGCTAACACACACACACACACACACACACACACACACACACACACACACACACGCGCGTGCGCGCGCGCGCGCATACGCACACGCACACACTCACAGGAGTAAGAATAGGAATATTAAAATAAAAAAATAAAAAAAGCAAATCGGCTAATCCGGACCAATCTGATGCTGTAAATGGGACCAGTGATTGTCAACTTAAAAAGTTCGAAGATCAAAAACAGTTTGTAAACGATCATCAAAATTGAAGCACGTAATTAGTAAAACTTGAATAACAGACAAAAAAAAAAAAGAAAAAAAAATGTGTTCTGGCAAACTTTAAGAAAAGGTAAGCAATAACTATCAAACACTTTTTCCTTCAGGGCCTAAATAATAATTTTTTTTTTGAAATCGTCAATGAATTATGCTGCAGCTTTCTGCTAGAAACATGGTCACCGGTGTTTCCTGACGACGAGGGCGTAGACACGTTCTCAACAGCAGCAATGTTGACGAAAATATTCTTACACATAGATTGTCATAAAATGAAAGAATATGGGGTAAATGTCTAAATGGATATGAAAAGCAAACTGTTTTGAACTCCTTGAAAATTAGAATAAACAAATGCGCGTAATCATGGAAAACTAAAATAGCCATTTCTTTGTCAACTTTTTTTTTTTCATTGGCCGATATGATCTGCTTTTCCTTTGGTCCAGGTTACACATCCTCAGCAATGGACCCGCCCAGCTACTTCACGCTCGTATGAAGATTTCTGACGTAAACTGCACTGAGCACACGGCTCTGCAAAAGTTACGTCAATGTGACGTCAAACGAAGCTCCAGCGTTGTAGTTTACAGAGAGTCTGCAACTTTTGTGTTCGAAAGCAGCTGTAAAGTCGTAGGAAATGAAAGTTGGGACTACAAATTGCAAAATGGTAGCAGTTCTGACTCCGTTTCATTGTGAGCGCCAGCAATCCCTGTTTCCCCCCCATCAAAAGTCAGCCATTCAATCGCCTATTTCATCATCACCCCGTAGGACAGTTTCACCTACATGTTTCTGAGTAATCGCTAAGTTAGCCCTCCCCCATGACCTTAAACGTACTACAGCTACAAAAACGGTAACTTCTTCACGACCAGTATCGTGCTACATGTTGTGTGTGTGTGTGTGTGTGTGTAATTCAGTCACATTTCTCTTGAAGCTGATCAGTGATGATGATTCAGTCCCCTGCATACAGTGAGTAAGAGGTGCGACTCGCAGTACACATGCAGAGATATAACACAGCTTCTTCTTGTCAGGTTACAGGTATTATTAACACCTGTCTTGAAATATCACACACCACACAGAGAGAGAGAGAGAGAGAGAGAGAGAGAGAGAGAGAGAGAGAGAGAGAGAGAGAGCTTGCAATTGTGTATGTGTGCGTGGTGCAAGCGCACGAGCGCGTGTCTTCCAGGTTGTGAAGATGCGGAGGGCGGATATTATCTGTTTCCGGATGACGAATCAGGCATTCCTGGAGCCGGGCCGCTCCAGCCATTGTCTTGTGTGTGTGTGTGTGTGTGTGTGTGTGTGTGTGTGTGTTGTGTGTATCTGCGCGTCATATTATGTGTGTGTGTGTGTGTGTGTGAGTGTGTGTGTGTGTGTGAGAGAGAGAGAGAGAGAGAGAGTAAGAGGTGTGTGTGTGTGTGTGTGGTGTGTGTGTGTGTGTGCGTGTGTGCGCGCGCGCGCGTGTGTATATGCGGTCGCGAGCGCGCGCAGCCGTATGCACCGCTGCCATCTGATATTGTTCGAGCCAAATAAGACGTCGTGTCCCACTGGGAGCAAAGATTGAGTCAGGATCACCACGGAACGGGAGTTAACCCCCGTGGCTCCCAATCTCGACCACCCCCACCCCACCATCCTACCCTTCCCTTACGCTTCCATATGCTTCACCCTCCCCATCTCTCTTCCCCTCCATCACATCCCTTCTCTCTCTTTTCCGCGGTCTTCCGTTCCCCTTCCTCCATCTTCTCTTTAATCACCTGTCACTACGGTCGACAATTACCGTGGAGGCGTTATAAACGTGGGCTTGCAGACGTTGCTCTTTTGCATGTTGTTAATCTATGCTGCATGCAGCCTGCTCTTTGTTTTGTTTTTCGCTTTACAGATTAAAATAATAAAGAGGAAGGGTCGGGAGGAGAGGAAGCGGTGATGAGCAAGATAGGGGTAATGGAGGGTGGGGTTGCTGAAGTGGATGGAGAAGATATATCCGACAAAATTGCCCTTTTTTTTCTTTCTTTTTTTTTTTTTTTTTTCTTCTTTTTAATGTTCATTTGCTGATGCAATGATGTGTGCTGAAGTTTTACAAAGAGGCTTTGGGAAGGGTTTCCATGGAGATGGAGGTAAATGGGAGATGCGAGAGAAGAGGATGGGCGGGGTTGGTGGGGGGAGGGGAGGGGAGGGGAGGGGAGGGGGGAGACAGAGGAGGAGACATAAAGGTGGAGAAGAATGACCAAGAGAATGAGAACAGTGCGCGCGCTGTGTGTGTGTGTGTGTGTGTGTGTGTGTGTGTGTGTGTGTGTGTGAGAAAGAGAGAGAGAGAGAGAGAGAGAGAGAGAGAGAGAGAGAGAGAGGAGAGAGAGAGAGACTCAGACAGACAGACAGAGCGAGCCCACGCCATAAAAATAAAGAAAAGAAAAGAAGTACAGAACTCCGCGTCAAAAAGATACACAAGGCAAGGCCTCTCGGAAAATCGGACCCATCCCAATCCCCCGTGAATCTAATCGTCAAGACGGTGTACCTGTCAAAAAAAAAAAAAAAAAAAAGGTACGATAGAACAGTCAGCCATAAAAACTGGGAGCAGGACTCAAGGGGGACGCGTGTCACGTCCCCCCTCTGCACGTAATATGCAGCGTGCGTGACATCAAGGCATCCCCCCCCCCCCACCTCCCCTCCCAGCAGCCGACCCTGAGAGAGAAACACTGAGACATAAAGTGTAGTGTGGCGGCCCTAACGTGTTCCCAATAAAGCGTGCGGTTCCTGATTGCACCAGAACTTTTTCTGTCACTGTTTCGGGAGTTGTGATTCGTCTCAATTTGATCGCGTGGACATTGACTGATGTGGTTCTTTTTCAGACTATAAGAAAAAAACATGCAAAGGACCGATCCCCTTCCGTCTTCTCTCGGCCCATTCCACCCCCACCCACCCCATCCCTCGCCCCCACCCTCCTCTCTTCCTCCTTATCCGGGGGCAAGGAAAAGTAGCTATGGTTCGTAATTCGGCCACACCAACAAGACGCAATGTTAAGCAGCATACTATAACATGGTTCTTCTATTCATAAAGCTTTTTATATATATATATATATATAATATATATATCATCATTATCATCTGAAATATTTCTCTTCA
>CM065737.1:54197573-54199356 GCA_033310375.1 Conus canariensis
GACAGACAGACACAGATACACAGAGACAGACAGAGAGAGAGAGAGAGGAGAGAGAAGAGACGGAGACACACACACACACCACACACACACACACACACAACACACACACACACAGAAAGAGGACTGGGCAGGAAAGGAGAAAGAGACGGAGACGATGGGGAGAGGAGAGACAGAGGAATGGCAGAAGGAGAGAATGTTGTGGAGAGAGAAAGCCAGACAGAGAGAGAGAGAGAGAGAGAGAGAGAGAGAGAGAGAGAGAGAGAGAGCATGTTCAATTTTTTTCCTCTTCCTGCTCTCGAATTTCCTCTTCTTGCCCGCTTTTGACAATTCTCCATGTTTCCAACGTTTCCAATAATTTTCTTAACTGCATGTCACTCTTTTTTCTTCCCAGCTATCAGCTGCGTTCGTCCCTCCATCCCCCGTCTTTCATTGTCTTCATCAGTTTCTTCATATCCTATATTCCCATTCTTTGCTGCAATAATGCCCCGTTGTGTTCCTAGTTACCCTCTTCTCGTTCCTGTAATGTCCTCTGCAGCCCTTACTACGTTCCAGTATTTCCCTATATTCCCCTGCTTAGTTCCTACCCCCCCCCCCCCCCCCCTTTCTTTTTTTCGTACATTTCCCCGCCTATTTCCTATATTTTTCTCTATTTTTTCTAAGTGTAAACAGCCTGATGTTTTTTCTTTTTTACGTTCTTTTAATCTTTTTTCGATATTTCTTCTACATTTTTTTAAAAACCAAAATTCCTTTTCCTTACATTTGCAGTCTTTTCCTATATTTCATCAACTGTTTACCTACATTCTCCTTCCTTTCTCTTGTATTCCCGTATATTTGTATATAATGTCTTCTATTTCTTTTTTTCAAATCTACATTTCTCCACTTTTCCCTTAACATTTCCCAAACCTTTCTTCTGTGATTCCTCTTCTTTTTATCTCTTCTTTCCCTTAGTTTTCCTTACATTCCTGTACCTTCCCTATGTGTTCATCCAAATGTGTTGTGTTGTGTTATGGTGCATTGTCTGGTGCTGTGTTGACACAACACAGTGCAATACAATACAAGACCATGCCTGGCCCTACAATTCGGTACGATACGACACGATATATTCCGATGCAATGCAACACAATACGAGAGAATGTTTGGAAAAGTTGTGGATAGTATCACGTGACAGCATGAAGCTGGTTGCACACCTCCGGACGCCGCCGGAGCTCAGGAAGTGCGAGCTGAAATGGGTATGACGAGACTGTGTGGCTGCACACCACAAATCAATACGCCAAAGGCCTTACTTGAGGAGTCGAGTACTTACAGACTGGCACAATTAGACTGTTTCGGGAATTTCTGTTGCGTTTGAAAGTTGATTCTCCTCGTTTTCTTTCCTATGGCCATCAAGGGATTGGCCAGGTGGTTCCACGCAGATAGATCAAAATCAAAGGAATGGGATTGTTGAAGTACACCAGCTGGCGCAAAGTTAGGGTCACGGGTGAGTGCAAAGGCCTGAAATGTGACGTCAGCCAAGGGCAAGGTCATGTATTTGAAGACTGTAAATGATGTCATCAGCAGTGGAAACCTCCCCCCCCCCCCCCCCCCCCCCCCCCCCCCACCAGTAGGTGAAATGATTGGTGGGTGGTTGTTCTTTTGATCAATTATCAGTTTGTTATAAAATGCTGGCTCAGATTGATGCTAGGCCTGAAAACGCTGACATGGATTATGCATTATAATGATCTGGTGCCAAATCCTACCTGTGGTGTGTGACCTGGGCAAAAGGAGCCAGACCACAGACATACAC
>CM065737.1:54199456-54204456 GCA_033310375.1 Conus canariensis
TTTTGGTGAGCAGGGTTTTTCCGAAGGGAAAATGATGTCAAGGTAAACAGTGAGCACGTGACCAGCACGTTTAACTAACTCTGGCGTCCATTACCCCGCGGGCCTTTCCTGAACCTCCCAGCGCCGGCGCCGTGACGCCGTAAAACAACTCCACCAGCCCCCCGCACAACAACCCCCTACCTGCATTCCTGGCACCAGGGAAGGCTGGGGAGACGGGCAAGCCATGACACGGATACGGAGTTCGTGTGATGATGCCAGTGCTGCTGTGTTCAGCTGAAGTCTGCCATTCTGCTTCTTTCTCTGCCCGGTGGTGGCCCGTTTCTGACACCCCCAGAAAATCATTACCATCCGAGTCCATCAGCACGTCCTATGGCACAGGGTGAATTGTCCTTCAACTCTATTCAATTCAACAACACGACTTTATTTTTCAACATGGACATTCGTCATGCTCACATTGTTGTGTTTTTAAACATATTTCACCATCACAGGATCTTGCACACAAAAGCATATGCAAGAACAGTGCGTCTCACACCATGAGATTACTCTCAAACTCAACTTAGCATGAAAGCAGACTTCTAAAGAACGGCATCGATTCACACAGGTGTACATACCCTCTCACGCCGGCATGCAGTCGCGATTCCACCCCTTACACCACCACCATCCCCACCCTACTACACTCCCTCCCCTCAACCCCCCAAATCCAACGTCTGGTCCAAATTCCACCCAGGCACACGGCACCAAAAGCTGAAACACATCAAACATCTCGAGTATTGGGTTCATTCTTTTTTCAAATATTACATTCTATAGCTTTTCTTTATAAAACCCGTGCCATCATCGTCATTTTTTTTTCCAACGCAATACATGCTTCTATAGATATCGAATCATACAACGTACTACCGACAAGCTCAAGTAGGCGTAGAATGACTGTAAAGTGAAATATTGGCTTGGTGTTAAAGGACAGCAGCAATAAAGACAGAAGCTGCGTGGAGCAATCACTCACTACAAACATTCCGAAGTTCGTCTCCACCCTGAAAAGAGACTTGGACAGTGACAATAACGGCGGTTCCCCATTGTGTGTACACGTCTTTCGCGTTAGGAAGCTGAAAGAAGCTGTACACAGACTGGTGGTTTGCGTTCAATGGTAACCGTCTCCGGTTCATAATCGAAAAACGCATTCCAACCACCGAAAGTTCCTGCTTTGCCCGCCTTCGATCTTTTCCACTTAAAACAACCTGTCGTCCAGAAAATGTTTTACACCGACGAATAAAGATGTACATAATTACACGTAAAAATAAAGTCAAACTACTTGCGACCAGCGGTGAGCTGAGTTTGAAAAAAACAAAAAAACAAATACAAACAAAACAGGTAACGAAAGCCATGAATAGAGATACCCAGAGCGATACTGACTGATGCGAAATTTGGGGCAGGCCCTCGAATACATCGCGCTTGTACCTCGGTTATAGTGCATACCGAAATTATACAGAGAGAGAGAGAGAGAGAGAGAGAGAGAGAGAGAGAGAGAGAGAGAGAGAGAGGAATTGTTGGGAGAGATGAAGATGGGGTGGGGTGGGGATGAGGGCAGAAAGCAAGGAACAAAGACATCAAAGACGACCACAAACCACACACACACACACACACACACACACACACACACACACACAACACACAAAACAGCGGCAAACGAGCCCGACCATGGTCAACGCTCTCTCTGTTGTCACATCCCATTTCCCCCCCTCCCTGCAACATGCGGTGCTTCAAACCTGCAACATGCGGTGCTTCAAACCCTGCAACATGCGGTGCTTCAAACCCTGCAACATGCGGGCTTCAAACCCTGCAACATGCGGTGCTTCAAACCCTGCAACATGCGTGCTTCAAACCCTGCAACATGCGGTGCTCAAACCGCAACAGCGGTGCTTCAAACCCTGCAACATGCGGTGCTTCAAACCCTGCAACATGCGGTGCTTCAAACCCTGCAACATGCGGTGCTTCAAACCCTGCAACATGCGTGCTTCAAACCCTGCAACATGCGTGCTTCAAACCCTGCAACATGCGGTGCTTCAAACCCTGCAACATGCGGTGCTCAAACCCTGCACATGCGGTGCTTCAAACCCTGCAACATGCGGTGCTTCAAACCCTGCAACATGCGGTGCTTCAAACCCTGCAACATGCGGTGCTTCAAACCCTGCAACATGCGGTGCTTCAAACCCTGCAACATGCGGTGCTTCAAACCCCGTCCGCCAAAACACGAGAGATGGAGCCGACAGCACAGCATACCTGCTGGTGCGATGGATGTGAGCACGTAGACCGCAGTTGTGAGATCACCAGCCGCCGTGGCGAAGTGGTCAGCGTCCTGCTTTCGGCTGGGAGGTTGTGGGTTCTATTCCTATCAGAACCATTCATCAGTGGGATTTTTCTTCCCCGACCGGCTCCTAGCCAGAGTCAAATTTGCTATAGGTTCAAATGCGAAGACTGGGACCACGTGGTCGTATTTGATCTTGTGTCTCTGAGAGTGTTGCTCAAATTTCCTGACCAACACTGCAGGTGGTTGGATTTCTCAGGCCTGGCTGACGCCGGAATATATTCTGAAAGAAAGAATTGAGTAATCCCTGTCATGCAATCTCAGACCTGAACAGAAATCCGTAGCATCAGGTCATCCTCATCCTCATCGATCAGCATGAAAAAGGTGTCAAATTCTGTGTCCCTTCGTGCCCTGCTCTCATGGTGACTCAGTTCAAATGACCTCTCCGCACCTAAGCCTTTGGTTTGGTTCCGTCGGGGTGACCGCTATCCGCAAATTCATGGGGACTGTCGTAAGATGTGGTGGTGCCCCCTGGAGGAAGACCTCACTGACGCCGGCTCCGCGAACAAGCAAATAGTGTATCATCAGTGTAGGTGGTGTTCTGCGTTACGTTGGATGAGAACGGGTACCACTGAATACCACCGAAGTGATTCGGCAGCCGTGCAGTGTCTCCTCTGTGGGGTTGCTTCATGACCATTTTAAGATGGACTGATCCCTGTGGATTAGCGGTGCCGGGACTGAGGCGGGACGGGCCAGGCAGTGGCTGTGGACGAGGGACGGGATGACAAAGCGTGGGTTGTCACTGGTGTGTCCAGGAAGAGAAGACAGTTTATCAACACAAACAAACCAACAGGTGAGAGTTCAACTCACGCAAGCACCGAACATAAAACTTCAGTGTCCGCAACTCATCTTGTGTTGTTGTTCTGGCGGTATCCTGTGGTGTGAAAAAGGCCCACTATCTCTTCTCGCGCCTGGGACGGTTATCTCCCTTAGCTGGGCGTTGACTGGAAACCTGCATGTAACTAACCAAGCGGCAGACCACACAGTGCCGTCGCTGACAGACCGCCGCACGGGCTGCCCGGGTCACGCACTGCACACCAATGCTCCTGCTGTCACAACAACAATTATCTATGACGAGGTCGCCGCGGTTCGCCCTGCCCCCTTCACTCCCATTACCTCCCTTGACTTCTCTACCCACCACGCACACAGCGGTAAGCTCTGAAGCCAACGACTGCCTGGTTGAAGACCTCACGTTCCAGCCTCGGCCATGCCAGTCACACTGGTCTGGTGTTGGCTGTTCGCCCCTGCATCCGCGGAATTCAGCGGGCCGAGTGTTCCTGGTAGCGCGTTAAGGGTTGTAGGTTCAAATCCAGAAACCGACTTTAAGTACTGCCCTGTGCTGCGGTTGGTTTGTATGACATCAAAATGTCTACAGTTTGCATTGGAGAACCGTCTCGTCAAATCCAAACTTTT
The DNA here is from genome assembly GCA_033310375.1 of Conus canariensis. Lineage (NCBI taxonomy): Eukaryota > Metazoa > Mollusca > Gastropoda > Neogastropoda > Conidae > Conus > Conus canariensis. The sequence continues at coordinate 54,203,229 of CM065737.1, forward strand.
CTCGCGGGGACAGACTGCCGCCACAGTCTTTCTTCATCTTGTTCCACAGCTACGACAGTACGAGGATTATTTCACACACGAGGGTGAGAAAAAGGAGAGAAGTGAGCCGCAGCGACAACAACAAAACCTATGACAGACAGCTACCGAGAGCAGAAACAGCCGTGGGCGTAGAGCTGCTGCCAGACCATGAAACACGTTGTAGGCCTCCCTGACGAGCCTGATCCAGTGGACGAAAGGCCTCGGAGCAGGCGACATGAATGATTCTGTCTTCAAGATGGGTTACAATGATCTCCATGGGCTGCTAGTGAAGAATTTCATGTTCATATTTTCCCCTGATTATCCATTCTCATTTTCTTACACACACGTGTATATATATAATTACTAACAGATATATAGAAAGATAGACAGATATGGATATACGTGTGTGTGTGTGTGTGTGGTGTGTGTGTGTGCGTGTGTGTGTGTGTGTGTGTGTGTGTGTGTGTGTTACTAACTTATCAACTATGCACATATATATGGAACCCCACTGCAACCCCGCACACGATTCAGAACCACACCCAGGCCCACTAAGCGCCGCACTCTACCACAGTAAAAGGGAATGCAAAAAATGGGGGGGGGGGGGGGGGGGGGGGGGAGGAGGTGGGGGTTGAAGAACTTGTTTTCAGATCTGTGGTTGGAATTTCTCCATAGAGGACGGAAATACTGCCTCTTCTGTACTGGGAGCACATTCCACTGTGCGACAGTCAGAGAGAGAGAGAGAGAGAGAGAGAGAGAGAGAGAGAGAGAGAGAGAGAGAGAGAGAGAGAGAGAGAATTTCCGGCATCCAGCTCTGCAGAATGAACAGGATAGGACTGGGTGTTGACGTAGAGGGTGGGTGTTAGGTGGGTGGGAAAGGGGGTGGGTGAGGCTCGATGTCTGGCTGGGTCTGAGGATCAAGCACGCTGGCTTTCTGGAGGTTTTGTTTAAAAAAAGAAAAAAAACTTGTGGTAGTTCGTAAAGGCTTGCACTTTCGTCTTCTAAACAGCAGTGACGGTCGCTCCAAGCTGGACAGCATGTCGTCCACACGGGAGGGTCTCCTGTGTCTCTGGCACAACCCATAGAAAGCCTTGCGCTGGAGCCGAGTCTTGGGGAAGTCGTTTTGGTAGTGGAGAAAGAAGAACGTAGGACCAAGAACGGTGCCTTGAGGGACTCCTGAATCCACTGGGATAAAGCTTGCCATTGCTCCACC
>CM065737.1:54211956-54221956 GCA_033310375.1 Conus canariensis
TGACTTGCACAAGTGATGAAAACGACGATCATTGAGTTTGGTTACACATGGTGGTATCTAAACTGACGTTGACAGAATTTTCTCTGCATCTACCTTTACTGATTGTACAGACTGCCACGTGCCGTTCTAACATTTCTGAGGCCACGGGTTACAGTGAGCATCAACCTTCCTGTTCAGATCATCTACCCTGCGGCTCCATGTCAGAGGTACCAGAATACGCCGACTCCCCCCAACAACTGTTGATCAGGATCAGACCACTCCTCATAATTATCTAAAACACAGTCAACGGCGTCAGTCGCCCTGCAAAGACAAAACGTGACCCGCGGTAATCAGTCGTTTGTGTCTGGCGTCTTTTTACCGGGAGTTGTTAGACTCGGCTCAGATCTGCTAACAGGAAGGGAGCATCAACAGCGGTGCAGGGTTCCGCCGCTTCAGGTGGTGGTGTTCCTTTGTGGAGAAATACGTTTATCAGCAGCTGGGGGGAAAGGTCTTCAGGGTGCTGCGCGATTTTATTCCGTTCCAGGAACAACTTGTCCCCGTAGCTTCAGGCGGATAATAACAATGATGCAGGGTTCCACCGCTTCAGGTGGTGTTCCTTTGTGGAAAAATACGTTTATCAGCAGCTGGGGGGGAAAGGTCTTCAGGGTGTTGTGCCATTTTATTCCGGTCCAGGAACAACTTGTCCTCTATAGCTTCAGGCCGATAAGAAATAGATCTTTACGATCAGCACGTGCATTGTGGAATCAGGGCTTGTCCTGCACGTCAGGTGGGAGGTCGGTCATGTGCCAGACACAAATCGGCTGTCACCATTTTCTGTGATAACCATTTCCTTTTGACTGTTTTCTTTTATCTTTTCTTTCGTTCGCTCTATCATCCACGCTCACTCCCCCACCTCCCACTTCCCCCTCCCTCCACCCACACCAACACGCCCCTCCTCCCGTCTCACACCCACCCCACCCCTGAGAAATGGGAGATACCACTTTTTTTTGTTGTTTTTAACCACATCTCCCACTTCTCAGCCCCACCCTATCCACCCTTGTCCTCCGCCATGATTTTTTTTTTTTTTTTGTCGGTCTTCTAGCTCTTGTGTCGTTTGCTTGTTTGTATCTTTGTTTCCTTTTGCTTGACAGCTGTCAGTTTTGTTTTGAACCGGGAGACGTGAAATTATGTTTTGGCTGTTTACCTCTTTAATAAATAAAGGCCCTTCGAGTCGACAAGTGGTGTATCTGTTGTAATGTATAGTTTATTTGCCTGTGTGTATCTCTGGGGCGAGACATCGCACGGAACGGTGGCCGTCTCCTTTTCGTTTCCCTGAGAACTGCCGAGTTCGTGTTATTTTTGATAACAGCATTTATCAGTGAGAGCGTTTGCTCAGTGGCTACTTTCTCACCGCACGTTTCGATTCTCCGCGTGTCTGCCGTTTTGATTTTGTTATGGTTTCTTTGTCAGTGTCTGCCATCGTATGGTGATGGGACTGGCTTTTGTGTTTGGTGATGGAAATAACATTGACTTACCACCCATCTTCAAAGAAACTCCGGACAGAAGACGTCTAGTATAGTCTGGTGTCATGGTCTTTGCCAAGCAGGGCCGGACTGGGGGGGGGGGGGGGGGATCCTCTATGCTCGCCACCTCTTCCCCGACCCACCCTAATTCTTTCCCTGCTGGGGGGGGGGGAAAAACTGCAGTTTTGCCGTGTGAAAACTCCAACCCCAGACCCTGTTGTCCTTCAGCAGCGGTGGTCGACACTGATGTCATACGTACTGTCCTTCAGCAGCGGTGGTCGACACTGATGTAATACGTACTGGCCTTCAGCAGCGGTGGTCCAAACTGACCTCATACGTACTGTCCTTCAGCAGCGGTGGTCGAAACTGACGTCATACGTACTGGCCTTCAGCAGCGGTGGTCGACACTGACGTCATACGTACTGTCCTTCAGCAGCGGTGGTCCAAACTGATGTCATACGTACTGTCCTTCAGCAGCGGTGGTCGACACTGACGTCATACGTACTGGCCTTCAGCAGCGGTGGTCGACACTGACGTCATACGTACTGTCCTTCAGCAGCGGTGGTCGACACTGACGTCATACGTACTGTCCTTCAGCAGTGATGGTCGACACTGACGTCATACGTACTGTCCTTCAGCAGTGGTGGTCGAAACTGACGTCATACGTACTGTCCTTCAGCAGCGGTGGTCGAAACTGACGTCATACGTACTGTCCTTCAGCAGCGGTGGTCGAAACTGACTCATACGTACTGTCCTTCAGCAGCGGTGGTCGACACTGACGTCATACGTACTGTCCTTCAGCAGCGGTGGTCGAAACTGACGTCATACGTACTGGCCTTCAGCAGCGGTGGTCGAAACTGACGTCATACATACTGTCCTTCAGCAGCGGTGGTCCAAACTGACGTCATACGTACTGTCCTTCAGCAGCGGTGGTCCAAACTGACGTCATACGTACTGGCCTTCAGCAGCGGTGGTAGACACTGACGTCATACGTACTGGCCTTCAGTAGCGGTGGTCGACACTGACGTCATACGTACTGGCCTTCAGCAGCGATGGTCGACACTGACGTGATACGTACTGGCCTTCAGCAGCGGTGGTCCAAGATGACGACATTCAATCCGGACCCTTGCGGCAGCACACTCGCCTAGTAAATCCACGACAATCGTTTTCGGAATGAAAACAGTATTATCATACACTCAAATCCCTCTCTAGATTATAATAGCAGTTTTCACGTGCAACTAATGAACAGACCCTTTCGTCTGTGACGCATCTCCCTTTTGCACCGCACCTCCTAACCTCCCCTGTGTGTTTGTGATCCTAGAATCGGCGGCTCCGGTTCCGGTGAATTTGTTCAAACAAGCCGGGTCCACTTCACCTAGTTCCGAAATAGGGCCACACACACTCGGGTTGTGGTGAGAACGGCAGAGCTGTGTTATCACAGCACTCGGCAGCGCTCTGTTCAGAGGGGGCGTGTTGACAAGAGATGCTTCATCACGTGGGAAAGGGGGGTGAAGAGCTTGGAGACTCACTGTCCGCCTTCATTGTGCGTAGTTTGCACACGGGATGGTGGGTGACTGGATTGCGACCCCCCCCCCCCCCCCCCCCCCCCCCCCCCCCCCCCCCCCCCATCCCTCGCACGGTTTACAATGTCGTCATGCCTAATCCTTCACTTTGATGTGCACATAACGCGTGCATGAATTTAAAACACTTCCACCCCCACCCCTCCCCCATTTTTTTTTTTTTTTGGGGGGGGGGGGGGGCGTGTGTGTGTGGGGGGGGGGGGGGGGGGGCTTTTCTTCTTTCCTTTTTTTGTTGTTTGTTTTTTGTCATTTCTTTTGAGTCATTGAACGCCCATCAAAATCATGACAGTCTTTTTCCTTCTACTCCCCTCAGTCACAAATCCCAGACACAGCCACACCCACGGCCATCCCGTCAAAACTGCAGTACTGCAGCCCACAGGAAGCCACGTATTCCGGGTCGTCAGGAGGCTACCCGGCAAAGGTGATCCTGCTCTGCCGTGGGGTCGGTCGGTGGTGTTCAGTGATGCCTGTTCTAATCCAGCATAAGCAGGTCTCTGTCTGCATTCTATGCCCCGTTCTGACGACAATCCTCGGTGCGGAGCGGAGCCTGTGCGAGTGCCCAACTTGCAGAGAGATCAAAGAGTCTTAACATTGGAGAAAGTGCCGGCGTAGGTCTGGCATGAGATTAGCAGTTGTACTGTTGGTTTCCAAAGTGTTACTGTTATTTTTCTAGGTCAACGTGGACGAACAAAATTTTCTATGTCAAAACTAGAGCAGTCACTACCACCGTACCATATACGCAACACACAATCACATAACATCATACCTACAAAAGTGAAGATGCCTTTAATATCAAATAATCTATCTATGCGAAAGAGAGGGATAAACAGAGAGAGAGAGAGAGAGAGAGGAGAGAGAGAGAGAGAGAGAGAGAGAGAGGGAGGGAGCTTATGTGCCCCTGAGTGAGGGAGACAGATCACGAACATCCGATTGCATAACAGGCAATAACTGCTGCACACTTGGATACTATGTTCAAGACAGGAGACATGGAAAGGGATGGTGACGCCAGTGAGGGTGGGGATGGGAAGGGGAAGGTGGAGGCAGTGAACGGACCTGCTGATATCAGCATTCCTTGACATTCCAGAGTGGGGCTGTTCAGTCACCGTAATTCGGACAACGGTGTGGTATACTCTACCAATCGCTTTGATCAAGCCGTGCAGAGTAAATCTGTGTTTTGAAACCTGAAATTCAGGATTAGAATGTTTCACAAAGTTTATGTGTTTAAACAGTTTTCACACACACACACACACACACACACACACACACACACACACACACACACACACACACACGCACGCACGCACGCACACACACACACACGACGTGTCATGCAGTTCCTTGTTTTCTTTTGTTTCCTTTTTTCTTTTCGTTTTGTTTTAAACTACAAAATCAATGTTGTATGAGACCAGATTCAAGTCACACCATCCAATTTCACAAACACGCCATCCAGTGACAACATATTTCCGGCAGACGCCAATGGCTTTCCAAAGGGAGGATACTTTTACACACACACACACACACACACACACACACTGGAGCAGGGATGAAGGGGAGGATAAGGCGGTTGCTTTATAACGGCTAAATATACGAATCACAATCGATTTTTAGCGCTGTGGAAACCCAACCTTCCATTCTAAAAGCTCTGTCCTCAACTTCCGATCGAAGAGGTTTGAATTGTCTGTAGGTGCGGCACACGTGAAGACCCCTCAGGCCAAGTCTGACCCCGGCAGTTTCCCTGCATACAGGTCTATTGCAACACAGGCGGAGACTAGGGAGGAAGGAATCGGTCCGCTGGAGAAGGTTCAGGTGTGCGGGGAAGGGGGTGGTGGTATACAGATGGGTGGAGGGAGGTGGCTGCAGGAGGGACAGGCCAGTAGGGACAGGGTGTAGCACTGTCCTGAAAGTTTCCACATAAAGACCAGACAAAGTTTAGAAGAAGGAGGAGGAGGAGGAGGAAGAGGAGGAAGAAGAACAAGGAGGAGGAGGAGGAGGAAGAAAAAGCAGATGAAAGAAGGAACGAGAATGCTAATGCAAAAAAAAACGTGCTGTGTGCTCTCTCTCTCTCTCCCCTCTCTCTCTCTCTCTCTCTCTCTCTCTGTGTGTGTGTGTGTGTGTGTGTGTGCGCGCGCGCGCGCGCGCATGTGTGTGTGCACGCATGTGTGTGTGCGTGTGTGTGAGTGCGCATGTGTGTGTGAGAGTGTGGGTATTTGGGTAGGTGTTTCAAAGAACAGAAGCGAAAAGAACACTGACAATGGAACAGACAAGCGGATGAGTTCATTCTCCGAGGACTTTGTGCTGGTTTTCTTCAGACTGTTTTTGTTTTGTCTCCTATCAGCCACCTTGCAAGCGTGTGATTCCATCATTCAGCACGATTCTAATCATTCTCAATGTTGTCTCCTATCAGCCACCTTGCAAGCGTGTGATTCCATCATTCAGCACGATTCTAATCATTCTCAATGTTGTCTCCTATCAGCCACCTTGCAAGCGTGTGATTCCATCATTCGGCACGATTCTAATCATTCTCAATGTTGTTTCTAACGACAATATATTTTTTTTTTATATTAAAATAATTATGGTATCTCCTTTGTTTTTAACACAGCAGTTCTTTTTGTTTGTTTGTTTGTTAGCAGTTTTTTGTTTGTTTGTTTGTTTGTTTAGCCTCTGCATCTTTTTTTTCTGCCGTTTAATTGCGCGCTGCAATGCCTGAACATGATCCCTTTTGTAGAAATGAGCTCAGCTCTGGAACAGGTCCAACTAATGAGATTAAGACTGGCTAGAGTTCATAATTACCTTCATTCATTCACACACACACACACACACACACACACACACACACACACACACACACACACACACACACTCAGACGGACAGACAGGCGGGTAGACAGACAGACAGACACAGTCAGAGACGAAGACAAAGACAGGGGCAGAGACAGAGGCATAGAGACACAGAAGGGCAGGCAGATAGACAGACAGAGAGCACAACCACTACCATAACGAACACTACTACAACCTTTCTATATATATTCAAGCAAGACGTATGGCGTGTCCAAATAGCGACTCTAACGTCGCTCTCTAATCTTCTAACGTCTACCGGATATGTACAAGAAAGTTGCTGATAACTGCCGTCATGCTGCAGTTATCAGTCTGCGTTATGTCCGGAATCTGGATTTCCGTCTCCTGTGAAAGAAAACACTGTGCCAGTGTTCCCAAATAATGGCGAAAATTTGAAAGCGATAACAGCCGAAAAGGTCACGTGTTCGGTCAGTTTGAACTTGGAATTGTCTTTCGAAAGAACCAAACGCAACAGTCTTGCTGGCTTTATGTTGGAAAAAAAAAATCTTAGAGTTTCAGCTGTAAATAATTTAAAATCCATGATAGTTGTTCGTATTCTGACGTCTGTACCATGACAATGGGATAAACAAAAAAGTGAGTTGTAATAAATGAAGATATGAAATACATGTGCTTTATGTGATGTTATTCAAGTTCAACTGTTCATTACCGTTTAGTCTCCTGTCGTTGACAAACCGACTCATCAAACATGTCTATATCCTTAGTCGTTGCATGATGCATAGGTGTTATGTATTAACCACGTCAATATCTTTAATCGTTTACAATGTGTATGTTATATATCAACCCGACAATTTCTCTCGTCGTTGCACAATGCATATGCTATGTATTAACCACGTCAATATCTTCAGTTGTTGCACAATGCACAAGTTACGCGTTAACCACGTGAATATCTTTAGTCGTTGCACAATGCATGTGTTATGTATTAACCACGTCAAAATTTTCATCTGTTGCCCAATGCCTACTTTATGTATCAACCACGTATGTATCTTAAGGCGTTGCGCAATGCGTAAGATGTGCATTAACCAAGTCAATATCTTTAATCGCCGCACAATGCATGTGTTATGGATTAACCACGTCATTATCTTTAGGCGTTGCACAATGCATGCGTTATGTGTTAACCACGTCATTATCTTTAGGCGTTGCACAATGCATGCGTTATGTGTTAACCACGTCATTATCTTTAGGCGTTGCACAATGCATGCGTTATGTGTTAACCACGTCATTATCTTTAGGCGTTGCACAATGCATGCGTTATGTGTTAACCACGTCATTATCTTTAAGGGTTGCACAATGCATGCGTTATGTGTTAACCACGTCATTATCTTTAGGGGTTGGACAATGCATGCGTTATGTGTTAACCACGTCATTATCTTTAGGCGTTGCACAATGCATGCGTTATGTGTTAACCACGTCATTATCTTTAGGCGTTGCACAATGCATGCGTTATGTGTTAACCACGTCATTATCTTTAAGGGTTGCACAATGCATGCGTTATGTGTTAACCACGTCATTATCTTTAGGGGTTGGACAATGCATGCGTTATGTGTTAACCACGTCATTATCTTTAGGCGTTGCACAATGCATGCGTTATGTGTTAACCACGTCATTATCTTTAAGGGTTGGACAATGCATGCGTTATGTGTTAACCACGTCATTATCTTTAGGGGTTGGACAATGCATGCGTTATGTGTTAACCACGTCGATATCTTTAGGCGTTGCACAATGCATACGTTATGTGTTAACCACGTCATTATCTTTAGGCGTTGCACAATGCATGCGTTATGTGTTAACCACGATATTATCTTTAGGGGTTGGACAATGCATGCGTTATGTGTTAACCACGTCATTATCTTTAGGGGTTGGACAACGCATGCGTTATGTGTTAACCACGTCGATATCTTTAGGCGTTGCACAACGCATGCGTTATGTGTTAACCACGTCGATTATCTTTAGGCGTTGCACAATGCATGTGTTATGTGTTAACCACGTCATTATCTTTAGGCGTAGTACAGTGCATTAAACAACCAACCTGTGACAAATTGTACTTTCTGCTCTGGAGATTAAGGAGCCAACACAAACAATACCGAACACTGACAGCTCTGTCCAATACGATTTGATAAAGGCTGAAACACACCTGGCTGATTTCCAGTGTGAGGGGAGGCACGGCCAGTGACATTCCAAAAGATTCCTCACAGCAGTTCTACACCTCTGTCTTCTGCTGTCCGACCTGACTCTCCCAGGGAGGGCATTTCCAGGGTCTTCCGTTCGTACTGTGACGCTCTCCATCAGGTCTCTGAAGGAACCAGTCGAAAGGATGACTGAGGCGGTGCGATGTGCGTCTGCTGCCAGTGCCGACCCATGTCCACTTCCATGTCCCGGGCGGTATTGACGATGGGGTGCTGCCAAGCTCTTTTCAGCGTGCGAATGTGCGCTTGCACACATAGACAGTTCTGTCTTCTTTTCAGCTTGCTAATGTACACTTTGTACACACAGACAGTTCTGCCTTCTTTTCAGCTTGCTGATGTACACTTCGTACACATAGACAATTCTGCCTTCTTTTCAGCTTGCTGATGTACACTTTGTACACACAGACAGTTCTGCCTCTTTTCAGCTTGCTAATGTACACTTTGTACACATAGACAGTTCTGCCTTCTTTTCAGCTTGCTAATGTACACTTTGTACACACAGACAGTTCTGCCTTCTTTTCAGCTTGCTGATGTACACTTTGTACACATAGACAATTCTGCCTTCTTTTCAGCTTGCTGATGTACACTTTGTACACACAGACAGTTCTGCCTTCTTTTCAGCTTGCTAATGTACACTTTGTACACATAGACAGTTCTGCCTTCTTTTCAGCTTGCTAATGTACACTTTGTACACACAGACAGTTCTGCCTTCTTTTCAGCTTGCTGATGTACACTTTGTACACATAGACAATTCTGCCTTCTTTTCAGCTTGCTGATGTACACTTTGTACACACAGACAGTTCTGCCTTCTTTTCAGCTTGCTAATGTACACTTTGTACACATAGACAGTTCTGCCTTCTTTTCAGCTTGCTAATGTACACTTTGTACACATAGACAATTCTGCCTTCTTTTCAGCTTGCTGATGTACACTTTGTACACATAGACAATTCTGCCTTCTTTTCAGCTTGCTAATGTACACTTGTATACACACAGTTCTCCCTTCTTTTCAGTTTGCTGATGTACATTTGTACATACGTGCAGTTCTACTTTTTTTCCAGCTTGCTCATGTACACTTGTACATACGGGAAGGTCTGCCTTCTTTTCAGCTTGCTAATGTGCACTTTACACCTGAGATATACATAGACATTGACTGACTGACGGAGGGGTGGAGAGAGAGAAAGCAAGAGACAGAGACAGAGACAGAGAGAGACAGAGAGAGAGAGAGAGAGAGAGAGGGAGAAGGAGGGAGGGAGGGAAGGAGGGAGCAGAGGGGTTTCAAACCAGCCCTGACAACTTGATCTCCCCAATCTAATCTGCCTCTCTCTCTCTCTCTCTCTCTCTCTCTCTCTCTCTCTCTCTCTCTCTCTTCCCCCCCCCCCCCCCCCCTCACCCTTCGTCTCATTTTCTCCCTTCCCTTCCCTTCATCCACTTTCTCTCTTTCTGCCAAGACATAAACGCCTGCCCTTGAAATGAAGACCCGACACTGCTGCGTCATGCTTTCTGCGATCCTCTCCCCCATTCCACCCACCTCCACCACCCCTGTCAACCCCCCCTCCATTCCCCTACCTCTCGCCCTCACACCCTCTCTTCCTGCCCAATCTCACCTCGCGCACGCCAGCTCTGAGGGTGTCGTACATCATAACCAACTGCCACAGGTAAAACAAACCGTAAGCCTTGTGGAAACGCTATATTACATGCCAGTGATCGCACTGTCTGCAGGTGAGAGAGATAATTGGATTTGTTCGTCTTAATTTTTTTTTTTCCACATCGTTCGTCTTAATTTTTTTTTTCCACATCGTTCGTCTTGTTCCCGTTCTTTTTATCAGAGTAAGTTTATCTGAAATTGGCTGAGCCACATGTTCACGTTAATTCTGAGGGT
>CM065737.1:54224456-54242192 GCA_033310375.1 Conus canariensis
AGACTAAGAAGCTATTTAAGGTATATTTTTTAGCTGTCAAATCGCTGGACGAATTTTCATGCAATGTGAATAAGAAGCTTCAGTTGCGATCGTTCTCTGCTCTAATAATAGTAGATAAACTGACCTTGTCCTCGGCAGCCAAGGTTAAAAGGCGGGATAATGAGTTCGACGGTGTAGAAACTTTTTTTTCGGAGGGGGGGGGGGGGGGGCGGATTGGACCAATTCATATGCAGATGTAGGCCTAAAGTCTTATATTACACATAAAGAGAGATCATTTTGACTAAATACATAAACCGAGGTCACTATGATATCGGAGGGAGGTGTGTGTTGGGGGGAGGGGGGGGGGGTGAAGGCGGGAAGAAAAACTGCTATAATCATCCCAAACACATTTCACCCAGCAAGAATGCAAAAACCCTCAACGTCTTCAAATGCCCAAGTAATCAACAAGCTACTCAAACAATCCCAACGCAAACCTGGTAAGGCCTCCGCGCTCGGCTGGGCTATACACAGTTGAAACCACTCAAACATCATGCAAAATCAGCTCGCTCTATCTGCAACCGAATCACGTTGTCTTCAAGGTCTTTCTGGCGTGGCTAGTCCCCGCCAAACGGGAGCAGCGTGTGGAGACACGAACTATCACTGGTTCAATGTCGAAACTCGCTGTCCCTAAGGCAATCTAACCGTGTTCTTTCCGATTAGATGGAGGATACGACAAGAGCTTAACATCTGTCTGCTCACGGAGCGATGCTGAATCAAAACAATGGAACTTTCAGAACAAAAAGCATCAGAGTTGTCCTTCCTTGTCTGGGTCACCACGCCCTTCTGTCATGTGGAAACCCAGACGCCGAATATTCATGATTTGGCAGCTTATTTCAATCAATATGAGCAGTTCCAGCGCCACCACCACCACCTCTCTCTCTCTCTCTCTCTCTCTCTCTTGTGGGAACAAATCACGAAGCGGTGTGATGCTGATCCGATGTGAGCTACAATCTGATATCTACAAAGGGCCCGAGAGTGACGCTAAGTTTCACATGCCGGAGAGAGAAGAAGGGAGAGAAAGCGAGAGATGGGGTGTGGGGTGGGGGAGAGAGAGAGAGAGAGAGAGAGAGAGAGAGAGGGGAAGAGAGAGAGAGAGAGAGAGAGAGAGTAGAAGAGAATGGGGGTTGGTTGACAAGAGAGAGAGAGAGAGAGAGAGGAGAGAGAGAGAGAGAGACGAAGAAGGAGAGAAGACAGACAGAGAGAGGGAGAGAAGGGGGGTGGGGGGGAGGGAGAGAGACAGGAGGAAGAGCGAGAGGGAGAAGAAGAAGAGGACAGAGAAAGAGAGAGGTGTAGAGAGGTGGGAACAGGACAGAGAAAGAGAGAGGTGTAGAGAGGTGGGAACAGGACAGAGACAGAGAGAGGTGTAGAGAGGTGGGAAAAGGACAGAGACAGAGAGAGATGTAAAGAGGTGGGAAACAGGACAGAGACAGAGAGAGGTGTAGAGAGGTGGGAACAGGACAGAGACAGAGAGAGGTGTAGAGAGGTGGGAACAGGACAGAGAAAGAGAGAGGTGTAGAGAGGTGGGAACAGGACAGAGAAAGAGAGAGGTGTAGAGAGGTGGGAACAGGACAGAGACAGAGAGAGGTGTAGAGAGGTGGGAACAGGACAGAGACAGAGAGAGGTGTAGAGAGGTGGGAACAGGACAGAGACAGAGAGAGGTGTAGAGAGGTGGGAACAGGACAGAGACAGAGAGAGGTGTAGAGAGGTGGGAAGAGGACAGAGAAAGAGAGAGGTGTAGAGAGGTGGGAACAGGACAGAGACAGAGAGGTGTAGAGAGGTGGGAACAGGACAGAGAAAGAGAGAGGTGTAGAGAGGTGGGAACAGGACAGAGGAAGAGAGATGTAGAGAGGTGGGAACAGGACAGAGACAGAGAGAGGTGTAGAGAGGTGGGAATAGGACAGAGAAGGATCAGCTGAGAAGGAAGAGGGTGTTCGGGCAGTACGGGCAGTACGGGTAGTACGGGCAGGAAAGGGGTGGGGTAGGGCAGGGAGACATAGGGAGCTCAGGCAGAGGGAGGACAGACTGAGCCAGAAAAATGACAGGAGGCAGACAGACACTGAAAGTCAGAGATGAATTGGAAACAAAGACCAAGACAGGAGCACTTAGCATTCCGCACTGTGCCGCAGCTACCCCGGACATCATTCGACACGTGAAACCCGCCCCCACTCCCCCCCCCCCCCTCCCCTCATGGCGTGGTGCGGGGCACAAGGTCAGATGTCCAGACAGAGGTCAACGCAGGGACACGTCATGTCAATAGGACAATAAAACAGAGTGGCGGAGATGGCAAGGCGAGGGGAGAGGGTGGGTGGATTGCAGTTATAAAGAGAGGGGGGAAGGGTGGGGCGGAAGTCATGGAGACAAAAACAAAACTGAAAAAAAAATGGACAGCAACAGAGAGACAGGGGTTGGGGATGCGGTTGTCAAAACATACAGATATAGATTTAAAAAAAAAAAAAAAAAAAAGATAAACAGACAGACCGACCGACCAACCTGCCGACCGTTCAACAAGGAGAGAGAAGCGGGGGGGGGGGGGGGGGGGGAGGGGGGGGAAGAGTGAAAAAGAATGAGAGAGTGATTGAGTGTGCCCATGTATCCATTATGATCCTGAGAAAAAGGAAAAGGAGAAAACCTAAAACACGACACAGCCACACAGAGAAGTAAAAAGATACTGATAGGAAACTCTTTTTTTTTTAATTTTTTTTTTAAATTAAAGCCATTTTGATAAAAGAAAAAATGGCGAAGATACGCCGTGTGGAAACGCAGCCTCGTTCCAAGACCAGCAAGTCCCCCTTTTTCCTATCCCCGCCCCGCCAATTTCGAAAACAAGAGCTTCCACCGCCGCCCTATTGGCAATAAGCCTCATAACCACCACCAAAGATCTCTCTCCCTGTTAACCGGCTTCTATTCGGAGATACTCCGTCACGCCTTCCCTCCATTTCCCTGGTCTTTGTTGTGCGAGCTCCACACGAGGGGAATGAAGCGGTTGGCGGGAGGAGAGTCCCCCCAGTTGACGTTTCCACCCCAGCGTGCTTCACAGAGGCAGTCACCAGGTGACTGATGCCTCCTTTCCAGGACCCACCTCCTCCTGAGGACAATGACAGGGAGGGAGGCCAGAGGCGGACCACTAGGGGGGCACCTGAAATGGGAGCTGAAGTCGCCGAGTACACCCACCTGAAGCCCCTCAATGAGACGCTCATCTGGCGTGAAGGTGATCGTCTGGGTGTTTGGTTTCCTGGTGTCTTTATCTGATAGCTAACGGACCTCGGCTGGACAACGGCTGATCACTGTGATCACGACACTGTGTTGGTAACTACGGTATTAAGCTTATATATATATACACATATAATGTGTGTGTGTGTGGAGTGAGGAAGACAGATGGAGACAGAGAGAGACAGGGAGACAGAGAGAGAAGGAAAGAGACAGCGAGACAGAGAAACAAAAAGAAAGAGGGGCGAGAGAGAGAGACAGAGATGCGGATATAGAAAGGAAGAAAGAGTGAGAGAATGATTGAGTGTAATTCATGAAATCATCTTGATCCTGAGAAAAAGACAAAGGAGGGAACCTAAAACATGACACACACCACACAGAAGAGGCAGAAAAAGGACACTGATAACAAACTATTTCTTTAAAAAGCCATTTTGATAGAGATTTAAAAAAAAAAAGGGGGGGGGGGGGGGGGCGAAGATACACCGTTTAGAAATGCAGCCTCGTTCCTAGACCAGCCAGTCCCCTTTTTCCTATCCCCGCCCGGCCAATTTCGAAAACAAGAGCTTCCACCGCCGCCCTATTGGCAATAAGCCTTCATAACCACCACCAAAGATCCCTCTCCCTGTTAACCGGCTTCGGAAATCCTCCGTCACGCCTTCGCTCCATCTCCCTGGCTTTTGTTGCCCGAGCTTTACACGAGGAGAGCGAAGATGTGGGCGGGAAAAGGGTCTTCCCTGTTGACGTTTCTCTCCACCCCGTGTGCTTCACAGAGAGAGTCTCCAGGTGACTGATGCCTCCTTTCCAGGACCCACCTCCTCCTGAGGACAATGACGGGGGAGGGAGCCCAGCGCCTGACCATCATGGGGGGAGGAAGGGGGGGGGGCACCTGAAATAGGAGCTGAAGTTGTAGGGGTAAATCCACCTGAAGCCCCTAAACGAGACCCTCATCTGGCGTGAAGGTGATCGTCTGGGTGTTCCGTTTCCTGGTGTCTTTATCTGATTGCTCATAGACCTGAGCTGGACAACGGCTAGCCATCGTGAGCATGACAGCGTGCCTGTGACTGTTATTATTAAGCTGAAATAATTATTTGGAGAGAGAGAGAGAGAGAGAGAGAGAGAGAGAGAGAGAGAGAGAGAGAGAGAGAGAGAGACGAAATAGGGAGACAGACAGGCAGACAGACAGGCAGACATGCAGGCAGGCAGGCAGGCAGGCAAACAAGCAGTTGGGTGACAGGGAGAAAGGGAGAAGGGCATAGAGGAATGGAAGCGCGCGCGCCAATTGGTTTCAGTCAGTCAGTGAGACGTGTGTGTGTGTGTGTGTGTGTGTGTGTGTGTGTGTGTGTGTGTGTGACACACACACACACACACACACACACACACACACACACACACACACACACAGAGTGCACTGTAGTAGGGGAAATCTTGGGAGGATGGGCCACTGGTCTGTGTTCATATGTGCGTGCAAGATTTTCTAGATGATTGCTTTTGAACACGATCCCCTATCCCACCCACCCAAAAGAAGAAAGCACCTGAAGATTAAACACTTTTTTTCCTTCTAAATACCTCGATGGGAACTAATAGTATGCGTGACATTAAACGAGAGGGGAAAAACCTGTGGGAACAAAATCTTACAACAACAACAACAACAACAACAAAAAGAAAAGAAAGAGAAAGAAAATGAGACCACCGGGCTAAACAGCATCAAGATAATGGACAACACATACACCAAGTCTACATGTTCTGCAATCGCTAAATTCGTGCATGCTACGCATGTTCAGACCAGAATTCGAACCCAGATCCCATCGACTCTAACCTTTACTGCTACCACCGCCCTCTAAGACAAACCCCTTTTTGACGCCCTCAGTGCCTCTTGAAGTCACTGCGCCACAAGTCTATAACTTAACGGGGAAAGAACACGATTAACAAAAAAAAAAAAAAAAAAAAAGGGAAAGGGGGGGGGGGGGGGTGCAAAAGGCAGTGGGTGAAATGGTGTGGGGGTGGGAAAGCGGAGAGATAGAGAGAGGGGGGGGGGGTAGAGAGGACAGAAGCGAGAAGGGAGAAGAGCGGGGGGAGGGGGGGGGGGGAAATTGGCGAAAGGAAGCCGATGTCTGCATGTTGTTTTCAAACTGCGCCGAGGTAATTACTGTAACTGACAGGTGCGGTTTTCTCTCAACTGTCGCCTCACAGATTGACTTGAACAGGCATGTTCGTTTTCGCACGTAAACATGCACATGCGCGCGGCGTTGCGCACGCGCGCACACACATACACACACGCACGCACGCACACACACTCTGTCTCATTCACCACACACACACACACACACACACACACACACACACACACACACACCACACAAGGTGACGAAGATCATGATGATTATAAGGAGGAAGAAGAAATGATGATGATGATGATGATGATGATGATGACGATGATTATCTGCAAGTATAAAAGATAGATGCTTGTTCTTTCCACCCGGTTCTTCGCCAGGAGAGAGAGAGAGAGAGAGAGAGAGAGAGAGAGAGAGAGAGAGAGAGAGAGAGAGACAGACAGACAGACAGACAGACAGACAGACAGACAGACAGAGACAGAGATTCTTTAGTGAATTCGGATTGCACTATCCCTCACAACAGCAGCAGCAAAAACTTCAAAACGCGATGAATGAAACGCAGTGAGTCAAACCTGCCGCATGGACATCATAAATGGGCAATGGCTCTCACTCGTTCGTCAGCACCAGGAGGTGCTGAGTCCCAAAGTTTCAGACCTGTGTGTGTGTGTGTGTGTGTGTGTGTGTGTGTGTGTGTGTTTGTTTGTTTGTTTGTTTGTTTGTGTCTGCGTCTGTGTGTATGTGTGTGTGTGTGTGTGTGTGTGTGTGTGTGTGTGTGTGTGTGTGTGTGTGTGTGTCTGTGTGTGTGTCACGAACAGGTTTTTGTCCAGGGGTAATATTCAGGTGGGGAGATCCTTCCTGTTCGTTTTTAGTTCCCATCCGACGAGAGAAACACTAGCAATATGTTTTGGGTCCTGTTTTCGTTATTTCTGTTTTCCAGTACAGCCTTTCCTCCATCTTCCCCTCTATATAATCTGTTTTCATCATCCTCCCTCCTACCTGTAACTGTCCACGTGTTTCAGCGAGGTCTCGCTGTGTCAGGTCTGACATGCATGCTTCAGTTTTTGTTTTTTTTTTTTTTTTTTTTTGAGATTCTCGTGTCTACTCACCCTAGAATCGAAACTGACGTTTTTGTCGCGGTGCCGTCCCTTGGCACTTTGCAAAAGTCCAGCCTCGAGTCGAAGTCATATCTTCTCCCTGGTAGCGTTTTCGGGTTCAGCTGCATTGCTGTTTTGATTTCTTCATTGGAATCTTCACCTCACCCCGGAGTGCTATCCTTCGTTGGATTGGACATAGGGGTTTGGGTGGTTGGGCGACTTGGGAGCTCTCTTCCTGCTGACCAGGGCTGGGGCTGTGGTCTCACGACCATTCTTTACCTCGTCGGGAGAGTTGGGAGGCCGGTGTTGGAGACGCTAGTTCTTCAGTGAACGGAGCGTAGCACACAACTAGCTTTTCACAAGCCTGTTGGTAAGTGACGTTTTGTTCCTCGAGATAGGCTTCTTCACGTACTTTTCCCACGGTTCGTGTAAATTAATCACTGTTATTCAAATTCTAAGGTAGAGGTCATAATTCTTTTCTATCGTTAGTTTCTCTCTAAAAGTTTAGCGTGTTCTACCGGTTTTCGTCTGCTTCTTGTACAGGGTTTGTTTTAGTTGTCATGCTAAAAAATCTTGTGAGTTCGAGATTTTGCCGGTCGAGTATGGCTCATACATGGAGCAAAAGAATAAGCTTTCATTGAAATTTAGTGTCTGTCGTACTTTCATAATTTTACAATATTATTTGCTTTTGGGGGGAGGCTAAGAGCCTAAGTTTTATTTTGTTGGAGAGCAAATTTTGACTCACGAGGCGAGCTGCGATGTGGTTGGTTGAGAGCAAATTTACCGGGGGAGGGGGGGGGGAAGGGGGACACTCATCCACCCTCTCTTCCAGTCATTGTTCTTTCCTCCCCATGTTTTCGTCTTTCGTTTAATGCATAAATATTTGTGTGCATGTTTGCGGGTAAGTGTTCACTGTAACATAATCCATTTTATGTATAAAAGAGCAAAAATGCATACGGGAGATGGTTTGAAATATTTAGTGGGTTTTTTTTTTATACTTAAAGAAAGGTTTACCAGTGGTTGCTCAATCACCTGTCGATTGAATGCATAATTCTTTCTAAAATGTTCCTACCTATGTCAGTTTTGAATTGAAATAGATGGATAAATATTAAGGAAGGTTATCTCATGATAAATTTATTAGGTTTTCATTAACATTTAGTTAATTGAGATTAGGGCCTGTATCATGTGTGACATGACTTGACCAATACAAGCCCTCTTTCCCTTACCTCAGTATTTTATTTTATTTTTCGATGGACACTTACTCTTTCTTTTATTGGACGGACCTCGTTTTTCTGCTTTTCACTCTTCTGTCTATCTGCTGCTTTCCTCCCTCTTATCTCCCTCTTACTCTCTTCTTTTCTTTGGCCTCGACCAACTGACCACAACCCTCTGACACTGACCAAACTGGAATCATATTCCAAGCATGGTACTGACCCCAGCCTTAGGGCTTGCTTGGTTGTTTCTCTGGTGGTTCGCTGTCTGGCTGTATCCTCGGGACTCCCGGGCTTACCTCCTTCTTGGCCGCGGTGCTGGGGAGAGGTGCTGAGGCGACGGCCGGAGGGGTGCTGTGTGCTTCCACTGCTGGCTGGGAGCAAGTCCCGACTTCCATCAAGACATCATTGGACTTGGCTGACACAAGATGAGTGTGTTAGTTGTGGGAAGTGTCTGAGTGGTGTGGTAGTGGTCCAGGCCCCTCTGTCTCCTCTGCATTTTTTTTTTTTATTATGCTGAACATTTTTTTTTATTATTATTTTTTTCCTTTCCTGAAAATTCAGGCCCTGTGGTGTGAATATGTTTAGATTGTCCCTGTTTCTTCTTTTTCTTTCTAAAGGAAAATAGAGGTGTAATTTGGGGCATCCCGGGGCGGGGGGGATTAACATTGTTTTCTTTTATTATTCTTTTCTTTGGCCCCTATCTAGTAGTTAATCTCTCTGTATCTCGCTCTTCTTTTCCCTCCTTTCTCCTGCCCTTCTGTCTGTCCTCTCTCTTCTGCCAGTGTTCCCACCCCCACTTAGGGTGTGTGCGCAGTGTGAGTGTGTTGTATTGTGCAATAAATATTGTCTGAGTGTATGTCCTGGGTCCTTGTGTTTTGTGGTGAGTGTGGTGTGGGTGCCTGACTCCACTCTCCCTGTGGTTCGGACCGTCGGGACCCCCAGTACCTGACAGTGTGCGTGTGCTAGCGGGCGCGTGCGTGCGTGCGTGCGTGCGTTTCTGGAACTTTGTCATTCGAGTGCAGTAGCCTTCTGAAAATGCCAAACAAATACACACCATTTTCAAGAAGACCAGAGACAGAGGGAAGAGCGCATAGTTCGGACAGCAGTAACTGTAACACAGCATGAATCAGAAGAGAAGGAAAACAACGGAAGATGGAATACGAGAAAGAGAAGAATACTGTTATTGTAATTATCTTCTCCATCATCATCATCATCTTCTTCTTCATTATTGCATTATCATCTTTTCTTCTTTTTCATCATCATCATCGTCTTAATAATCAAGTACCAGGGGTTTATTCTGGAAGTACAGTTAACACCCCATATGGATTTATCAGCAGTCAACACATCTGTGGACAGTGGACCTACTGCATGCAGTTGACGTGTTCTTTCCGGTTCCTAAGTCACGGTGCGGCGGACATAGCGACTTCTTGATCCTCAGGCTCAGTTCACTCTTCCATGAAGTGACCGGCGGGTGCCAGAGTGAGATAACACCAAACAAGCTCAACAACTTGACCAACCTCTTCGTTCCACCGAACGCGGCGACTGAATTTAGGGGAAGGGGTGGGGGGTGGGGAATGACTCGTGTGTGAAGGATATGAAGCATTCAAACGATTCTTACGGTTGATCACAAGCATCTTGCGTCACTAGCAGACAAGTGTTTCCCTCTACATATTCCTAACGTCACAAACAGAAAAGTGTCTCTCCAAATATTCCTAACGTCACTAGCAGAAACGTTTCTCTCCAAATATCTTAAAGTGTTCGTGGAAAGAGCTCATGTTTAGTGGTAAGAAAGATTTAGAAAGAAAGACAGAATGAAAAGAAAGAAAGAAAGAAAAAGAAAAAAGAAAAGAAAAAAAAAAAGAAGAAAGGATGGTAAGTGCTGGGCCGGGGATTCATGGTGAGCCGGGTACATCATATTTCGTCCAATTAAGCTTCGTCAGATCCGTCGTCGTGCGTGATTGCAAGCGTTTCCTTCCGATGGCTCTTGACATCCCAAGTCTAACATTTCACTCAAATTTGCACTCGCTTTCGTTTACTGTTCATGTGATGATGAATGGAAATCAGTACGCACTGGTGGAAACGTAATTGGGCAAAACGTGATTGGGGATGAAACGTGATTTAGCCAAACGTGATTTGGCGGAACATGATTGAGCGAAACGTGATTGGGTTAGGCGAAACGTGGATTGGGCGGAACGTCTCTCTCTCTCTCTCTCTCTCTCTCTCTCTCACTCTCTCTCTCTCTCTGTGTGCGCGCACGTGTGTGTGCGTTTGATTGTGTATAGTGTGTGTGTGTGTGTGCGTGCGCGCGCGCGCGCGCGCGTGTCAGAGAGAGAGAGAGAGAGAGAGAGAGGGGGGGGAGAGACGCACAGAGAGAGAGAGACACACATACAGAATCTTCTCACCCCGTAAAATGCATTTGTTTTACGTTACGGGCATGTAATCGTCTCATCACGGGTATAAGAGTTATCTTTGTTTTTCTGTTCCGAGCGCATCACACTGCCGTGTCCAATTCGTTAATCGCTGCTCTCTCATTGTGTTCCACTATCGGCCCTGACTGCATCACTGCACTCCACGCTCGCCCACAGGCAGGCCTAGCTGGGGGTGTCAGCCAGGGAATCCAACACCCTGAACAGCGCAGGGAGGGTTCCCCCACCCCCACACCTCAGACACATATCCATGGAAATACCGACGTGAACAGCCTACAACTGCGCCGTCACCCACGACTGCCAGCAGGGCCGATAACCCCCGTGCACAATGACAATGGCATCGGGAGTGCACCTCCCCTGACCTGACCTGACCGGCTCAAGAGGCCTGCAGGAGTCGATGTCTCGGCAGACACACCAACGCCACGCAATTAGTCACGGAGTCCGGTTGCAGGTGATTAAGGAGCGCGAGGGGCTTGATGGTGTACCTTGTATTGCAGGGGTAAGAAGGAGGGCACGGGGTGGAACACGATACCCTGCAGTGTAGAAAAAAATGAACGTCCGGTTTTGGGGTGACTATGTTCGCATATAATGCGTGACTGTTTGATAACTCGCTGTCTTGGGTTAAGTAAACAATTGTCTTTTGTTCGTTTGTTCTGATGCGCAGTTGCTCAGAAAACTGATTTTCTCTAGCACTACGATAGCCTCCAATCATTACACCTGTAATGCGTGACAATACGTTTCTATGCTTTTCCACGCACCTGAGGATGGTGAGATGTTGTGACTTTTGAAGACAGGTGATTCATAGTGTGCAACTTTCTCCCCAGCGGCTCACAACAACTCCCGTTGTACACAGACCACGTGAGGACAATGTCCTGCAACAACAACAGTATTCCAGACCCACCCATGCCCTGACCATTTCTGACAAACAACATTTAAAGACCCATGTCCAGTCACGCGAAAAGGGGGGGGGGGGGGGGGGGAGGAGGGGAGAGGGGTGACCAGACCAAATATCCACACGTCACACACATTCACCCAAGTCCTCACCCTGATCCGACGCCAGCTGTTTTGGGGTCAAGCTGGGATTATCCCACCCCCACCCCACCCCCCACCCGGTCTGTTCGGACACACGGTCATCTGTCCCTCTCTTCAAACGGATTAGTCTTCTGATCGGAAGTGCTCGGGACACGCCTCGCCGCGCTCACGCTCACCACGAGGTTTATGGCCCGCTAAATATTGTTGTACGGATTTCTGGTTACGGCACGGAGGGACCGAGAGTCATTTGAGGTAGAACATTCTAGATCATGGAGATAAAAAAAGAAAATGAAAAGAAAAGAAAAGCGGACTGTGTGAACAAGTCTTGCTGGACGCCAGTTTCAGCATACAGGCATACCTAAAAAATTTGTTGCTCCTCAAAGATACTAGTATTCTGGACACACACACACACACACACACACACACACACACACACACACACACACAAAGTGCATCCACGTCCACTTCCGTAAACGAAAGCAAGCAGGCTCTCTCTCTCTCTCTCTCTCTTCTCTCTCTCTCTCTCTCTCTCTCTCTCTCTCTCTGACGACACGAAAATATGGCAACACCCTTTCCTGGGATTCGAAGCGCGAATTTGTCTCGCCTGTATGTGAAATAGGTAGTGCAGTGAAACAAGTGCAGAACAACAATTCCTCCGTCATCACCACAGTCAATCGACCAAGATTTGAAGAAAAAAGAAAAGTGGGGGTGTGGAAGGGGACAGGGGGCAGGAGGAGCAGTGAAAGAAAGCAGAACTGAAAAAGAAGGCGTGAGAACAACACTGTGAAATCGTTCCCTAGCAGAAGAACATGGGGACCATGTGTCTTGAAAACAGAACTGCTTGTATCGCCTGCCCAGAGGCCTTTCGTCCGCTGATTCAGAGTCATCAGCGGAACACGGCTGAGTGTGTTGGCAGTTCGCCTTTGGCATCCAGAGGAAACACACCACCTATGATTCTTTGGTCTACCCACCGTGAAGGGTTGGAAAACAGAATCCAGCAGTTCCTCAAAGCAGTCTGTGATGGGTAGGAAAGTAGAAAAGTAAAATGAGAAGAAAGCACAGAAAGGAATTAAGTTGCATATATAAACTAATTAGGTAAAGAGTATAGAGATAGCTAGCTAGCTAGCTAGACAGATAGATCGAACAAATCAAGGGGGGGGGGGGGGGGGGGGAACAGGTGCAGGCTGACAAATATAAAATTCTTCGCTCGTGGCAAAACTACAACAACAAAGAAAGAAAGAAAGAAAAAGGAGATTGTCACTGTGAAGGAGATGTCACTGTGAAGGAGAGAAAACGGGAATTAAAAAGAGGGCGTTACATCATAGATATAAAATCCTTCGCTAGCAGCATATAGCGGCCATCATAATCCATCCTGTAAACAGAGCATCCCACATTGCATGCCCTCAGGCTCTCCGTCCCCACAGGTGTACACACACACACACACACACACAACACACACACACACACACATATATATATATATATATATATATATATATATAAAAACATGCATATACATCTTTGTGTGCGCTTGCGTGCGCCTGAAGGTGACCCAATAGATCGAAACGCGCTGTGTTTGTTTTGTAATCTGTTTGCTCTTTCGTTTGGCGGCGCACTAATGCTAAAAGATGTATTTAAAAGATCTATTTTAAAGGGTTGTTTAGATGTTCGTAGTTTGTTTGTTTTTTTAACGACTTGTGAGTTGACTTCGACGCGGTGACAGTCCTGATCTGGACCTTTGCGGTCAGCTAGGCTATAAGCAACATTACCTTACCTTAGACAATAAAATGCTTTTGCTCTTCTACTACAGCACTTAATCAAGTCTTTTCTTTTACACTTGGCTGTGTTCGTTGTATACAGAAAACTTGACGCCGGATGTCATTACTTTATCATGACCGTGATTATTTATTTCCCATGGGACGGCCGATTGATGTATACAATCTATGGTTTTCAACATTGTGCTGCTTCAAAAGACTGACTGATTTCCTTCGAACTATATACAACTCGTTAGTGTCATGCTGCATTCGTCACGAACAAAAAAAAAAAAAAAAAAAAAAGAAGTAAAACTCTCAGGTGTTTCGAAGATTATACACGAAAAATCGTAGCACCGAACCGCCTTTAACAACCCGACCCACCGCCATCTCACCTTGACAAAAAGAAAGAAAAAAACAAACAAACAAACAAACAAACGTATGACAGCCGACGTAATCTGTATCTGTCGTATCAAGCATGAGAAAAAGCCTGGTGGGTTTTGTGTGTGTGTGTGTGTGTGTGTGTGTGTGTGTGTGTGTGTGTGTGTGTGTGTGTGTTTTGTCCAGTCATTTAAATGACCTCCGAAGCAGTCAGTCTTTTCTGCATTTGAAGTTCGCTTATTTTCAGCCAGATGTACCTACCGCTTAGTGAAATTATTGCTTGCCACCAGCCGCCGTGGCGAAGTGGTTAGCGTCGCGGACTCCCGGCTGGGAGGTCGTGGGTTCGAATCCCATCAGAAGTCATGTGGGTTTTTCTGCCCCGACCGGCTCCTACCCAGAGGTGAGTTGCTGCGGACTCAGTTGGGAAGACTGGGACCACACAGTCGAGTTTCATCCACTAATGGATGCGTTTCTGAGAGTGTTGCTCAAATTTCTTGACCAACACTGCGGGTGCCTGTATCTCTCGGGCCTGGTTGACGCCGGGATATATTATGAAAGGAAGCGTAGAGTACAGCCCTGCCATGTAGTCTCAGACCGAAATGGAAATCCGTAGCATCATCTTAATCATCCTCATTCTCATCGATCAACATAAAAAAAAAAATTCTCAAATTCTGTGGCCCTTCATGCCCTGCTCTCACGGTGACCTCAATTTCGATGTCCTCTCCACGTCTGTGGCCTTGGTTTGGTTCCGTCGGGTCACCGGTATCAGCGAGTCCATGGGGACTGTCGTTGGACGGACGTGGTGGCGCCCTCCGGAGGGAGAGCTCACTCACGCCGGCTCCGCGACTAAGCAATTATTGTCGTCAGTAGGGGGCTTAGTAGGTGGTGTCCTGCGTATGTTAGATCAGAACAGGCGCCACTGAACACCACCGAAGTGACTCGGCAGCAGTGCAGTGTCTCCTCCGGTGGGTTGCCTCTTGACGACTTGACACTGACTGCTCCCTGTGGATTGCCGGTGCCGGGGCTGCGGCGGGGCCCGACCGGGCTGTGGCTGTGGACGGGGTGTCGGAATGAGCGGCGTGGGTGCACTGCCTCTGAGGTAGCGCAGAGGTTGGGACAGAAAAAAAAAAAAAAGAAAAAAAAAAAGAAGAAATTATTGCTTGCCAAACACAACGTTCCATCCGATAAAATGTGTGTTAAAGCAAGGAACATCACTCGCAAAATCACTAACCCGATCCAAATGACACATGTCTGTGTCAAGTTTGTTGACGTACAGTCAGAACCCCGAAGCCGTTTCGTGAATAATAGATGGACGAAGCTATACCATCTGTGTGTGTGTGTGTGTGTGTGTGTGTGTGTGTGTGTGCGTAAGTCTATTGTATCCCGTAGGGTTGACAGCAAGCGAGGCGTACTGTATGAGAACTTGTCCATTTGATAATGACACAGCCTCAGGATGTCAAAACAGCCTGGGAATGAATTAGGGCTTGTTTTGGAGAGTGGGTGGGGGCTGTTTATACATTCATCAACGAATTCTGATCGTGAATATTACAGCTGTCTGTCACTGACCAGTTCTTTTATAGCCTGCCTATGAACACAATAAAAGGGGAGTTGACCTATTTCTGTATACATGTACTCGCCATGCGCGCGCGTGCGCCCGCCTCTGTAGTTGTGTGTGTGTGTGTGTGTGGTGTGTGTGTGTGTGTGTGTGTGTGCGCGCGCGCGCGCGCGCGCGCGTGTAAGCGTGTGTGTGTGTTCACAGGAAAATGTGAAAATTATTTAAAGAATATCTGACACGCTTTTCCTAAGCTGACATATCATAATTATCTTCAAAAATCAGCTCTTTAACATTACGCTAATAGCAGCGACAGCAACAACAATGCAAACAAACAATTGCAACTTCTCCGCAGGAAACATTTCTCTCCTCCCTCTTCTCTCGTCTCTGCACCAAGCCTTACCGAAGCTTTTAACGTTACCCGCCCTAACGGTAGGTGAAATCGTTCGCAACACATGTGGGCCAAGCTATCGGCATCATTTCATATATGCACCAGACAATATCACTGTATCATGTCTGTTGGGGATAGTGCGGGGAGAGAGCGAGAGAGAGAGAGAGAGAGAGAGAGGAGAGAGAGAGAGAGAGAGAGAGAGAATGTGTGTGCGCGAGTTTCCAACGAAGAGCTGGCGACTGTTCTGTCTATATTGTTGTTTCTGATGTTCTTGTTTGTTCGCTCGCTTACTGGCTGACTGCCCACCTTTTTTTTTTCTACCCCAACGCGACAGCAGCAAATAGAAAAAAAGAAAAAAGAAAACCTGGGTTGTCTACCCTTTCTGCGTCTCCTTGGCGAGAAGCAGGCGGACAATATGTCCACCAGTGAAGACGGTAAGGCAGGTCTCCAGTGTAGCTAATCAATACCCGGCCCCTTGACACCACACACACACACACACACACACACACACACACACACACACACACACTACACACACTACACACACACACACACACACACACTACGTCACGGAAACACGATTCCCATCTTGACCGTGATGGAGATGAATGATGTAGGCAGTACGGTCAGCACGAAGACCATTCACGAAGGCTAATGGCCAAGGCGGAATGGGGAAGATGACCACTGGAGCCGACCGCGGGGAGCCATTACTAACCTCACACCACCACCACCACCACCACCCCTTCCCTCCATGCTTCTCTACCTCCCTACCCTCACCCACCCCTCCTCTTCATCCGAGAGAAAAATGAGGACGTAGGAAATCGATTTGGTGAGCAGGAAATTCTCCTCTCTCTCTCTTCTCTCTCTCTCTCTCTCTTCTCTCTCTCTCTGTGACATTTCTTCTCTCTCTTGTGTGTGTGTGTGTGTGTGTGTGTGTGTGTGTGTGTGTGTGTGTGTGTTGTGTGTGCATGTCTGTCTGTCTCTCTCTGTCTCTCTCTATTTCCCCTCTCTCCTTCCTATGCCCCCCCCCCCCCCCCACGTGTCCCTCCCCCTCTCTCCTATCCCCCTCTCTCTCTCTCTCTCTAAACAACCAGACACGTGTCTGTTATAGATCTAACGTCCCCCCCTCCCCTCCCCCCCCCTCCCCGCCCCCCTCTATTTTCTACCTCTGTATAACTGAACGAGCAATGAGCGTCAAAGTGACGCTCAAACAAAGAGCCGATAACCACCAATACAACGGTACGGTCATCCCGCAAAGTGCCGGTGTCAGACCGAGTAAACGAATCTCTGATTGCTGACAATCAAACAGGGGCCACCACCCCCACACAAGCGGCTGGTCCTGTTCCCACCCCACCCACCCCTTTGGCCACTCTGGTTTACATAAGCTCTATTTTCAGATCAAACACATCGATAATTAGCTCAACGAGACCGATACACGAGGGGCAGCCGACCAGCAACTGAAATTGCCCGTCGCTAAGCTAGCTGCCACCATCACCGGGGACGGCGTCACGTCCCCGCTCCCAACGGAGCACGAGACCTATCGTCTTCGCTTTGACCTGACACGACAGAGAGCGGAAGAAGCGCCACAGAGATAACGGGAGAGCTGTGTCGTGGGCTTTGGTGTCCTCGCTGCAGTTCGGCTGATGACTCCTCGCCCCCCCCTCCTCTCCCCCCCCCCCACACCCCTCCTTTCCTTTTCCCCAATTCTCTCCCCCCCCCCCCCCCCCCCCCCCCCACTCCTTCCACATTTCCCTTTGGGCTGGCCTGCTCTGTCTAACATGCCTGTTCGCTTGAAAAGATTAGGGTTCGTTCCGTTTTTACCTATTCGCTTTTAAATGTTTTCTTGTTTTTCATTCTTTTCTTTGTTTCATTTTTTTTTTTTTTGCATGTGGTTGTTCTCCTTTGTGTGGGCAATGTGGAATTTTAAAGCCAACACTCTGGCGATCAGACTTTTAGGAAAGATAGCCAGTGAAAAAATATGACGTGGAGAAGATTGGGATTAGAGAGAAACAGACAGACAGACAGACAGACATATAGGAAAAGTAACAACGGTGCGTCTGACTTCAACGAATGATTAGAATGAATTCAGGCACTGACATCATCTTGAGCGATTCTCTCAATATTTCAGTAAACACAGCGAACTGGATTCGTGAAGATGAGACCAAGACGTCATCTCTCCTCTCTCTCTCTCTCTCTCTCTCTCCTCTCACACACACACACACACACACACACACACATACACACACGCATGCGCGCGCGCGCGCGCCACGCGTTCAACTAGAACACTGAGACGTCGTTGCAACGAAACTTGCCCACTTGAGTCTAAAGGAGTGCCTAGCAGCATTGTGTTCTTCCCTCCCCACCCCTCCAATCCCGTCCTCCTCCCCCCCCCCCCACTCCACACCCGTCCCCACCCTCCTTCACCCCCCACAACGCAGCACAGCTAACAACTAAGATTATACGATTGAGGAGCAAACGAAGGACCAGTCAGTGTGTTGTATAGTTCAAGATGCGTGGCTGGTTCGGGAAAATCTTTCG
>CM065737.1:54242292-54244792 GCA_033310375.1 Conus canariensis
TTTTTTTTTTTGCTTTTTTTTTCTTTTTTTAAGCAGCCAGGTAATCTACACCCCCTTGCAGCCAGGTAACATACACCTCCTTTTCCTTGTCACGTTTGGAAAACGCGCAGGGTTTTGCGTTCGGGACGGTCACGGCCTCTCTGCCTTGGGGTCTATACAGTCACGCGGACACCAACCAAGTGGGTGATCGTTTTCTCGGCCAGCGATCGCCAGCTGCTTATACGCCACACACACGCATTAACACCTGTCCGAGGGCCAATCTGGCCCTGTCCCTCCAATGGTCACACAGCTTGGGGAGGAGGAGAGGGGAAGGAGTGTGGGGTGGGAGGTGGGGGAAGTCAAAGCGATCGGCTGGTTTATCTCGGTGTGTGCTGTGTCCATTCCCCTCAGTGTGGGCGACTCATTTCAAGAGCACACCGACTGGAAGGTAAAGCTCCCAGGGTTGAAAACAAACAACAAACAGAAAGGCAAAGCCAACACACACGCACACAAAAAAAGTTTAAAGAGTGAAACAAATGACCTTTTTCCGGCTGCAGGAACGACCCCCCCAACTCGAGGCGATTCACCGCAGCTGTAATGTCAGTCTGAAATGATGCCTTTCCTACACTTTTCCTCTCACAGGCTGCTCTGTCCTCCCTGTGTGTGTGTGTGTGTGTGTGTGTGTGTGTGTGTGTTGTGTGTGAGACAGAGACAGGAAGAGAGAGAGAGCGTTTGTAAATGAGAGAGGGAGAGCGACAGAACGAGTGTGAATTAATGTATGTATGTATGTGTGTGTGTGTGTGTGTGAGAGAGAGAGAGAGAGAGAGGGAATGTCACACTGACTTGGTGAGAGACAGACTGAGCGATGGGATGTCAGTGTGTGGGTGCACGAACGAGCGAGTTTCATAAATAAACTACCCTATATCACACACACACACACACACACACACACAGGCAATCAAGCGCACGCACACACACACACACACGCACACACACACACGCGCACACACACACACAAATACGCATGGAAACACTGCTAAAACTACATAAGGAATACAATCACTTCAGACCCGTACAACTAAGTCTCGAGACAAGTATGACAGGCAGCTAACATCAATAAATTCCAGTCCAGTCAGGCGTAACCCAAAGTCCCATCCAATCGATTGGTGAAAAAAAGAAAGAAAAGGAAAAGAAAGACAGAAAACGCAGTAATTCAAAACGGAGCTCCGAAAACGAATTTTATTAACTTCATAGCCTTTTTAGTTAGTCAGCTTCATACTAATTGCTTATTTCCATTTATGCGGCACACACATGCGCGCGCGCGTGCGGGTGTGTGTGTGTGTTTGGTGTGTGTGCGAAAGTGTCTATTTGGTGTGTGTGCGTGCGTGCGTGTGTGTGTGTGTGTGGTACCGTATTCTGTTCTGGAAAATGGACTACAAAAACACTACAGCATCAATGTGTAGGCTATTAGATAGGGTCAATATATTCGAAGCGGGATGTTACGAAACAGCCCTAACATCGGCGGCTGTTGAGGTTTTCCCCGTGTCACACTCGAACACACTCCAACCATAGAAAAACCAAGTGTAGCTGGCCTGTTATAAACGGTGTGGATTTCTGCGCAGTGCTGATGAGATTATAGCACTCAATTTGGCCACGTGAAAGGTCAGGCCGCGGTTAAAATGAATAACTGGTTTTTGTTTGTTTGTTTGTTTCGTTACTTTTTAAGCAGCTATTTCAAGCGTTGTAACTCTCCCTACTGAAGGAAAACACTGCACGAAATCACCATAAAAAGCGCCTGATGCTATCAGGCAAGAATGAATTTATACTGAGATGGAAAAATTCTGAATAAATCAATTGATTAATTAACGAAGTCACTCGGGAAAAAAAAAAAAAGAAGACGTACTCGGAGTAACGTTTGGCCTATTTATAAGCTTAATCAATATGCAGAGTGCAGGTCAAGTCTCCTTTCCTGGCCGGAGGCTATTTAATTAGGCTGTTATGCGGTCGTCAATTTTCATTTGGATTCAGCCTTCATGACGTGAAGGTCTTTTTCCTTTTTTTTTTTTTAACTCTTAAAATCCCAGTCATTGGTTGTTTTTGCCGAGAATTCCTAGTTGGCCATTCTTTCCTTGAAGCAACGATCAGGGAA
The DNA here is from genome assembly GCA_033310375.1 of Conus canariensis. NCBI lineage: Eukaryota > Metazoa > Mollusca > Gastropoda > Neogastropoda > Conidae > Conus > Conus canariensis. The sequence goes on from CM065737.1 coordinate 54,244,421, forward strand.
GTCGGTGCATTGTTTGACCGAAGTATGATGCTTGACCGAACTATGATCTAAAAAAAAAAAAAAAAGTTTCAACTAACGAAGTCTGATGACAGAAAAGGGCGGCTTGATTGCATTCCCACACATGCACCCAAAATTTCTTGCCCTGTCAGTGAAAGCCGTTCTCGAGACGTCGCAAAGCAGACAGCGCGTGAGAACATCAAGCTAAACTTAACCTTGGGTCGCTCTTGTCAAATATTGATATTCGTCCGACTTGCTGTTGCTGCAATGAAAAGCAAAAACCGTTGCAAGTGGTCAGTTGGCACAGAAAATGAAATTTCACAACCCCGCGGCAGTCTTCCCCGCCTACATCAAAGAAAACCAGTCTCCAATCGT
>CM065737.1:54262292-54272398 GCA_033310375.1 Conus canariensis
TGTGAGCCAATTCCGTTAATACAAAACCATTTTTAATATTCAACCATATTCAAATTGCCATGCAACGATCATCGGGAGCCCGGCAACAAACAAGACGCGAACGGAACCTTTCATGTAACTATGTGAGTGAGCCACTCTTTCACTGTGCGCTATACATTCCTATGTCCATGATGGAGCCACTTTGATTATCCGAACCGGTCGTGGTGCATAGATCGCCTGACGTTCGTTCCATTGATTCGCTGGATGATCACCCGGTACCTACAGATGAACCGTAAATTTTGTAGCTGGAAAGCCGAGTTACACACGGTCTTCCATGCTGTTCGCGCTTGACCGAATCACGTGATCTTGTGGTCCAAGTATAGACTTTGAACAATTGGTAACAAGTACGGTAACTCTTGCTCTCATAAGAAAACCTAAAGCTGCTGACACACGAGCCTTTTCGTCCGTACAGTTGAGACGAAACGTTTGAACCTGTGCGGTCCGACCAGTCAGTGTCGAACGGACGGAGTGCTTCACGATAGTTTTAAAACCTTCGAGTTTGATCCCACATGCTGCTTCAAAGGGCTGTACAATTGAATACGAAGCATTTTCTCGAATATTTAGATTCTTATAATTTTTTGAGTTGACATTCCAAAGCACATCATGGCCTTGGTACGATTCAATCAAATGTTTGGTCTTCGAATCGGACAGTCTGACCGCCCTGCTGGACGACGCCATTTTTCCTTGTGTCATGGGTGTTGGGTCAATGCTGAGCGTTGATTGGTTGGAGGATACTAACTGTCCGTTTCGAATAGATCACGGTATATCTCGAACGGTCGGGTTTAACTGGATGCCGAAGTCCGTTTGAGATGTACGTTTACTATGAAAGACGCTACGTTTGCGATCGGGTTCGACCGGTACTTCCGAAGCGTACGGGCGGGAAGGCTCGTGTGTCAGCCGCTTAACTCAAGAGTAACTTTTATTCAAGACTGTCACAGCCTTTTAAAGACTTTTATAGACTTTGGTTTTCTTTTTATTTACTTGTTGGTTTTCAGCAGAGAAGAGTTCTAAATCGGAAGCTGTTCATCGATTCAGAACATTATAAAACGTTGAAGAAAGTTCTGTTTTTTTTGGGTTTTTTTTATCGACTTCGATCGAGGCGGATCGGACGAAAGTGCATTTATGTGACGCGCTGCTCGGAGTTGCAATGCGTACAGGAGAAGTCATCGCGTCGCGGTCAATTCTGGTTACGTTTTAACGACGCACTGGACTGAATTCCAGTGCATCAGACAGGAATTTGATGCGTCAGAGACGCACGTTTATGCGTAAGAATTACCACTGCTGAAATTTTAAAATGACGGGAAGAGAGAGTAAAGCCGACTGAGGCATGAGACAAACTTTGGATTGAACCTGCCCTCGGAGCACTTGTGAAGTCTTAGTTAGTTAATAATAACAGCAGGCACCATGGATTTGCACTACGTACTCTTCATGCAGACTATGAAACTATTGAATGTGTGTGTGTGTGTGTGTGTGTGTGTGTGTGTGTGTGTGTGTGTGTGTGTGTGTTCAGACCTCTTTACCCACAGAGTTTTGTTGTAGTCTGTACAAATTTAGCAAAAACTCAGAGAGTAACTGAACAAAAAGGAGAAAAGATCTTGAGAAGAAGGTGGTCATGGAACTCCTGGCTGTCAAGTTTTCAAACAAGATGGCGTGCTTTGAATAATTTGACCAAAGAATGAGGACTCTTGCAACATCGCCGCAACAAAATCGCCTCTGGTTGTGATAACCTTTGAACAACAGGCAAAAATCTAGGCCACTACAGGACGTGGAATGTTTTTTTTTTTATTTTTTTTTTATCAATTGAATAAAAATTTCAGAGGGTGTGACAGTGAATTTGGGCCAGGGTATGTGGAAGAATCAGCTTTCAAAGTAAGTTATGTTCGAAAAGCTTGCTTTTACTGAAGCAACATCCACGTACTGTAACGGTACAACATTAGGTATTCCTCTTCCCTCTGCTAAGGATGACCAGATGAAAGGACGAAGAGAAAAGAAAAACACACTTTTCCAAAATGTTGAAGATCAGTTCACATTCCAGTAAATATTTCCTAAAAGATTAGGGGGTCAGGCTTGGTGCAAAAAAAAACTCGTTTTCAACTGTTCAGGGGGTCTAAAAAATATTGGGGGGGGGGGGGGGGGGGGGGGGGGCGGATTGAATTTTTCCCCACCCAACGTTTCGGTAAAATTGCCTCCTGATTACTCTGTTCTATCCTGCAAAAAATGTACTGACAATGAAAAACACACGCACTGAAAGGCGCGCGCGCGCCACACACACACACACCACACACACACACCCCAAACACACACACACACACACACACCCCACACACACACAGAGGCTTCATTTGCGGTGGATGGGGGGTGGTGAGTGTTATCTTGCATGTCATGAGTAGTAAACAGTGTAAATCAGGCGAAGCATTTCAAGAAGGCACTGCAGTCACCTGTTGGAAACAGGAGTGGTCTTCGACTTGTTTGGGGAAAGTGAACAAGCAGGGAATCTCATGTTTTTACTTCTAATACTTGGCTGCTTTGTTAAGAAGAGTTGAGCTTTGCCAGTCATGGTTTTAACTTTCTTTTCTTTTTTTTTTTGCGCAAGTGTGCAGCAAGAAGTATGTTGATGCTTCTGGAGCATTGGATTGCTCTCAGACAATTTTTTGTTTTTTTCAGTACGAACATGCACCGATTTCACTTTGACCTTGTGATAGCCCTGATAAGTGATATGTAATGTGTACCCCTGTGTGGACGGCATGCTTGTAGATAACAAGAAAGGAGAGGCACAGTTATTGAACCCACAATAAGTACTGTTCTTCCATGATCAAATGACCCATAATAAGTACTGTTCTTCCATGATCAAATGACCCATAATAAGTACTGTTCTTCCATAATCAATTGACCCGTAATAAGTACTGTTCTTCCATAATCAAATGACCCATAATAAGTACTGTTCTTCCATGATCAAATGACCCATAATAAGTACTGTTCTTCCATAATCAAATGACCCATAATAAGTACTGTTCTTCCATGATCAAATGACCCATGATAAGTACTGTTCTTCCATGATCAAATGACCCAAATAAGTACTGTTCTTCCGTGATCAAATGACCCATAATAAGTACTGTTCTTCCATGATCAAATGACCCATAATAAGTACTGTTCTTCCATAATCAATGACCCGTAATAAGTACTGTTCTTCCATAATCAAATGACCCATAATAAGTACTGTTCTTCCATAATCAATGACCCTAATAAGTACTGTTCTTCCATAATCAATGACCCATAATAAGTACTGTTCTTCCATATCAAATGCCATATAAGTACTGTTCTTCCATAATCAATTGACCCGTAATAAGTACTGTTCTTCCATAATCAAATGACCCATAATAAGTACTGTTCTTCCATGATCCAAAATTGACCCGTAATAAGTACTGTTCTTCCATGATCAAATGACCCATAATAAGTACTGTTCTTCCATGATCAATTGACCCATAATAAGTACTGTTCTTCCATAATCAATGACCCATAATAAGTACTGTTCTTCCATGATCAAATGACCCATAATAAGTACTGTTCTTCCATGATCAAATGACCCATAATAAGTACTGTTCTTCCATAATCAATTGACCCGTAATAAGTACTGTTCTTCCATAATCAAATTTACCCTAATAAGTACTGTTCTTCCATGATCAAATGACCCATAATAAGTACTGTTCTTCCATAATCAAATGACCCATAATAAGTACTGTTCTTCCATAATCAAATGACCCATAATAAGTACTGTTCTTCATGATCAAATGACCCATAATAAGTACTGTTCTTCCATGATCAAATGACCCATAATAGTACTGTCTTCCTGATCAATGACCATAAGTACGTTCTTCCATAATCAAATGACCCATGATAAGTACTGTTCTCCATGACCAAATGACCCATAAACAGCTGGAACTCCCCTGTCTGTTTCAGAGACGCCATGGCTGCCTCAGTTGGCGCAGGTCAGGTGGATATTTACAGCGCTATACAGGAGGTGCTCAAGACTGCCCTGGTTCATGATGGCCTCGCCCGTGGCATCAAAGAGGCCACAAAAGCTTTGGACAGGTGAGTCTTTTGTTGGGGCTTGCTTTTTTGTTACCTACTGCTCATACTCGGGTTCCAGCATTATGGCTCGCTCACAACAAACGCCGAACACTGGGCACCACAGCGTAAGTGCATGAAACCCCTTTATTTTAAAACTGATCCTAGGTTAAAGAATTGAATTTATCTGATCAAAAATGCCGTCTTTAGATATGCTCTGTATTGTATTGAAGTGTAAGTTAGAGGATTTTTATTTTATTTTATTTTTTTTTAATTTTTTTTTGTGCATTTTTCAATAAATTGATGAGGAGAAACCAGGCAGATCGGCTGTTGCACTTGACAGGGTCTGGTTTCGTCCGCCTTAGTGCGAATGGTCTCTAACCCTGAATTAGTGAACACTCCAAGAAAGCCCTGACAATTTCACCCATCTGCCAGAGGAATGTTACAGGAAGAGCCCATCATCGTCATGATGCCTGTGAAAGAAAAAGGGAATGGCAAAAGCTGAATGCATACTAATGGTATGGGTATGTTTGAACTAGAACTGTTGGCCAGTTTACTTACCGCTTTCGTTTGTTTGTTTGTTTGGGGGGGGGGGGGGGGGGTTGGTTTTTCATATTACCCTGTTTGTTTTGGCCGTGTTGCCATAATCACAATTATACACAGACAGCTGTCAACCATGCAGTTTAGCAGTATTTTACGCACAGGTTTGGAGAAAATAAGATGAACACAGTGAAGTGAAAAAAAAAGTCAGCAAGGGGGGGGGGGGGGGGGGGGGGGGGGGGCGGAACGAAGTTCATGAGCAGTAATTTCATGTTGGGTGTGTAATCTTTGAGCTGTCTTGCTGTGTAGTGGCCTGTAGTGCTTGGCTCTCTGTTCCGGGAGTTGAGCAGCATTGGGGGATAGGGTTGGTGGGCTCCTGTTTGTCACATATCCCTCCCAAAGCCTGGATCTTTGTCTGTGGAATCCCTGCGCAATGTGTTGTAAACTTACGTTGTCAGGTTCTTCAACGGAAGTTGAATACAGTTTGAAAGATGTCCTCAGTGTGTGTTACATGAAATGTGTGCAGGCGACAGGCGCATTTGTGCATTTTGAGCAACTCTGTTGACGAGCCAATGTACAGCAAGGTGATTGAGGCGCTTTGCGCCCAGCATGGCATCAACCTCCTGAAGGTATGTATAGTTTTCGTGTGTCCTGTCTCCACCCATTTACTTTCAAACGGATCCATTTTGCTCTGTTACGTTTTTCTCCTTCCGTATTGCCAATAATGGCATATACGTTGACACCTAAAATTTTCGCTGTTAACATAGCACTGTAACGCATCATGAGTGTGTGCATTCAAGCAAGCTTGTTCTAGTATGATAAGATCAGAACAATTACAGCAGATATTGATATTGCTCTTAAAAATGTGGAATGCAAGTTGGTGCAAAAACAAATGCTGTTTATTGGTGATCTATATTGCCTGGAATCGGTGATGACAATAATGCTCCCTCTACCGACAAGGATGAGGATCAGCATAAAAAAAAAAAAAAAAAAAAAACTATGTGAGTGAGATTCAGTTATCTGAAATATATCATGAAGAGGGCTTCACTTTTCACTCTGACTAGTTGAATTAATAGTATTTAGCAGGATATTCTATTATATATATATATATATATATATTATATATATATTATATATATTAGGAGAGAAAAAAAAAAAGAAAAGAAAAAGCCCAATTGAACTACAGTCTTTTTTCTGGTAGTCTTTTGGATCCAAGACCTAGGTTTCCTTAGATGTGCAGACTCCGTGTATGGTCTCAGATTTCCATGTCACTAACACAAATTTGAGCAGAATGAATTGAGGATCAACGTTGGGTTGCTGCGTAATTAATTGAATAAGATGTCTTGATGCTCACTGTGAAAGTAAGGCAAGCCAACCTCTTTAAGATTTCATGATTTGATATGGAGACAAAAGCCATTTAGCATGATGTAAGGTAGTGACAGCCTTGCTTACAGCAGCCTTTCATTTTGTCAAAACAACGCTATGTGACTGGCCGTACAGCTTTCTTTATAAGCATACTGTTTTATTTTATTTTATTTTTTCCCCAAACAGCAAAAGAGAACCAGTTTTCTCCTTGAAGCAGCTAGTGACGCATGCTATGATCAACTGTTGGTGACGTAACAGAAAGAGGGCAGGTTGCATCAACCATGTTCATTTAGGAAGCTGGCGATAATGACTTTGCCAGCTTCATGGAAAAATGGACATTTTGCTCAGAAATGTAAAAGAGACTTAACTACTATGGTTTTTGTTTGTTTGTTTTTTTGTTGTTGTTGTTGTTGTTGTTGTTGAAGGATTCGATAAACCAGAGGCCAAGTTTGTAATATCGGTATCTGTGTATGTGTGCGTGTATGTGTGTGTGTGTGTGTGTGTGTGTGTGTGTGATCTTGTTTAGGTCACAAAGACGACTGTCAGTAGACTTCCATGCGATTAAAAAAAAAAAAAAAAAAACAGGAAAAAGGAAGACAGACTGGAACCAGTGATGACAAATAATTCTCCCTCTGAAACAGAATGAGGATTAGCGCTTCTGAGGTTCCTTTAAAGATGAATCATGTCATGTGTGTTAAGTTTATTTCTGCTAATATGTTTTGTGACAGTGGCGTTTTATTACTGGTTTGTTTTGTTTTGTTTTGTAAATAGATATTTTTTTAATTCCTAGAGATGGAAAGGATTTATATGAAAAATGAGTACTTTAAAGTCCTTTTTAAAAAAAAACAGTAAACACTCAAGCGTTCGGGTCTTAGTCCCTTCATCAGGAAACACTAAACAGTAAACTCAAGGGGAAAAAGTCAAAGTGACGAAAAAGAACATAAAAGAACAAATGACATCAGAAATGTAAAAGAGACTTAACTACTATGTTTTTTTTTTCAGAGGCCAAGTGTGTAACATCGGTATCTGTGTGTGTGTGTGTGTGTGTGTGTGTGTGTGTGTGTGTGTGTGTTGTGTGTGTGTGTAAGTCATGTATAACTTTGATCTTGTTTAGGTCACAAAGACGACTGTCAGTAGACTTCCATGCGATTTAAAAAAAAATTTAAAAAAAACAGGAAAAGGAAGACAGTCTGGAACCAGTGATGACAAATAATTCTCCCTCTGAAACAGAATGAGGATTAGCGCTTCTGAGGTTCCTTTAAAGATGAATCATGTCATGTGTATTTAGTTTATTTCAGCTAATATGTATTGAGACAGTGGCGTTTTATTACTGGTTTGTTTTATTTTGTTTTGTAAATAGATATTTTTTTTAATTCCTAGAGATGGAAAGGATTTATATGAAGAAATGAGTACTTTGAAGTCCTTTTTTTTAAATAATAAACTCTCAAGCTTTCGGGTCTTAGACCCTTCATCAGGAAACACTAAACAGTAAACACAAGGGAAAAACGTCAAAGCGACGAAAAAGAATATAAAAGAACAAATGACATTGAAACAAACTGATGTCACAACAGTATTGTGTAACACTTTTCCCCTGGTAGCGCTGCATAATGCAAACGTTTGCTACATGTGTTAGGTCTGTTAGGTTTCTGCTAACAGCCTCCCTATGAATTCCTTTCCCATCAGCCCCCCCCCACCCCCCCACCCCCACCCCACCACAACCACCATATACTCCCAGCCCTCCTCCTCCTCCCCAACCCCTGTCCACCCCCCAACCTCCTCACCCAACCATACCTCACCGCAGCACCCACCCTCCCCCCCCCCCCCCCCCCCCCTCCGCAAGCACCACACTCCCTCTCCCATAAACTAAACATACTCCCCCCCCCCCCCCCCCCCCGTTCCCCCCACTACATTCACAGTTCTCTTCTTCATACTATCCTAATATAAACAGTAATGTGAGGTTCACAGTAAAACACAAGAAGTAGAAACAGCGTTGAACCCTTTGTGATGTTTTAAAGGAAAGGATTCAATTTTGAAATGGTAATATATGGATAGGTCTGACAGACATGACTCACGTGTTACAGGTTAATGTGTAATATATGGATAGGTCTGACAAACGTGACTCACGTGTTACAGGTTAATGTGTAACATATTTAGGCCTGACAAACGTGACTCAGTGTTACAGGTTAATGTGTAACATATTGATAGGTCTGACAAACGTGACTCACGTGTTACAGGTTAATGTGTACCATATTGACAGGTCTGACAAACGTGACTGACGTGTTACAGGTTAATGTGTAACATATTGACATGTCTGACAAGCGTGACTGACGTGTTACAGGTTAATGTGTAACATATTGACAGGTCTGACAGACGTGACTCACGTGTTACAGGTGGATGACAGCAAGAAGCTAGGTGAGTGGGCTGGACTGTGCAAGATCGACAAAGAGGGGAGGGCCCGCAAGGTCAACGGCTGTGGTGTTGTGGTCAAGGTACGGACTGGTCAGAACTCTTAGCTGCCATCTATCTCAGAATGGTTCCCTCAGCACGTTTGCCGAGTCTATTTTTTTTAGCAACTCTTCCAAGAAACCAGCCCTTACTATATGTCTTGTCATATAATTTTTTTCCATTTAGTTAGAAGTGATATGGATTCATGGTTACTTGATCTGATTTGCACGGATAATCATCGTGCGAAAGTCTTGTCGCACCTGAATCAGATACTGATGATAGTGATTATTTATCGCCTCTCTTCAGTCATACGGAGTCACGTGCCAACAGACTATTCTTGGCTGGCGCGCGCGCTGATACTCACGTAACTCCTCCCTCCTTACGATAGGCTCTAAAGAATTCAAATGAAACGTCACCTTTCTACGTAAGTCTAGTTTAATTTTTCAATTCACCTAAGCTTAGAAAGCGATCAGCTGCCACCTTATCGTCTGTATTGGGATCGGTAACCGGTGGGGAAGGTGTGCTGCTAGGAGGGGTGGGCTCTGTCGGCTTGTTCAGTGCACAGAATGCGAACGATTATTATCTAAATATACCCAGAAATAGGCCCACACTATTATTATGTAAAGATACCATGAAATACGTAGTCAAAATATCTGGAATGTCAGCAACCCACTGACGAGTGTGTGGTCTATTATGGACTGAAGTTTACCATTCGGTTTTTCTTCTCTTTTGTTTTCTTCTTTTTTAAAAGCTCCACACATCCTTAAGCGTCTGTCACGTGTGTCAATGAGGGAGTGTAGGTTGGAAATATTTAGACCCAAGTATGGGCAAAGAGTTTTCACGATTGAAGATACTAATAACAGCATAATCAGCATGAGGCATGAGACACTTTGGATTGAACCTGCCCTCGGAACACTTGTGAAGTCTTAGTTAGTTATTAATAACAGCAGGCACCATGGATTTGCACTACGTACTCTTCATGCAGACTATGAAACTATTGAGTGTATGTGTGTGTGTGTGTGTGTGTGTGTGTGTGTGTGTGTGTGTGTGTGTGTGTGTGTGTGTGTTCAGACCTCTTTACCCACAGAATTTTGCTGTATTCTGTACAAATTTAGCAGAAAGTCAGAGAGTAAGGCTAACTTAAGGCTGTCAAGTATTCAACCAAGATGACGCGCTTTGAGTAATTTGACCAAAGAATGAGGACTCTTGCAACATCGCCGCAACAAAATCGCATCTGGTTGTGATAACCTTTGAACAACAGGCAAAATTCTAGGCCACAACAGGACGTGGAATGTTTGGTGTTTTTTTTTTTTTTTTTTTTTTTTATGAATTGAATAAAAATTTCATCAGAGGGTATGACTGTGAATTTGGGCCAGGGTATCTGGAAGAATCAGCTTTCAAAGTAAGTTATGTTCGAAAAACTTACTTTTACTGAAGCAACATCCACGTACAACATTAGGTATTCCTCTTCCCTCTGCTAAGGATGACCAGATGAAAGGACGAAGAGAAAAGAAAAACGCACTTTTCCAAAATGTTGAAGATCAGTTCACATTCCAGTGATAATTATTTCCTAAAAGATTAGGGGGTCAGACTTCGTGCAAAAAAACCTCGTTTTCAACTTTTCAGAGGGTCTCAAAAATATTTGGGGGGGG
>CM065737.1:54272498-54419998 GCA_033310375.1 Conus canariensis
CCCCCCCCCCCCCCCCCCCCCCCCCCCCGTTTCCCCCACTGCATTTCCAGTTCTCTTCTTCATACTATCCTAATATAAACAGTAATGTGAAGTTCACAGTAAAACACAAGAAGTAGAAACAGCGTTGAACCCTTTGTGATGTTTTAAAGGAAAGGATTCAATTTTGAAATGGTGATATATAATATTGGTAGGTCTGACAAACGTGACTCACGTGATACAGGTTAATGTGTAATATTTTGATAGGTCTGACAAACGTGTCTCGCGTGTTACTGTAATATATCGATAGGTCTGACAAACGTGTCTCGCGTGTTACAGGTTAATGTGTAATATATCGATAGGTCTGACAAACGTGTCTCGGTGTTACAGGTTAATGTGTAATATATTGATAGTTCTGACGAACGTGTCTCGCGTGTTACAGGTTAATGTGTAATATTTCGATAGGACTGACAAACGTGTCTCGCGTGTTACAGGTTAATGTGTAATATATCGGTAGGACTGACAAACGTGTCTCGCGTGTTACAGGTTAATGTGTAATATATCGATAGGTCTGACAAACGTGTCTCGCGTGTTACAGGTTAATGTATAATATGTCGATAGGTCTGACAAACGTGTCTCGCGTGTTACAGGTTAATGTGTAATATGTCGATAGGTCTGACAAACGTGTCTCGCGTGTTACAGGTTAATGTGTAATATATATTGATAGGTCTGACAAACGTGACTCACGTGTTACAGGTTAATGTGTAATATATTGATAGGTCTGACAAACGTGACTCGCGTGTTACAGGTTAATGTGTAACACATTGACAGGTCTGACAGACGTGACTCACGTGTTACAGGTGGATGACAGCAAGAAGCTGGGAGAATGGGCTGGACTGTGCAAGATCGACAAAGAGGGGAGGGCCCGCAAGGTCAACGGCTGTGGTGTTGTGGTGGTCAAGGTACGGCCTGGTCAGAACTCTTAGCTGTCATCCATCTCAGAATGGTTCCCTCAGCACGTTTGCCGAGTGTATTTTTTAGCAACTCTTCCAAGAAGCCAGACCTTACTATATGTCTTGTCATATATTTTTTTTTCCCATTCAATTAGAAGTGATATGGATTCATGGTTACTTGATGTGATTTGCACGGATAATCATCCTGCGAAAGTCTTGTCGGACCTGAATCAGATATTGATGAGAGTGATCAGCTGGCACCTTATCGTCTGTATTGGGATTAGTAACCAGTGGGAAGGTATGCTGCTAGGAGGATGGCTCTGTGGGCTTGTTCAGTGCAATAGTGCACAGAATGCGAACGATTATTATCTACATATACCCAGAAATAGGCCCACACTATTATTATGTAAAGATACTATGAAATACGTAGTCAAAATATTTAGGATGCCCCAACCTACTGACGTGTGTGTGGTCTTCTGTGGACTGGAGTTGACCATTCTGTTTTCTTTTTTCAAAGCACCATACACATGTTAAGCGTTTGTCACGTGTGTAAATGAGAGAGTGTAGATTGGATATATTTAGACCTAAATATGGGCAAAGATTTTTCACGATTTTAGATACTAACAGCATAATCAGCTTTATATACAGGTTCTGTAATTAGTATAAGTTGTCTTTCTTTATTCAATGTGAAGCTGTTTTCAGATGAGATGGGCACGAATTTTGAAAGATGGATTTTACCGGTTTTTCATCTTAAAGAAAAAAAGTGAACAATTTGGCCTGTTTTTATGTAGATAGATGGTAGGCAACATGCTCTCGCCTCTCTGTCTTCAGTACATCATCTTTGATGCTGTTGCTGCTTTAGTTCCATTTGTAACACGCTTGCAGCCCTGATGTGTGTGATGTGTGTTTTGTTTGTGTGTTTTTGTTTTTTTTTTTTTTGGGGGGGGGGGGGGGGGGGGAGGAGGAGTTGGCTTGAAGAAAAATGAAAATGACTTTCAGAAGCCAAAGTTCAGCATTCATCTTTGTGTTGCAGGACTATGGGAAAGAGACGGAGGCCATGGAAGTGCTGAACGAGTATTTTAAGAAAAACAAAAAATGAAAACTGAACAAAACATTGCCAGCTTGTTCATTACCTCGATCGATTCTTTGGTGGTTTGTTGACCCGTTTGGATGTCAGAAAGAGAAAGAATTGGTGTGTGAATGGATCTGTTCGTGTATGTGTAAATTTTTATCCAAGAGGGAAAGTTGAAAATAAAATGAGACAGCGAACAGTAAACAGGTAGGATAACTCTTGCTCCCATAAGGAAACCAAACACAGAGTAAATATTATTCAAAACTGGCACCGCCTTTTAAACTTATCAGGGAGACACGGTTGTGCTCCTGGCGTCAAACAGAGACACACCACAGTCCATAATACTGTCGTGTTCTCACCACCAAGGGTTCCAAAAAGAATCCAACAGCACCCCCACAGCAGCCAGCGAAGGGTAGTAAATGAAACAAAACGAAAGTGTGAGGAGGAAAAAATGTTGCTGAAAACTGAAGACATTATACAAACTGTATAAAATGTAGGGGACAATCTTTGAGCCTACGCCTGAGGATCCACCCAAGGATGCAAGGGAGATCAAAAGACAAACACAAAGACGGACAGAAACAAATACAAATAGCCTCGATTTAATTGAAAGGAAGTTGAAAATAAAATGAGGCAGGGAACAGTAACAATAAAAAGTAAACAAGTAGGGTAACTCTTGCTCCCATAAGAAAACCTAACACAGAGTAACTTTTATTCAAGACTGGCACAGCCTTTTAAACTTGAATAAAGACAGACAAATACAAAGACGAACAATCTAATAGTAGGGGAAAAACAAGCGCAGGCCAACAACCCCTCTGTCATCACAGTAATGACTTGGCAAAGATTTGAACTTAAGGGAGGGGGGGGGGGGGGGGATTGAAGATGAAGAAAATGGCAACATAAAATGAAGAAAATATAACACACACACACACACACGCACACACATACACACACGCGCGCACACACACACATTCACCAGATATGAATTAAAGAAATAGGCCCCCTTCCCAGTCTACCACACAATGGCTGCAGCTCTTCGTTTCCCCAACCTCTAGCAGGAGTATTACGTTTGCGGCACGACTATGGACGATTGTAGGGCCGTTTCTGAGCAAGTCCACAATTGTCAATAGTCAGTATGCCAATTCAGTCTTCTTCATTCCAGAACTCGTGCAACACAAACAACGATAATACTAGTGGGTAGACTGAAGAATGGTTTTAGTTGTGGATTACTCATCATGTCTCCTCTTTAAAATCTCAACAAAAAAACAACAACAAAAAAACAGCTACTCTACTACACATGCATAAGAGTAAGAGTAGCCCATGCCTGACCGCAGAACAAGTAGCAGGGGGTTACAAGCAGAATCTTGAGCCGGCTACACACGATAGTAGAGAACCCGCCCGAAAAATGCGCACAGAGTAAAATTGTGCATGCTCACACTGGCAGAAGAACAACACATACACACAAAGAAAAGGCTCAAAGCCTGTTTGTACGCAGAAGAACAAACACACAGGTACAGAAGAAGAAATACATATTACACGGACACAGACAAGGCCGTAGGCCTACATGTACACAGAAAAAAAAAACAAACAAATACAGTCATTGCACACACAGAGGAACGAATAAACGTATACAGAAGAACGAATACACAAACACAAAAGAAGAACAAACAGGCTACACGCACATAGAAAGGCGTAGGCCTTCACAGAAAAAAAAAAAAAAACCATCACGCACGCTCGGCACACAGACAAGACCATTCACGACCACAGAAGAATCGGACACGCACACGTACGCAAACACAACAGATACATGTACTATGCAGAAACAGAAAGTACACGAAGACACGTAAGCTTACCGGTACCAGTGCTGCCTACGCATAGAGAAGAAACAACGCACGCGAACAGTAGAAACCACATTATTCGCACACAGAAGAACCAGTCGGTTTTGTACATGTAGAAGACCAGTCTGAGAGAGAGAGAGAGAGAAGAGAGAGAGGAGAGATGATGATGATGATGATGATGATGTGACAATAACGATGATGATGATGATGACTGTCTTTGTTTCCAAGGGTAACAGATAAGCAAACATGCTTTTTTTTCATCCGGCCCTTGCCCCCCCCCCTCCCCCCCCCCCCACCCCCGTTATGAAGGAACTAAGCATGACTAGCGACTAGAACTTACCTACAAACTTTTAACAAACACACATAGGCTATCTTCACAAACACATTAAAAAGTTGATGAGTTGTTCCTCCATTAACATTTAAGGCGTAGATGACTTTAAAGAAAAGAGAAAAACAAACAAACAATTGAAACAGCAAACGAGAGAGAGAGAGAGAGAGAGAGAGAGAGAGAGAGAGAGAGACGGGGAGGGGGAGAGAGAGATGAACACAGCATATCCAATACCAGTAGAACGGAGAACCAACAGACGCATCAGAGGAACCCCACACACGCATACAGAGAAACCCAAAAGCCCAATGCATAATAATAACGATCAGGACCGGACACGGAGCAGGAGGTAGGGGGCCAGAATCTGCTTCCCCCCCCCCCCCCCCCCCCACCCCACACACACACACACACCTCCCCATTTCCTCCTAGCTTGCAAAAGTGTCATTTCTGGCAGCACGAGGGCGGACCCCCACCCTGCTTATTAAGTAGCAGAAAATTATACTTAAAAACCCTTACTTGGTGGAAGGCTTTGCGTCACGGAAAGTTTCTGTTTAAGCTTAATCACTGGACGGTTCTATCGTCGTTCGTCATTTAGTGTTGTTGTTGTTGCTGTTGTTCCTGCTGCTGCTGCTGCTGCTGCTATAGAAAGTAAGATACTTGAGACAGCACGTCAACCCTACAGAATTCCAGTTCTTTTGTCAATGTGGTTGATCGAGCTGCTTTGTTGTTTACTGTAGTGCTCTCCCTTTGCGTCACACATGTTGCTGTCTGCACAATCTCGTGCCAAATGAGGATTACCAAGTGGCCAGCTGTGTTGACATCACGCGAGTTTTCGCGTGAAACTCTGTTGTCGCACGAGATTTCAAAGGGTTCAACGACTTTCACCCCGTGGATTTTTGTCTCCCCCCCCCCCCCCCCCCCCCCCCCCACCACACACACACACATACACTTCCCCCATTAAAATGAAGATATTTGGCATTGCATTACTTGAAGATGGCGAGGTAACTTTTGTCTCCCTTCATCGTCGGAAAATGTCTTTAATCACCACGGAGAGTGCTACAGATATTTGTTTTGTTTATCTCTCTCTCTCTCTCTCTCCCCCCCCCCCCCCCTCTCTCTCTCTCTCTCTTCATCCGAACGCGGTTGATCGCATGCGAAACAGTATGCACTGACCAATCGGCAAAAAAAAAAAAAAATAAAAATGTGATGCCAAAATAACATCTGGTTACTGAAGTGCAAGGACATTGAACACCTCTCGTACTTAGTGGTCAGTTATCATAGAAGTCATGGCGTGTGTGCTGTGCGTGTGTGTGTGTGTGTGTGTGTGTGTGTGTGTTTGGTTATCCTGAGTTGCAGTGATTAAATTGTGTGCATGTGTGTTCTAAGAGGTACCAATCAGCTGGAATTTGCAAACTTACATTTGTATCACTATGAAAAAGTTTGACCGTTGGGCGAAAATCCACGACCCCTTTCAGAAACTGCGCCCACTTTTTACAAGAGGATTTCTAAAGTGTTTATCCTACACTGTGGAGGAGTTCGTTTGTATATCTAAAGCATTTGCACCTTCACGCACATGCACTCTACCTTACCGGGTCAGTCCAGACACTGGATTGCGGATCTACTCAGGATACTTGTTAGTACGGTTAACTACTAGGTAGGCCTACTCGTCTTAGCCTTAATAAGTCTCTGAGAGCCGAGTCCGAGTCCGTCAGTCTCAGAGTCTTTAGACCTAGCAGTAGTAATAGTAGGCATACTGTTAAGCCCCCTTCCTATTATATATATATATATATATATATATATATATATATATATATATATATATATATATATATATATGCCGTTGTGACTGTCTATAGCTGGCCAGTTCTGTCGCTGTGCTAAGACGAGTCTGTCTCCTAAGAACTGGAGGCCCACAAGTTTCGCAGATCCGTCCTCTGCGAGTTTATGTGTCGTCTGTTTGTTGACCCGACCGTCTGTGAACACTTCTGAAACGAGGTGCACTTCCGCCGAGGTCGCCTGCGCGTCATTTATGACATTTCAGTTATGAAGATCCCAAATCACGTGGACATGTCTCAGAAAACAAGAGCCACGCCATCGTATCATCGATCACATAGCGGAGAGGACATCAAAGTCCGTCTTTCAAGGCAAAAATTAACTGCAAGAGAGACCACAGGGATGAAGACTGAAACAGAAGATGAAGATGGCATTGCTCTCAGACAGGCAAAGCAGAGGAGAAGACAGACCGCGAAGAAGACCAAGAAAGAGAAGAGTATGGAGAGAAGAAGAAAAGGAAGAGGACGACACAACAAGAAAAGAACAGAAGCTGAAGGTTGACCCAATACACACCAGCCAAGACCCAAACGACGAAAGGATCATGATACAGAAACATCATCACAAAGCACCACCATGTAAAACACAAACAACACCCACAACCAAACACCACAAGTTAGGTGCGGATGGTTACTGTCCGGTTCATTTTCAATGAATGAACTGAAAATATCTGATTTCCCTTTAAAAAAAAAAAATGCAGTTGCAACACCCAAACCAACCAAATAATGTCTTTTCGAGATCAACACTGTGAGGTGACATTCATGTGTTGAGTGATGAGGTAGAATAGCAGAAAACTTAAGTAGGAAGGGAAGACAGGTTAACTTACAAATGTGACTCATTTAATGCATAGCTGCATTACGAAGTCCAAATGTGGAAACCAGAGGATTAAGAGGGTGGGGTGTGCGGAGATGGGGGAAATTTGACTTTTGACTGACAGCATTTCCAACTCTCGTTTGTTTCAGTTGGCAAATAAGGAGATTAGAAAAAAAAAAAAAAAAGGGGGGGGGGGGGGGGGGGAAGAAAAAAGGCTTTTCATACATATAACTGCCAACATCCACGTAACATCATTTGGGCTTTATACTGCAGTATCTTATCGTCCCTGTGACTTTCCAACCCCCCATTTTTAAACAAAATATGGAAACTGTGGATTTCTTCCACTCAATCTGGGACTTCAGGCATAATTTCTGAATTAGGGAAATCGCAGAAAAATTCGAGAGGGCTGGTGGCTATGTTAATGTCAGTTACTGTCTTGGTATTTCTGCTAAAGACTATATCGTAGATAACAGTGTAAAACGGACAGGCTGCCAATCTGATTCAGACTACAATGTTAAGAAAACACATGAAAAGCGCGTTCCAAAGAATTAGAATCCTTGCGTGGTTGAGTCAGTTCCTCCACAAATTAAAACTGTTTTCACTCTCAGACACTGATTTTGGTCATTAGTTGTGATTGTTGTCGTACCCTGGCTAAAAGACTCCAGGGATCATCCGAACAGCCAACGTACTTGAACACTATGGTACGAATGCATCAGCTGGGGATGGGAATCATACTCACAACACACATACACAGCTCTCACATATGCAGATCAAACTCAAAACAACACTCCGTTCTGTTCAATAGATGCTGAGAACAATTATATTTGGAGGGCCAACTCTTCACCCAAGACTGGCTAACCTATGATATCGAGGATGCATACATAAAAAGTACAAAAGGAGTAACACACAAGTCGGCGAAAATAGAATGCATCACGTGTACTGTGGCTTTCAACAGCTGTGAACAGTTCAGTTTTACAGCTGCAGGTACCCCTGTTCTGGGGTCAATCAGTGGATACAGAGGGAAGCATGGCTGAAGTCTGGCTTTTAATCATTACCAGCTGTTCTGAAATCCTAGTGC
Source organism: Conus canariensis (assembly GCA_033310375.1). NCBI lineage: Eukaryota > Metazoa > Mollusca > Gastropoda > Neogastropoda > Conidae > Conus > Conus canariensis. The sequence goes on from CM065737.1 coordinate 54,280,381, forward strand.
TCCTCAGCCTCTACGGATTTTACAGCTTGGTTTTTTTTTTAAGTGCTCATAGTTTTTTAGACAAATGCATTATCTATTTTTCCATAACAACGAAAAATTCTTGTATTGTGAAAATCTGTGATAACTTTTATGTTGATGTTTTTTTCCATGATGAAAATAGATCGCAAAATTACTTGCATTAACCTCCCAAGAGCTGGTATAGAAACATGGAATTAGTGCAGTTGAGCATCTTGCCCCTTTGATGCTGAAAAGGCTGCGAGGACTAGCCCACAGATGGCACAAAGAAAACTTCCTGTCCTGTCAGATGGCCTACACTTTTTCTCTTTCTTTTTTTTCTTTCAAATTTCTTGATTTTTGCTCTTTTTTTCTAATTTTGTTTTGTTTTGGTTGTTATTGCACTAAATGACAGAGAGAGAGAGAGAGAGAGAGGAGAGAGAGAGAGAGAGAGAGAGAGTAGAAAGCGTGCACCTGCAGAGAAAGACAGACAGACCGAGACAGTCATGTGCACAGAGAAAGAGAGACAGACAGACAGACTGACTGACAGACAGACAAAGACAGAGTGAAAGGCAGGAGAGAGAGAGAGAGAGAGAGAGAGAGAGGAGAGAGAGAGAGAGAGAGAGAGAGAGAGAGAGAAGGACACAGAGACAGAATGAGAGACAGAGCAAAACGGAGAGATAGAGGGGGAGAGAGAGAGAGAGAGAAGAACAGCAACAACATCATCTAAGAGAACAACATACACCCAAGACATTCAAAGCAATGAACCGACACTTCTCTCTGATTGTTACTTGTCTTCATTTCTGATGCAGTGCCCTTATGGCAAATATGTGAAAAATTTCTTTGAAAAAATATATTGCATCTGACACATTAATTTAAAAACAATGGGTAAAGTAAACAACTTGTTCATGAAACTTCATACGAACACACGCACACACACACAAATCTTAAATAAATGTTAGCGAACCGCCCAGAGAACGTGGACAAACGAGTCACAAGACGAAACACAACGCGTTTCGACCTCTTAGGTCTTCATCAGGTGAGACATAAACGAATAAAACAACGAAAATTCACTTAGCTTTGATCGCTTCAGATCAGCGCAAGGAAGAAGGCGTTGATTCAACGCCTTCTTCCTTGCCCTGAACCCTGTGAAGTGATCTGAAGCGATCAAAGCTAAGTGAATTTTCGTTGTTTTATTCGTTTATGTCTCACCTGATGAAGACCTAAGAGGTCGAAACGCGTTGTGTTTCGTCTTGTGACTCGTTTGTCCACGTTCTCTGGGCGGTTCGCTAACATTTATTTAAGATTTGTTTAGATTTCCGCCTGCAGTCCTCTCGCTTCACACACACAAGTTAATGCATCAAACATACTTGAAGCCAAATGAAACAAAAACTTGTTACACATACATGCACGCATAACAAATCCTACACATTATGCAGTCAAAATATTACAAGATGAATACACACACACACACACACACACACACACACACACACACACACAACACACACACACAAATGTAGCACAAAACAAACAATACAGGTAAATAAGTTTTTGTACTTCGCGAATTGTTATGGGGTTCTGTGTTCCAATCTATCATACTCAGTGACTAGCAACAGAACCAAGGTTCTGATCTGATCAGACTAAAACAGAATCATGGTCGCTTTCTGTGTTCCAATCTGATCAGACTAAAACAGAATCACGGTCGCTTTCTGTGTTCCAATCTGATCAGACTAAAACAGAATCATGATCACTTTCTGTGTTCTAATCTGATCACACTAAAACAGAATCATGATAACTTTCTGTGTTCCAATCTGATCACACTAAAACAGAATCATGGTTGCTTTCTGTGTTCTGATCTGATCACACTAACAACAGAATCATGATCGCTTTCTGTGTTCCAATCTGATCACACTAGCAACAGAATCATGATCGCTTTCTGTGTTCTGATCTGATCACACTAACAACAGAATCATGATCGCTTCCTGTGTTCTGATCTGATCACACTAACAACAGAATCATGATCGCTTCCTGTGTTCTGATCTGATCACACTAACAACAGAATCATGATCGCTTTCTGTGTTCCAATCTGATCACACTAACAACAGAATCATGATCGCTTTCTGTGTTCCAATCTGATTACACTAACAACAGAACCATGGTCGCTTTCTGTGTTCCAATCTGATCACACTAACAACAGAACTAAGGCCACTCTGTGTTCTAATTTGATCTCACTCATGACAAAAACCAAAGTTGTACTTTGTGTTCCAATCTGATCACACTGACATGAGAACTAAAGCCACATTTGACAACTAGATATATATGACTGTACACACACACACACACACACACACACACACACACACACACACACACACACACAAAATCCACTTACCACCACAACAACAAAACTAACAGAAAAGTCACAACGAAAGGTATAAAAAGAGAAGGGCATATAGTGTACATTCACAAATTTCAGGCCTCTAAATGATTTCAGAGCATGCCCCTCACAATAGGAATGCATTCACTGTGAATATATAACTGAAATCAATTGTTACAAATTATTTAATCAGAGGCACATGAAAGGATCACTCATTCGTAAAACCACGCAAATTATCTTGTACACACGATGCATACTTGTCAATAGTAAGCCTCCACTTCAAAACACCAAGGAAAGATTGTAAAGTTGGAAAAATGTTGAGGAATCCACATATGTATGCACAGAACATCGTCAGCAATAAAATGAAATTAAATACACAATCAGTGGACGTATTCTTTCTTATTCCTAAAGGAACAAGATCTTTATTATAACCAGAATCAACATGACAAAGCTGTTGTAGTCTGGATTGCAGCTCTGACCCAAACCCATGAACAAAGTGACAGTAGTCTGGATTGCAGCTCTGACCCAAACCCATGAACAAAGTGACAGTAGTCTGGATTGCAGCTCTGACCCAAACTAATGAACAAAGTGACAGTAGTCTGGATTGCAGCTCTGACCCAAACTAATGAACAAAGTGACAGTAGTCTGGATTGCAGCTCTGACCCAAACTAATGAACAAAGTGACAGTAGTCTGGACTGCAGCTCTGACCCAAACCCATGAACAAAGTGACAGTTCCAGAACAAATGGTCAATAGCCTGTCTACAATATAGGCACAAAGGATCGACAACAATACAACACCTCATCTGGTGTGAAGGATGCGGCGCAAAACCTTTGACAGAAACCATCTCAGTAGAACATTGGGTGTTAACTTATAACAATGGTCAAATATCCTTCTCCTCTCACCATCTCACCAGAACATTGGGTGTTAATTTAGAATATTGGGTGTTGATTTAGAATATTGTGTGTTAATCTATAACAATTGTCAAATATCTTTCTCCTACTTACCATCTCAGAAGAATATTGGGTGGTAATTTATAACAATGGTCAAATATCTTTCTCCTACTTACCATCTCAGAAGAATATTGGGTGGTAATTTATAACAATGGTCAAATATCTTTCTCCTACTTACCACCTCAGAAGAATATTGGGTGGTAATTTATAACAATGGTCAAATATCTTTCTCCTACTTACCATCTCAGAAGAATATTGGGTGGTAATTTATAACAATGGTCAAATATCTTTCTCCTACTTACCACCTCAGAAGAATATTGGGTGGTAATTTATAACAATGGTCAAATATCTTTCTCCTACTTACCACCTCAGAAGAATATTGGGTGGTAATTTATAACAATGGTCAAATATCTTTCTCCTCCTTACCATCTCAGCAGAATATTGGGTGTTGATTCCTAACAATGATCAAACATCTTTCACCCATTTAATCGTTAGAATTTTGGTTCCATTTTCTAGCAGCCACTGGAGTGGAATCAGACCCACACAGTGAACACTGTACAACTTTAGTGCCTCTTAAAATGATTACCAACATTTTAGCATCCACAATCTTATACCAATCCATCAGCTGAATATTCAGCTTACTTAGGAAAGGCCTAATTGCTTGAGTTATACCATTAGATAAAAGAACATTTGTTTTGTGAATGCTGGATATCCTTCTTAGATCTCCATAAAACTAAGGAAGTATCTTTTTGTGTCTATCCATTTGTGAATGTACAGTACGTCTTTCCCTAACAATGCTTGCATTGTGATGAATACAATCCGCTAAGAACTCGCTGACATTTCCTAGAAGACATTCAGAATACAATTTCTTGCAGTCCTTGGAACATCTTTTAACAAAAGGGTTATCTATGTGTAGTATAGCAAGGATTGCATATTCACTACTGCAGTTTTGTAATATGAATATAGACTGTTCTCAAAGGTGTTTGAATCTGAAACAACATAAAGCCTTTGCTGCCAACTGATCCTCATAGCTGCTATGAAAGCAGACAATGGGATTATCTTTAGGCCCACCCCTACCCCCCTCATCTTAGAGCAAACATACAATCTCTTTTTTTTAATCTAGTTTCTCTGTCCATAATACAAATTTGTGAAAAAGTGTTTCATGTTCTCAAATACAAGTCACTGGGGGGGGGTGGGGGGGGGGGGGGTCAGGTAGGTCGATACACAAATGCAGAATGACAGAACAAGTGTAGCAATCCTTTCCAAAGGTGTTCACTGTCTTCTTGACCATTTTTCAAGCAGTAATCTAAGTTCAAAGAGTTTTCCATTGAACTTTAAATTTGGAGTGTGCTCAGTATTTACTGAAAATTTTGTACCCAAGACTTTGGAAAATACCTGGGTCCCAAACACTATTCATGCAACAGAGAAACTTTTTACCCACAACCTCTTCTGCTTCCAGTCCATGCAACCTGAGTTTTCTCAAGATTTCATTTCAAGTCAGAGATATCCTCAAAGGCAACAGGTGTGCTAAAAGCTTCTTTAATGGACTCTGTTCAGCCATCCAGACAAGGAGATGAATCATCAGCAATTTCAGAGAGGTGAGATTCAAATTCGTGTACCTCAATTCCTTTCATTCTTTTGCTTTGACAAATCATAACTGACAATATTTTGGCACATATTAAGTACAGGTATGGTGAACAAGGGTCCTTTAATTCATATGTTATTCTTGGACAATTATTGTTTACAATCACAGATCAGCACCAACTGAAGCACTGGGCTATTTCAATGTTTGATGTCATTTCAGATTTTGCACCAAACACTATGTATTTTCATTCATATTTCGAATTTGCTGTGTTTCTTTCTTATGTATTTTCATTCATCATTTGAGTTTGCTATGTCTCTATCTCATTTCAACACAGACAAAAATCAGGCAGTATGTTTCAAGTTCTTAACAGATTATCAGGATTCCATGTTGAAAAGCTACAGTGCTCTTTGGCTTTTTTGTTTGTTTATTTTGATCCCTATTTTTTCATGCGTACAAGTTTTGGGGGTGCTTAAAACGCTGATGTCCACTTCATTCCTACAAAGCCAGAAAAATAAACTGAATTATTGACCACGGCCAATTCATAGGGGTCAGTTGTACTTACAGAGGCAGCAAGTCCACCACTAAGCACTACCTATAGTTAGCCATTGTCCTTCACACCTAGATAGCCATTGCGCTTCCCACCTAGGTATACCTTTGTTTCTGGAAGTCTTCATGAACTGACATTCCTGGTGCTCTGAGAAAAAAAACATTCAAATTGTGCTAAGACATTCACTGCGCTAAGCCATTCACATCACTACTATTTCACGCTGCTGAAAATGTCAAATATTTTTTTCAAAAATAATCCATGTGTTCTCACCGGGTTTATTTTCAATTGGTGTTCTAACATTTCATATAAAAGACTGAAGAAACAACAACAGGTATGTACACTTATGATATTACCAACAAAACAAATGGGTATACACAAAAACTAAAAAACTATTTACATGACATGGAATTTTTTTGTCATCATCAAATATTTGTTTAATTTTCTTTAAATTCATAACAACATATCACAGTATCTTAGGACAAGAACTTGCTGAAAAATTTGCATATGCAGGTAAAAACTGTGTTGCCAGCTGCCATACATGTGTAACACTTTATTTCAATCTTTTTTCAACCACACACAGTATAAGAAAAACCGCATCCAATAACAAAAATTCAGGGCTCCAGATTCTATGCTGGTTTTTGGGGTGTAGGCTCACCCTTTCTCTCACATTATAATGGATACTTACACACTTTTGCTCAGGTTTTTAAAAAGAACTAGGATATGCAAAGCGTTTCTTTCCTTTTTTTCCAATTTCAGGTTGACCATGAAATCAAAGGTACATTTCCAAGTGTGCATCCAGTTCTGTCTCTCTCTCCCTCCCTCTCTCTAGCGTGATCGCTCGCTCGATTGCTCACTGTCTCTCTCCCTCTCCCAATCTCTCATGCACACAGACACACACACACTCGCAAACATGCTGATGCAGAAAAGACAGTTTTGAACAAGTTGTTACAGAAAAGAACATTTTAAATGAATGCAGCATTCTGACTGATTCAAAAGTTGGATAACAGCGTAAGATTAAAATGTTTAATAAAAGCATAAGATTGGTTCAAAACTTTTGATAACAGCATATGACTGATACAAAAGTTTGATAAAAGCATATGGCTGATTCAAAGGTTTGTTAAAAGCATATGGCTGATTCTAACGTTTGGTAAGAGTATAACTTCAGAAGGGATAAGATGACTGCTTTGATAGAATTTACTGAATAAACTGAGCAGTGGTTACTGGTTTCCTCAAGACCAGGCACAGCTGATCTCTGGGAGTTTTAGGGCCCTTTGTTGGCAAACTGATTGCTTATCTTTCTTGTTGACATGGACTTCAAATTGATGTTGGAGCACAAACATCACTTCTTCAAAAAGCATGAAATATGCACATCTGGACATGAATCTGGAGCCCTGAAATCATTATCATAGTGCATAAAACAAATTATTCCCTCTACTGTCCCCCTACCCCCTCCCTCAACCCAAAACCACCCCCACCCCGCCCACCTCACACGCACACACTTACACATGGTCCACAAAACCTGGATGATTCCTATAAATGTATTTGTCCAAAGTCGACAAAGTTTACAATCATGTCACAAATCCTCACTGCCATTCATTGGGTGGATTTTCTCCCTCTCTCACAATCAGTTCCTCTGGGTCTGTTTTGTTGTCCATCAAATACTGCCGAGAGTGCAGATCCGCCTGAAACAACGACCACATAACCATGGCTGCAGAACTGACTATCAACTAAAAGAAGAAAAAAGAAAAATTCTCAAAACACACCGGTAAAGCCAGTTCATTATCAGACTCAGTTTTAGCTGTGTTGACTTTTAACTAAATAACGATAACATTAAAACAATACTTCAATGTCAACATTCAAATACAGGTTGTCAAAGTAGCATCAAAGTAAAATCAACTACATGATTAAGAGGAAAATTATTCATTACAACCAAGTCTGTTGAAAATAGCCATTAGAGTATTCCATGCCAAAAGATTTTGAAAATTAAAATGATTACCTCAGAAGAATCTGAAAAGGAAAAATGATTTTCTCTAATTAATGTGTCAGTTCAAGAGTTCTACCATCACATCAGATTTCCTGATGGTTTGAAGAAAAGAAAAAAAAAAAAAAAGGAAAAAAAAAGACATCACCCTGAGATACCAACAAAGAACCAGCTTATCAAATCCTGGCAAAGATACAAACAGATATGAATCTCTTCTCATCTCTTTTTTTTGTAACCATGCTAAAATACAAAACAGACTATCAAAACGCCTGCAAAGAAGTCTGAGAAAGAGTAAAAACTATGGCTTGTGAATCATCTGAGCTGGTGGAATCTCTGTCTGCAATGGCGCTGAAGCAATAAGCTGCTAAAGTCCATGTAAGAATCTGTCCAAGCCAGCTGCCGTGACACTGGAATCAGCTGAAGGTCAGACATCTGGGATGACACATTTAGGAACTCCATCAGGACTATTATCACCCTGAGGCTTTTTCATTTTTTTTTTTTTTTTTTTTTTTTTTTTTTGCTGTCCAACCTCTGCGCTACTCAAGGCAGTGCACCCACGCCGCTCATTCCGACACCGCCAGCTTTTTCATGTTTTAACCATGACAGGTTCTACAGCCAGACTTGAACGTGTGTCAGCCAATCTCTTCCATGTCATGGACGTCTCTCAGATGGTGTTGCTCCAGTTTGCTGACCAATACTTACAGGCGTCCACATCCTGGTCAACATCGGGATATACCATCAAAAGTATGCATACAACACTATAATTTGGTCCCTGACCCAAGAAAACATTCCATAACATCGTCATCATCACAAGACAAAACCAAAAACCTCTCAAATTCTCTGGCTAAACCTGCCACTCTTGTAGAAAATTCCTGTTTCAATTTCCCTTCTACATCTGTCTATGGCCATTGTGAACTTGTGTTTGTCTTCAGACTTGTTGTTGTTGTTGTTGTACCCTGGCTAAAAGACTCCAGGGATCATCCAAACAGCCAAAGTATTAAACATTATGGTACAAATGCATCAGCTGGGGATGAGAACATTACGTGTGTGACTGTTTTTGATTACCCCGCCACATGGGCAGCCACACTCCGACTTCAGGGGATTTTGGAGACTGATAATGTTATGCTAGGAGCTTGTCACAACTGAAGACAATCCCTGCATAACTATGCAGCCATATGTCAATTGGCCTGACACAGCTTTAAGCCAAGGCGGGTCTTTAGACTTCAGTTTCCCCTCTACCTCTGTCTATGGTGATTTTTAATTAGTGTTACGTCTTTGGAGTTGGCAGATGCATGGGGACTGCTGCTGGAAGAAAATGCTGACAGTCTTCACTCCACAGGAGTATGTACATTCCTCTGGTTCTGTGACTCTTGGATCACTGTCATCAGCACAGAGTTTCAAGTGGTCAGAGTTCTGGGAATGTTCCACTATAACAGTCAGCACTGAACACCACCACGGGTTCATCAATGCACAGTCTTCCCAACAGTTATAGCTCCCTGTGGACCTCTGGCATGAGGATTATAACAGGATAATCCTGGATGTGGCTGTGCAGAAATCACACTGAGTCCGATGAGGTCATGCCATTGTGATGGCACAGAATACACGGGACGTTAAAAAAATAAAAAAAGTAAAAAAAATGAGAAAAGCGTCACATAAAAAAAAAAAAAAATCAGTCAGAAACAGAAAAGAGGTCTGCCATATTTCTGCCTGTAAAGAGATCCTGCTTTAGCAGCAATTCTAAACAAACAAGAAGTCTAACAATGCATGTGATCATGCGGAATAGTGATACATCACACACAGACCATAGGACACTGCACCGGCTGTCACTCTGGACCAGTACAGGAGGGAACCAGCAGAAAAGGCAGGGGCACAGGTGTTCCAGAAGACCCTCCCTCCCCCATCTCCCTACTTCCTTCCCAGACCTCTCAACAACAAAAAAAAAAAAAACTAAAAATTTTTTGTTCTCTCACATGGCAAGACAGGGGCAGGGGCAGCAGGAATTGCAGGATTCTGTTCTCCCCGCACCATCTTCATTTTCTTGCTTCTTGCCAGGTGGTTGTCAGTTTTGCCCCCCCCCCCCCCCCCCCCCAAATCTTGAGGCCAGCCCTTCCAAGACAAGCAGATCTGCTGTGCAAGAGGAAGTTCTGTGATGCACATGTAGTAAAAAAAAAAAAAAATTTAATGTAAAAAAAAAAAAAATGAACACACACCAACAAACAAACAAAGTATACCAGGATACCAGGAAGGCCTGAAGACTTACGAATCGTGTGGGTTCAGGGATCCTGTACTTGCAGCACTTCTGGACCAGGGTGACGGCAGACAGCAGGCTGATCTTGTGACCCAGGGACACATAGATGGGGTTGGGAGCTGACCTCGTGCCGCGCAGCGCCATGCCCAGAACCTCGCCAGTGTTGGTCGTCAAGGGAAACGTGTCGCCTTCGTTCTTCAAACCCTGTTTCTGTAGCACACAGTCAGGACTCATTCTGTGTGGCACTTGGGCAGCTTTCTAGATTTGTATCTGATGCCTTGAGATCCAAGTCATGTGTACACGTAGATACACATCTGACATACTGACAACTTCAAGTTCATTCTTACATGCAACACACACGAACATCCCTCCCATACTACATCACACACAAACAACTGCTTCTTCTGTCTGCATATATCACCAAATAGCACACGCAGTGTCAGCTCTACAATCAGCAGAAAGCTACAAAGCCAAAGTGAGAAAACTGGAAAAAAAAAAAAAATTGAGCACCATAATGGTGCCAAAATAGCTCAGTCGGTATAGAGTGCCAGATTCATGATCTTGGGGTTGTTGATTCGAATCTCTAGCGGGCAGTTTCAGCATAGGAAGATTTTTCTGTCAGAGTTCACACTGTTTTGGACTCCATTTCCAAAAAATCCTTCCAATGAGACTATAAACAATGGTTTCCTGTGGGGACACACACGTTACATCTTGCACACATGTAAAATCCCATCACAAACTTTCGGAAGGGAAGGCCAGTTTGGCCGTCGGTATAGATGACACTGTACACCTGCTACATAGCATGTACCAAAAGAATGAACAAATGAACAGAAAACTGAGTGAGTGAAATTTGACTGAGTAACAAGGGAAACAACTAAATGTAGCTTCAGCAGGCAATTCTTCAGCCAGCTCTGCCCAAGTAGGCAGCCTATTGTATAAAGAAGAGTATGGATGGTAAAGCGCTTAGAGATTGGTCTCTAAGCCAGGTTAAACGCTATATGAGAATTCTTAATAATGATAACTGATAATGGTAACAATGCTGGCCGTTGAGCGAGGTCCTGCTGCCATCAAAAATCAAGTATGGAAGATCTGCTCACTCTGCTACACTGATCCCATTAAAAGACTGGAGATGCTCTGCAAGTCTGGCACCATTTTTCAAATTCCACCATGGACAAATTGTCACCGACACTCCACTAAGGCCAACCCCAAACCCTCCCTGCAAGAACATCCCACCAACCCCTTCAGTACACTGACCTGCATGTAAGACCAGTAAAAGGAAATCCTCATTCTTTCCAAGCACCATCTGTGAGAAGAACTGTCTTCCATCTTGGTCAGTGTTGTCACCCTCAGAGGTATGCTTCAAATCTGATTTGAAACGTCACCCCAGCCCCCATCACCACCCCACCCTATTCAGTCTTCTTCACCACCCCTGCCCCTCTGTTTTCCCTACTCAATGAAAGAAGTTGATCACCCAAACAGACACTGTCTCCAACATCCAACTTACCACCAGACATCCCCCAGCCCCCAGCCCCCCCCCCCCCCCCCCCCTTTCTCCAGCTTACAGAATGTCAACACTACCAATATGATGGCAGTGGACATCGCATGAACGAAAAAGAAGAAAGAGTAACGACTACCTTTGCCTTGTGGTCAGCGTTGTCCTCGATGCCATCGACATGGATCAGCGTCTTGGCCACGCCCACACAAGGGACGTCCAGCAATACCCCCAGGTGGCAGGCCAAGCCAAAGGCGCGTGGGTGCAGACGTCCATTTCCGTCCACAAATATCACCTGTTCAACAGCTGACGCTATTACACAGATGTATTGGACAGGGTACATTCCATACATACATATATGTATATATATATATATATATATATATATATATTACATTGACGTAAGTGATTGTATTTTCATAATGACATAAGTTGTATATACGGATATCAATGTTCTAGATCACGTTACACAGAGGTACAGAACTCTGTGAAGATTAAAATCATGTAGAGAAAAGTCAGGAAAAGGATGGGAATACAAATTTTATTATTCGTCAGAGGTCTCCTCATGAACTGATAACTGGCTGTGAAGGCATGTGATTCACACTCAATTTTATCATCTCCATCAGACTTTCAAGACCTGAACTTTCTTCTTAACCATGAGCCACACAATTGTCAGACAAAAAAGTCATTAACGAACACAAAACATGCACATGATGAAAGCAGTTTGGCCTCAGCTCCTGATCACCAAACGACCAAGTCTAGTACCATGACAGAAGAATGTTCCCTAGGGTAAGCTTCTAATATGTTGCAAAATCGTATTCATCTGGTGCTGAAAATGTCCCTCACGGCAAAGCAACAGAACCCTTCAGTATACCCCTACCCCCCCCCCCCCCCCCCCCCCTGTGTTTCAATGTAATCTGTATCCCTGAAAATTCTTCCTGGAGGTATAGGATTTCCTTTAGTCTTCTGGAAGAGAGTATGAATCCACTTTGCCCTGAGATTGTAAACTGGATGAATACATAAACTATAATCATCAACAGTTTCTACAACAGCTCATGTTGTTCTTTTATCTGTGGTGCAGCTGTGTCATGGGGGACGATTGTGCTCATTGTAGGCCCTTGGTGATTGGTTGGTCTCTCTGAAAAACCATATGTTAGGCAATTGGTGATTGGCTGGTGAACGACTCCTTCCCAACTCTGTTACAGGAAATGTACAGGGCAAGTACTTGTCACTGACACAGCTATGGAGGAAAGTAAAGCCAAGACGTCTGTTATTGCCTTTAGTCTGACATCAGACAGTATTGTGATGAACAGAGCCCTTACTGAATGTTCTGTGTGTTCACACCCTCTGATTATTTCTCTGTGTGTTTATACCATTTGACATTTTCCACAGACTTAATTTCTTATCATTTATGTACTTGATAAACCATTCTTTGTGACGTGAAAAGCAATATATTATCCCATATGTCTGTGTTTTCACGACTTGTATGTTTCACTTTCATTTGGGCATGTAACACATCCTTGCATGTTTACATGGCGCTAACTGTTCTCTTTTTTTTTTTTTTTACAATCATTTGTTTGGTTTTAATTCGAATAAAAATATACACATTGTATTGATGTACAACATTTTCACACAACTGTCTGCAACACACAGTTTCTATAAATATACATATTCATACTGCAACTTCTGCACACAGTGTTTTGTTTATAGTCTCATTCATCCCACAATAACTCAATCTTCAAAGACTGAACGGCACAGTTTAAATGTAACAAAAGTTTCCTTTTCAGATGAAAGGACAGTTGACAGGTTCTCAAAACTTTACAGCAAGGTGAAAATTGCACTGAGCCTTTGATAATTGTACTACAAAAAATCTGCAAGAAAGTTTAACAGACAATGGTGTCAATAAATTAAGCTGTAGCAACCTTTGAATAAATAAAAACTCTTCAGAAGGATTTTTTTCGTACTAATTTCTTTTCTTTTTTTTAATTTATACTACCTATCTTCCAGAACAAAAGCATTTGACACACACACACACACACACATACACAAGCACATATGCATGCACACACACACACACACACACACACACACACACACACACACACACACACACACACACACACGCACACACGCACACACATACAACACACACACACACACACACACACACACACACACACAAGCCTTATTCAATACAAACACAAGAGAAAAACGAGTCAGGAAGAAGATGACTCACATCTGGTTTGTACTGTGGCGCATTCTTCAGCATGCTTCTGTACAGGGAGATCAGGGAATCTACCTCCCTGAACGCCAGGAACCCTGGGATGTACGGCGCCGTCAGCTGGATCATCTCAAGACGCTTGTAGACCACCTGCACACACAAGACACAAACATAAGAGGTAAGGTAAGGTAAGGTAATGTTGCTTCCAGCCCAGCCGACCGCAAAGGGCCATATCAGGGCTGTCACCACCTTGAGGCCAACCCATGAGTCATTCGTTCACACAACCCTTTAAAATACACCTTCTAAGGTAAGGTAATGTTGCTTATAGCCAAACCAACCGCAAAGGGCCATATCAGGGCTGTCACTGCGTTGAAGTCAACTCACGAGTCATTCATTCACACACAACCCTTTAAAATACACCTTCTAAAAACACACCCAAAAGTCTGTTACAAATCTTTCTACTGTAAAATCTCAGATCAGATGAAAAAAGTTAGTCTCCCTAAGAGAAATACGACATCAGACAGAAAGTATCACAATCATAGTCGCTGAAAATGATAAACCTTTACAACTGGTCTCTTTCATTCCTTTATTGTTCCCAGTGTCAGCTAGTGAACCCTGCCAGAGAAATCCCTGCCATGCTGCAGTCACTTCAGTAGTAGTCAGTATCACCTGTTCTGACATACAAAGGACACCATCTACTATGTTTCTGTTGACGACAGAGACTGCTCCTAAACTCACAAACCAGAGTCAAGCAGATCAGTCCAGTGTTCCGTGAGCTTTCCTTTTTTTTTCCCCTCGTCTTTCTTTGTTCCTCAGCAACAACTCTTGAGGTTTACCATTGGTGAGATTTTTGCATGGAACCGTTTTCAATCATGCCATTCAGGTAGCCACATTCTGTCTTCATGGAAAATGTCTAAACAGGACACCAGCATGCATGCCTTTGTGTCATGCATACCACAGGCACGTGATGGCTTAGTCTTCTCCAAAAGGTGACATGGGGTTTAAAATGCTCGCAAGAAGTTTTCGTGCATGAGTTCATCTCAAAGGAACTCTGGCTGAAGTTTCTTCCACATGACCAGAAGTGGACTGGAGTCTGCAAAGTTAATTCTGGAAAGACAGCCTCTTCTAGCTTGGCTAACTTGAGTGGGAATCATTCCCTCCCCTCCCCTTTCCCCCCAACCTTGGAACACAAGTCTGATGACTTACCCCTCTTGACCAGCTAAAAGCTCCCTTTCTCAAGCATGATATCTGTCACCATCTCCCTCGAACAGCAGTCCCCATCAATGTTCTGAAGACTAAGAACCAACAGAATTGACCATATCTGACTCAAAGGATAATAACACAAGACTTACCTCCAGACCTGAGCATTATCCATTTTTATTGTGTGTAGCTAGTCTTCGATCTGATCATGCTTTCTGCAGATCTGTCATAGAATTTTCTTACTTTGAACATTGACCAAATCAGAATACATAGACAACCATATCTTGACAGAATGCTACAATTCATTATTAAACATGTAATTAACTTACACTTTATAATGATATACCTCTCTTTTAACAACCTATTTTGATTTTCATTCATACTAGAAAAAGGGATTTGCCACAATCACCTTTAGCTGCGGGAAAGAGATGATGATAAGTGCGGCGCAGGCATCAACATTGTTGTTCTTGATGAAGGAGATGTCTACACCTCCAATGTAGAATGTCTTAGATGTGTCCTTTGACTGGATTGCCTGGAGGATCTTCTTCACGGCACGGGAGTCTTGAGCCACCAGCTTCTTCTTCAGGGACAGCTGTTCCCTGTCGGGACATGACCACTAGTCGTCGAGCAGTAAGGAGGCAAATCAATTTAAAAACACACAGAACACAGACACACACACACATGCACACACACACACATGCAGCACAAACAAGCACAACCACTCTTGAAAATACACACACCAGACACAATTTTGCATACATATAAATAGTACACTTGGTTACACATTACACACACACATGCGCGCACGCACACACACACACACACACACATACACACACACAAAGAGACACACACACACACACACACACACACACACACACATCATACACCTGTATCGATGTGCATGTGCCAAATATTTCACAGCATTGTGATATATGATTATATAAAATGTGAATTAGCTGACTCTTACAACAGACTCACCAGGCTGAAGTCTGAAAGGCAAAAACAGGCAGCTACATCTTTTGCAATAAAACAAATTCAGTTTGTTTTAAACTTTTCAGATTGAATTACTTTATGAATCAATACTAATGACCCACAGATAAACTGACTTTTTAATGCTTTTAGCTAATTCAGTTATAGTATTTATCATCTGTCAGAAGATAACAGATAAAGACTCTGTAAGCTCAATAGTATGAGACTAAATGAATGTAAGATTATCCATGTTGGCAATCACCTACAGTTGGATCTGGACTAATATGAAATACAATAATTCATATGAAATATATTGTCCTTGAAGATATCAAAACTCAATGTTTGTAGCCATAGTCTGAGCCCTGTACTATTTTCACACAGTAACTGACAAATTCTGTTAGTTTGTTGTTGTTGTTTTTTCAAATAAGTGTACTAGGATCACTACATGAATCAAATGATTGTCAGCTTGTCGGTGACAATGTAAACTAAGTGGACAATAATGTACAAACACGCTGCTCACAGACATATACTCACAACCACACAGGTGCACAAACATACAAAATTTCTTAAATGCATTCCTCAAAGGCTTCCAGTAACATGAGAAAGCTACATGATCATACATGGATCTCTTATAAATTGCATTTGAATACATGCCCATATTTTAATTAGCTACCAGTAGAAAGCTCCTTATTTTGAACTGGATGTTGCATACCTCTCCCACTTGTTTCTTAGCTCCTCTTCCACCAAGTTTTCACGCAGTCCTTCAGACTGGCATGTGGCTGGAACTGTCTCCTTTGAACAGCTGCTTCCCTCTGACGGCACTTGGCTGCTTCCCTCTGACGGCGCTTTCCAAGGTGTGAACTGTAATTCCAGTTTTGAAAACTTGTGCGCTGGTGGTGACGTGCTGTAATCATTGCTGCAGAAATCACACTTACAACGTGCTGCTGATGCTTTCCCATAATCTTCAGGCCGAATGAAGGTGTTCTTCAATGTTGTGCACGCTGAACAGTAGTTTGCCCCCTGCTGGTCGATGAGAATGCCACACATACTGCAATAGTTCTGTCCACACGGTGTTCGAACTGTTGCCTCTTGCGCGCATTTGCAAGCTCTGCACATTTCTTTCTCCCCCTTTCTGTACACGGTGCCTGACAGCGTGAGAATGCCACATCCGTGACAGCCTTTGGTATCCAAAGCCATTTGTTTGATTAAATCGAAGCGCGTGGGCGACAAAGTGTTATTCTGGTAAATGATGATCCTGCTGTTATTGTTCTTTCTGTCCAACTTTGAATGGCTTTTTTTGTCGTCTGGCAATGAAAGAAGAATACGTGCTAGACGACTGGTCAGCATGTGCAGTAAGCAGTCAATTTGTCTCCAACTAATTGTTAACAATTCCAAATCTGATCGGCCATAAGTAGAACTGCCCCACCCCTTCTAGTCCAACGTGTCCCTGTCACAACTGCCCCTGAGATGTTGCCGATGGTTGCGTAAGAACAAGAGAAACAGAAGTTTCCTGATCTTTCCGGGGTGTTTCCCTTCGTTCATGCAACGTTGTTTACGCAGGGGGGATTACCTACTCGTCTCTTTATCAAACAAGAGCGAATAATCATTATTTTTATTTATTTTATTTATTTTTCTTAATGGCATATCGTGGAACAGAATGATTCGATAGGGCCGACAGCCTTTTGCTCGCTTTATACAACATATTCCTTTTTTAATTACATGTTGTGAATGCGCGTCATGAAAACTATAATTGACTGACTCCCAATGCTATGGCAGCCTTTCCAATTGTTGCCTACTTGATTATCATTTTGAAATTGTATTCTCCTCCATTAATTTGTCATCATTAGTAGTTGTGTCACACTATGATATACTAGATGTAAAACTAAACTGGGTGTTGGACTTCAAGTTATTAGGAATAAAATGTTTAGCCATCTAATCCTGTATTAATTTTCTACAAACTTAGCTAACAACTGATGTGAGTCTTACTGATCTGTAACTTCTAGGTTGACTTTTATGTCCTGTTTTAAAGATTGGTTTGACTTCACATTGTTTTCAAATATCAGGTATCATACCATCTTTCATCGTTTCATTACAGAATCTTTAAAGGGATTATCAGTCTTTTGCATCCTTTTCGTTCACACCTGAAGCTTGCGAGTCAATGGGCACCTATGGTACTGTGGAAACTGCATTCTGATCAGTGAAATAATTATGGAGCAAAGAAATTTAATTACAATGGCAAATAAATCAGCAAAATAAATTACCAGAATAGACTGGAAAGATTTCCAATCTCTTCTCCTGTCTGTAAGAGTTCTGTTTCCATGAAATATTTGCTCCATCAAAACAGATTTAGAAATGCCCTCAACACACACACGCACGCCCACACACACACACACACACACACACACACACACACTTGCACACACACTCGCATATGCACACACAAACAAGTATGTTTTCTTAAAATTGACCTTAATCTTTGATGGGCAAAAAGCGTTTTATGGAAAGTAGGGTGGCTGGAAATCCTCCCTGAACGTGAAACTTGTGCCCATCGATTCTTCGACTGCTGAGGGTTTATGAAAGCAGCTGAGAAAGTGTGGATTTGCAGGACATCAGCTTCACTTTTTTTTTTCTTTTTTAATAGTCTTTAAAGTGTGCTTGGTTCAGCTGAACAGAGGTGTACTGTCTAATGTGAACGAGATGATATAACAATGGATGACCAATGCACCTAATCTATCTGCACAACCTTATCGCAGAGATTGTTGCAGTCTCTTACCCAGTTACTAAATATATTCATCAGTGTCGATCAAAGGGCTGATAACCTTATTTGATTAATGAAACAATCAATTGTGTCCAACATTACTAATAGTTTAAGCACACGTTTGTTGTTGTTCAGGACATACACAACAAAATGCAAACTAAAATTATGAGATAAAGCTGATTTCTTTTTTTGTTTGTTTTTTTTTGTTTTGTTTTGTTTTGTTTTGTTTATTTCTTCTTTTCCTTTTTATCAAATTTTCTTTCAGTGATTGGTATGTGTACATGTCTGCATGAATGAGTGTTTATGTCACTCAAATACACTCAAACTGTGTGTGTGACTAAGTACAACCATCATTTTTTATATAAAAAAAATCTTTCCCAACTGGCAATTGAAAACAGAAGAAAAAATATCTCATATTCATAACTTGCAGCATCCCTGATGTGGCCTCCATGGCTGACTGGGCTATAAATAATACTGACGAGCTGGAATTGTGGACAGATTCTTATTTTACTCAAAAGATTCTCAATTCCAGTTACTCACATATAACTTCTTCACATCCCATGTCAGTATGTTGATGGTTATGATGTTTGGGGTTGCAACAGTTTTAAGGCTAGCTTGGTGATTCCGGGGTTGAAAAGAAAGAGAAAGAAACAGGAAAGTAGTAAATTACCTTTTTAAAAAAAACAAACAAACTTACTGTCATAACACACACACACTACACACACACACACAAACACACGCGCGCGCACACACACACACACCACACACACACACACACACACACACACACGCTTGCCCAAGTGGAAACATATCCAGTATATCATCCATCGTTTTCTAACATCATGACCAGTATAATCATACCACAACATTTTTTTTTTCTGTTTGCATCACTTTCTGTAGAGTTTGAAAGTCACAATCATATCAGCAGCAATCATATCAGCAGCAATCATATCAGCTGGAATTTTCTTCAGGAATGGCTTCCTTCTCCCCATCTCCACTTCAGCTCTTGGCCACAGTACAGGAATAAGGAAATGCACGGTAAATTATCATGGGTAGCTGGGGGGCCGGAATAGCTCAGTTGGTAGAGCGCCGGACTTGTGATCTTGGGCTTGCGGGTTCGAACTTCGGTACAGGGGGATTTTTCCCTCGGAGTTAACATTGGTTCTGACTCCATTCCCCATACAGTCCTCCGAATGAGACTATAAACCGAGGTTCCGTGTGCGAACGCACGCACATCTTGCACACATGTAAAATCCTATCACCAACATTCGGAATAGAAGGCCAGTTTGGCTGTTGGTATGGATGACACGTTACATATAGCATGCACCTTCCCCGAAGATGGAGTATGGCTGCCTTAATGACGGGATAAAAAATGATCATACACACAAAACTCCACTGCCTGTCTATACAGGCAGTGTCTGCAGGAGTATCAGCCTGCGTACGCAGAACGAAAGAAAGAAATAATGGGTAGCTGAATTGTTTATTGATGAGTTAGCAACAATTCATTAATGGTCAATTGGCATATGCTCGTCTTGCCATGGTCATGGCAATTTTGAGTGGATGAGTGAATGAATATTACTTGAGTGTAATGCATCACCACCACCATCATTTATTGTACCTTGAGTAGCTATAGCTGGAATGCTATGATGGACAATGGGAAAACCAGGGATCTCCACTGCACTATATCTTCAGTGATGTTTTACTCTGTAGATTGTTTTATAACCAGTCTTCTCTTCCATGTTATCCACCAAGAGTTTCTTCAGTGTGCCTCTAGAATTTCTTTTTTTTTTTTTTTTTTGCTGTCCCAACCTCTGCACCACCACAGAGGCAGTGCACCCACGCCGCTCATTCCGACACCCCGTCCACAGCCACAGCTCGGTCGGCCCCGCCGCAGCCCCGGCACCGACAATCCACAGGGAGCAGTCAATGTCAAGTCGTCAAGAGGCAACCCACCGGAGGAGACACTGCACTGCTGCCGAGTCACTTCGGTGGTGTTCAGTGGCACCTGTTCTGATCTAAGCCCCCTACTGACGACAATAATTGCTTAGTTGCGGAGCCGGCGTGAGTGAGCTCTCCCTCTGGAGGGCGCCACCACGTCCGTCCAACGACAGCCCCCATGGACTCGCCAATACCGGTGACCCCGACGGAACCAAACCAAGACTACAGACATGGAGAGGACATCGAAATTGAGGTCACCATGACAGCAGGGCATGAAGGGCCACAGAATTTTAGTCATTTTTTTTTTTATGCTGATCGATGAGAATGAGGATGATTAAGATGATGCTACGGATTTCCATTTCGGTCTGAGACTACATGACAGGGCTGTACTCTACGCTTCCTTTCATAATATATCCCAGCATCAACCAGGCCCAAGAGATACAGGCACCTGCAGTGTTGGTTAGAAAATTTGAGCAACACTCTCAGAAACGCATCCATTAAGTGGATGAAACTCTGTGTGGTCCCAGTCTTCCCAACTGAGTCTGCAGCAAACTCAACTCTGGGTAGGAGCCGGTCGGGGCAGAAAAAACCCACATGACTCTGATGGGATTTGAACCCACGACCTCCCAGCCGGGAGTCCGCGACGCTAACCACTTCGCCACGGCGGCTGGTGCCTCTAGAATTTCTGCTCAGTCTCTGGAAAGGCTGTTCAACACCAACGTCAAGTCCGTGTTAATGTATGGTTTGGAGACTTGGAGACGCACAAAGAGCCTGGACAGCTAGTTGCAAGTTTTCATCAACACCTATTTTCACCAGATCCTGGCATCAGATGGCCGGAGCGAATCTCCAACGATGAACTCATGCGCCGGATGAAGCAAGACCCAATCACCAAGAGTATCCAGATGAGGAAGTGGGGTTGGGTTGGACACACCTTGCGTAGAGGACAGGCCCACATCCCACGCCACGCCTTGGACTGGAACCCACAGGGAAGCGGAAGAGGGGACGACCAGTCACCACCTGGAGAAGAACTCTACAGGCAGAACTTGAGTTCACCAACATGACCTATGGAGATCTGCAGTGCGGACCCTATGTTCCGATCGGAACGAAAAGGACTAAGTCAAGTCTCTGGGATAAAGTTTGGAAGGGAAGTCATGGCAAGATAACATGTCTTCAGCCTGTTTCAAAGTGAGGTGACTGCAGGGGCAAATTGAAACAAAATCAAAGAAAAAATTACTGTACCACCAGATGAAAGAACAACAACAAAAAAATTACAAAACAAACACTGTGCACTTCAACCTCATTGGCCTTCTTCAGGCAAGGCAAACCACATTCAAGACAATGAAAACAAAGCATGAACAAATGGTCATTTATCTCCTCACTCTGGGTGCAAAATGGATGTGACATCCTGTTGATCAACAAATGCCATGACTAGTCTTGCTCCCTGACAAAGTCACTCGCTTTCTGCTCCCAGCACATCAAGCAGTACAGAAGCCTCCCGACGCATATAGTTCATGGTAAAAGCCACCCTCTTACTGACACTTTACCATCACTTCTGGTGACATCCAAGTCACCCTGGAATCAAGCCAGTGATTCAAGTTGTGTCAAGTGATGTTACTTTCACAGCTAAGGCTGTAGCAAATTAGCAGTAAGAAGAGTTGATTGAATTGTATTACAATAACTTATGCTGTAGCAATTTAGCACTGAGTACAGTTGCAGTGAACTGTATAATTTCATAGACATAGTGTATTTCTCTGTCAAATTCTGGCCGCTCTGTGCAGGGATTTTACCATAGCTCTGTGCCACTCACTGTTTTAACACAAATTTGTAGATAGAATTTAGCTGTGGGATGACATTTTTGTCACTGTGGGAAAGAATTTTGCTGGAGGATGATATATATTTTTGTCACTATGGAAAAGAACTTTGCCAGGGGATGACACCTTTGTCACTGTGGGATAGAATTTTACCAGGGGATAACTTTTTTGTCACTGTGGGATAGAATTTTACCAGGGGATGACATCTATGTCACTGTGGAACAAAATTTTTTTGGGGGGATGACATCTTTGTCACTGTGGGATTGAATTTGTTTGGGATGTCATCTTTAACACAGTGGGATCTTTTATATGTGCTTAAATACACAGTGTGTGTGACCTGGATTCTATGGTTTCATTCATCAGATCACTAAGGGCAAAGTGGAAAGGGTATGGATAAAAAAAAAAAGAGACCTGTCTTCTGCATACGCTTGAGGTCTCATACTTCCTAGGTAAGCGTTATTCTATTAGATACCTCGTCACTGCCTACTCCACTCTTGCACAGAGATACTACTGTTGTAGAAGTGTGTAAGTAGCAGCCATAGTTGTAGTGATTAGCCATGATAGTTGCAGCAGAAGAAAGATAAACAGCAGTTATTCATACGAGTTAAAACTTTCAGTATCTCACCAGTAATATTCCATGATGGTTGCTATCACAGTCTTGTGACTGGAAGTTGTGGGTTCAATTCCCATAAGAAGTATATCATTGTGAAATTTTTCAATCTAACAAAGAGCGTGCTCAGTTTTCTTGACCTATACAACAGGTGAAATTCAAACATGAATCAAGTTTCACATAGTTGGCTAAATAGTGCATGCAACGACAGACACAGAAGCAGATGAACAATTTCTCTCCAGTGTGGAACAAATGTAATCCAAAATTCCAAATTATGTTCTGATCAGCCATCCTTCTGCAAATGTGATAACATCTTCCACAAATTTTATTGATCAGTATGTTATCATACATTGTTGACACACTTCATTTTGAATGTAACAGAAAAACATCTCTCTCTCTCTTATTGTCTCTATTTCTACTTCATTTCAAATGTAACAGGAAAAAATCTCTCTCTCTCTCTCTCTCTCTCTCTCTCTCTCTCTCTCTCTCTCTCTCTCTCTCTCTCTCTCTCTCCCCCTTTATCTCTCTCTTGAGCACAAATGGTGATGAGTTCTATCACCATGGAAAAATGTAGGTATCTGACATAATGTTCCTGTTTCTCTTCTGTTTGCACTGTACTCTCTTCTTTCAAGAGGCTGGAAACCTCTGAAATATATACATATCTCTTCTTTCAAGAGGCTGGAAACCTCTGAAATATATACATGAACATACATGCTTTCTTCTGCATCCCTATAGCAACTTTTCTGTTTGAACAAGTATTTCCCTGTCCGTCTGTCTGTCTGTCTCTGTCTGTCTGTCTGTCTCTCTCTCTCAGCTCACCTCTCTCCTTTGAAAACACATCCCCTTGAAAATTAAAATACTCTGTCCAAGTTCTCCTCATCCTGTTGGTGTGACTCGGCACTTTCAGTGACCTCTTCCACCGGTAGATCTTTTTCTGACGGTTCCTTCTCTCCCTCTTCCAGATCTTCCGTTAAGTCCACGCCAAACATGGCATCCTCTGCCTGCTTTTGCCTTTCCTCTTTCTTGGCATGCTTCGCCATGGCTTTGGTGCGCTGCGCTTCCACCTCCTGTAATTCTGCCTCGGCTTTCCGCCTCTGCTCACGAGCGGTGTTGATGTGATGACTTGCATGGTACATGCGCTCACCCAGGCTGGTGCTGGTGAACTCCGACCCTGTACAGCAATCGTATTAATTGAGAATAATTACACACATTGCAACTGAATATTTTGTTAAGTATATCAGCGGTGAAGTCTGCATAAATCATCTTTCCTTCAGAAGTTTAGGATTTGAGGAATCTACAGTTCCCTGCAAGGTGGCACTGCAGCGAACACCAAGAGAGAGGTGGCAGCTCTCCTTTGAGGGACACCGATGTGACAGGTCAGTGTCAGGTGGTGCAGTAAACCTTCCAGCCATTTGGGTGACTGAAGGTCTAGCCTGTGTTGCCAGGAGACGACTCCTGGAGATATAGCGCCATCGGCAATGGAGCGCTGCCTGACTTTGATTACCTCAGGTTGGGATACCATGCTTTTGAGGGCTGGACATGGGGACACCCCTCTTGGGTTGGGCTGAACATTTGCTCTCTCTGCCGTAGTCTACATGGACCATAGAAGGGACCAGGCAGTACTCCAGCCACTTTTGTCCTGCTCCCTTTTTGAAGCAGCCTCAGGCGGCACAGACCGTCGCCACCCCAGCATGAAGAAGGCCGCCTGGTGACCCTGTAGACAGGCCTTTTGAGGGGAGGAGAGGCAAAGAAAACCAACACCCACCCGTCGGCTGACCAACACCAGGGAGTGAACCAGACTTCACATGGAACTAGAGTTGAGAGAACGACAGACTACAGCCCCCATCCAGAACTAGACACACTACTGCCAGTAGCAACAACAACTGCCACCAGATTATCAGACTTTGGTCTGCAAGGATATTTTTTCCTTAACTCTTTCATTCCTACAACCTGGTTTTCCAGTTTGCAGAAATCATACCCTTCCTTCCTGCAGCCCGGAAAACCGGGCAACACAAAATCCTTCCCTTCCTTCCTGTAGCCCGGAAAATTGGTTCTCGTGGTATGCGCTTTGTGCGAGTCACGTCATCAGTACATGTCATTACCAGGTCGCTTGTGGGGCAGTGTTTTTGAATGGAATGGATGCTAGATGGCCCCTACAGTGTGGGAAAGTGGTCACCGCTCTATTCTGGCCAGTTTGCTACTGCATACATGGCAGTTCTCACTTTACACTTCTTCTTTTTTTCTCTAAATCCAGGAATGAAGGGAATACTCATATTATAAGAATTTAGGAACAAGAGGAAGTAATGGTTCATAGAAAAGTCGGAATGAAAGAGTTAAGGGCCTCCGGCCAAAAGTAGGCAAATCTCACCTTTAACTAAGGAATCCAGCATCCCTGCAGCCCCCCCCAATCTAATCCTGCTTCATGCTAATGAAGAGTTGTTACAAATACATTTGTGAATGTGCAGAGAAAGTGATGGAAAGGAAGAAAACCCAAGCAATTTTGAACAGGGGAAGGTGGAGACGGACATGAAAACTCCCACCCCTATCCTTATCCAGTGGGAATTTCTTTCAGTAATGGAAAGTTATCAGCTTGTGAAAAAAGAATCCCTGAATAAGTGTAATAGTGCAAATGGGTTAAGATTTATGCATTCACACAAACATATGAACACCGCTGCATGCTCACTATGATTAATTTCTATGTGTGTGTGTGTGTGTGCGTGCGTGCGTGCGTGCGTGCGTGCGTGCGTGCGTGTGAGCGTGTGTGTGTGCGTGCGCATGCATACATGTGTGCGTACGTATGTGTGTGTGTGTGTGTTTGAGTATGTACATATGCATGCATGCAAAGACATGCATTTCTGTTTATGCAGCCATATAAGTGTGCTGTAGGCATGCATATACGGGCTTAATATCAAGCTTTGCACATGATTTAAAAGCCACTGTCTGACCGCTCTGCGCAGAACTACAGAGTCATGACAAGTCACCTGTGAGAAACGCCACTTCCGCTGATGCATCGGCGACTTTCTGCACTGACGACAGCAGCATCTCCAGATCCTGGCCACAATTCAAAGCATTGTCGTCATTTCAACAATTTTGTTTTGTTTCTTACATAAGTTCTGCATAAGAAACTTTTTTTGTATAATCCCACATACAAATTCGACAAACAGTGCTTGGCTAAAAATTTGTTCAAATAATTCTTATTTAGACCAGTCAACCAAAACAAAAGGTGAAATAAGAAGGCTGCAAGTTCATTGGCAGTGCAGCTGTCAGCAGTCCTAAAACACTGGTAACAGCCGGCAGTGATGGGCAACTTTAGGTGCTGGCACCCCACACTATGACTCTGTGTCATCCAAAGCAATCCTGGGTCATCCAAAGTAAGCCTGGGTCATCAAAAACAATCCTGGGTCCCCAAAGCATTCCTGGGTTGTCCAAAGCAATCCAGGGTCATCCAAAGCAATCCTAAATCATCCAAAGCAATCTTGGGTCACCCAAGGCAATCACATGTTCCCAAAGCAATCCTGGGTCACCCAAAGCAATCCTGGGTCACCCTAAGCAATCCTGGGTCACCCAAAACAATAATGGGTCATCCAAAGTAATCCTGGGTCATCCAAAGCAATCCTTTCTTTTTCCGTGTGTGTATTTATTCTAATGTTCCAGTTC
The DNA here is from genome assembly GCA_033310375.1 of Conus canariensis. Classification (NCBI taxonomy): domain Eukaryota; kingdom Metazoa; phylum Mollusca; class Gastropoda; order Neogastropoda; family Conidae; genus Conus; species Conus canariensis. Next base: position 54,306,727 of record CM065737.1, read on the forward strand.
TGTAGGCCAGCCTCGACTCTCTCATCAGCTTTTATGATGAGAATAAGGCCTCTTCAGGGAAGAGGGTATTCTGCCGTGTTGTGCAGCCAGGGTATCCCTATCAAGCTTGGCCTGACCATACCTCACAGTTGGATGTGTCCCACGGTCAGGTCTTCTGCATCTTGGTCCCAAACTCCTGCACACGTCTCGCAACTGTCTGATTCTGTGATGACTCTGGGTGATAATAGATGTGTCTGCTGCCATTTGGACTTGCTGCTGCAGGTGGGTTTGGCTGTTTTGCCAGCAAGTTGTCAAATAATAATGAACACTTAAAAACCCTTCCAGAAAAGCAGATGACAGTATAGGTATTTCAGCGCACTCTCGTGGCTGTATTCCTCAACAAAATCCTGCTAGTAGTAGCTCCTTCCTGCAGCATACCCCAAGCTTGTTGATAGTGTCTGATTTGTGGCATCAAGGAAAATTTTGACAAAATGATAACATCCTGGATATTGATTGCATCATAACCACCCTACCTATGCATCATGCTTTCCAACATGAGGCTTAAATATTTTGTAAGTTTAAAGCTTGGCTGTAAACATTACTTACTTGATCTGAAATGTAAATCACAATATCTCACGTGTGTTAGAAAAATCTGATACTTTTAACATCAACAATAATGTGTAGAACATTTGCTGCTGTTAGCTGCACCAGCTGAAGAAATTTTGGATGTCTAAAAAAGAGAAAGATGAGAGATGAACACAAAAATGTACAAATGCACAAACATCATCGTCAACCATCACAACCTTAAAAGTGTCAATCATTTTTCACCCATTTTCTTTCGCATTAGAAATCAGTATTTCATTATCCATTGGTCATTCAATTCATTTCTTTATTTTTTCATTTGATTCTTTGCAGTCCAAATATGTATGGACATTGTGAGCACACACACACACACACACACACACACACACACACACACACACACACACGCACACACACAAATACATACGCACATGCAAAGACACATGTTCTAAAATCTTCTTCAATGATAAGACGTTAAACTGAAGAACTTGCACTTGCCCACACATGCGTGTGTACCATTCGCTGCAGTTTGTGGTGCCTTTTATCACTACAATTAAGCCCCTGGATTTTCATTGCGTCTCTAGCAAGAGGAAATCGGAACACAGATCTGATCCCTGGTTTTGGATTCTATGCTAGGAAAGTAGATTAAGGAGTAGATTATGGACATATAATCTGAGTGACAAGTGCACTGGATGTCCATCTCCATGATCTTGTGCAGCAGAGGCCAAATGGATAGAATGCTTACCGATCAAGCCAGAAAATCTTGGTTCTACTCTCGCAAAAAGCATTTACATGTTTGTTTGCTTTTTCTCTTTTCTCTCCATCAGATCTTAAGTGGGGGAACTGAAAACGGATAGGTCATTTCTCGTTTATTTTTGTTTAAAAGAAAAAAAATACTATTCTGACGGATGAAAGGGATGAACAAATTACTAGACAAAACACAAGATTCAACATGATCACTCATTCTTCATTTTCGTTGTCCTGAATGTTGTTTTTCTTGCCTAAGAAGAGCAAAGAGGTCAAAATGCATCGTGTTTTGTTTTGTTATTTCTTTGTCCCTTTTGTCCAGTGGAATAATATTTTTTTCTTTTAAGTTTGTTTCAGTTTCCACCTGCAGTCACCTCACTTTGAAACTGACTTTGTTTTTGTTTATTTGCCTTTTTTCCTTTTATGAGATGTTAAATCTAAATTCCACGAGCAGCACGCATTTGATGCAAGTTGGACTTCCTGTGCCATGAGCAGCATGCATTTGATGCAAGTCGGACTTCCTGTGCCATGAGCAGCATGCATTTGATGCAAGTCGGACTTCCTGTGCCATGAGCAGCATGCATTTGATGCAGTCGACTTCCTGTGCCATGAGCACATGCATTGATGCAGTCGACTTCCTGTGCCATGAGCAGCATGCATTTGATGCAAGTCGGACTTCCTGTGCCATGAGCAGTATGCATTTGATGCAAGTCAGACTTCCTGTGCCATGAGCAGTATGCATTTGATGCAAGTTAGACTTCCTGTGCCATGAGCAGTGTAGACTTCCTGTGCCATGAGCAGTATGCATTTGATGCAAGTCGGACTTCCTGTGCCATGAGCAGCATGCATTTGATGCAAGTCGGACTTCCTGTGCCATGAGCAGCATGCATTTGATGCAAGTCGGACTTCCTGTGCCAATAAGGAATCATCCTGAGCAAAATTATGATGAAAAGTCTACATCCAAAGACAGGAGGGGAGGGGGGGGGGGTATGTGTGTGGTGGGGGGAGGGGAAAGGGGGGAAGAGAGTGGGTGCTGCCATAATTATTATATAAATAATCTGTTCTCCTAAGAGAAGGCCAAGTTCCTGCTGTGACTGTATTATACATTGTGCAATCGTCACAGCACACTATACCGAGTGAAAACTGGACTGCTTCAGTCCCAAGGAGAATATTTTGTCATCACAGTCCAACATTACCCATGCCTTTTTCTCTTTCCTCCCTACCTGCATCCATGTCTTTGTTTACCTGTGGAAGCAGCTTTTTCTACGCAATTTCTCCATGAACTGTTTCCCTGTCACATACTCTTGTACATCTATTGCACTGCTGACTGGAATACGATTCATCATCTTACCCAAAAATAACACCAGTGAATTGCAGGTGGAAATAACCATGTGCAAAAACCCAAGCCAGGAACCTGGAATTTGTTTTCCCTAGCTAGGCAAGCACATTATCCATGATGCCAGCAGTCATGCTGATGTAAGGTACACTTACTGTGATGTGTTTGTGATAGGCGTCCAACCAGCCTTTGGCTTCAGCAATGACGCCCATCATTCTCTGTTCTTCCGCCTCATTGCCTAGCACATCGATGTGGTACTCTAGTAGTTGTATAAGGGCTGTCACCATCTACCACAAATGAGAAAATTGCTTCATGTAAACGTCTTCTGTAAGAAATATATAGGAAGACATTTAAAACAAAAAACACACACACACACACACACACACACACACACACACACACACACACACTCTCAAGTTTACATACACACAGACATATGGCTGTGCATGTGCACACACACACACATACACACACACACACACACACACACACACACACACACACACACAATCTCTTTTTCCATTTATCTAAAAGCTTTTTCACTCAGAAACCTATCAAAAAAGGAGAGCAGAAAAAAAAAAAAAGAAACAGAGAAATTAATATAGTATGAAAAAAATATGAAGAGGGAATAATGATGGTCTTGGATAGGAAGACAGATGATATAAAACATGTTCACACATCACTGCAAATTCCCACTCAAAAGAATCATAGAATGACATTTAAACTACCAGAAATCTGCAAGTAAAATTCCTCTGTTGTCTCTTTCCAAGGCAAGATTGCTTCCTACCTAGCTAGACTAGTTATAGTGTTTTTTCCCACAATTTACTTAAAGAGAAAAAATAGAATATGGTAAGCTGCTAATGAAAGCATTTAGCATAGCTGGACTTTTTCTTTCGGCTTCTTACTGTTGTAGATCTTTCCCTTTCTTTTCAGTTTCTTTCTCAATCCATGAAGCAGCAAAGACATTAACCTGCTGATTGTGGGTGTAAAGACATTAACCTGCTGATTGTGGGTGTAAAGACATTAACCTGATGATTGCGGGTGTAAAGATATTAACCTGCTGATTGTGGGTGTAAAGACATTAACCTGATGATTGTGGGTGTAAAGACATTAACCTGCTGATTGTGGGTGTAAAGACATTAACCTGATGATTGTGGCTGTCTCATGGCTAAAGATAAAGAGGAATTACAAGTAAGTGCAGAAGGATGAATGTAAGAATTACAATTTACATTTAAAAGGGGGTGAAAACTGAGTAGAGCTGTGGAAAATGAGAAGAAAGATTCAGAGAACAAGGGGACTGAATGCAACCCAATTGATACTCAGGAGGTAACAAACAACAACAACAAAATCAAACCTAAAGTACCACATGACTACAACAGCAACACATAACAATCCCATTTATTCAGTCATTCTCTTCATTTTGAAATGAACATGTATAAACATATACTATGCTCCTTGTAATACTTACGTCCCTGTACTTCTGTTCCATCTCTATCAGTGAATACGTAGTCTGACTAAGTAATGTTGTCACTGTGTCGGCTACGTTGGCCGAAGCGGCTTTCATCATGGCTTCCTCCTTCAGGCTGTTCTTGTCTGGTGACTTATGGGAAAAAGGGAGACAGAAAGGATCATCTTTATCACTTGCACTGAGGCAACATTTTCTTGTAAATGAATAATTAGAATATAATCCAAAAAATATAACTTGCCGTTTCACAGAAGAAAAATGTTGTTTTTTTCCCACGGTGAGAAGAAAACTGCGGAGCACTGACACTGTAAGTCAAAGTGGTAGTGGCAGTGGGAAACTTGCAATGTTAAGCTGCCTGTTGGTATAGGCTTTCTGGCCCTTTTGTCCCTTTCATATTGGTTTGATTTTCTAGTTGGTGCATTACTTACTCTGACTAAGGCAGTCTTTAATGTTTGCTGGTCAATTTTTATGCACACACACACACACACACACACACACACACACACAAATTGTGTCTTTGTCTTAAAGATGTTCGACTGTATATTTTAGACATAACTGCATTTTCAAAGAAGAGAAACATGTCCCGGATTTGTACATTCCCTGTTTCTTCATGCAAAAGTTTCCTTAAATGTGTAGGTTTGTGTGTGTTTGAATGAAATCATTTTGTTAAACTTTCTGGTTTTTGTTTAGGTTATGCAAGTATATTGCCATTTCGATTCCCATTTCTCCCTCCCTCTCCTGTCCCACTTTCAATACGTAATCTCTCTCCTCACCCCTCTTTTCTTTCAGATCCAGCATTTTACCACACTAAAATTGACAATGCACAGTTTATGACAAAACAAACAAACAAGAAGATGGGGGGGAGGGGGGACGGGAGGGGATGTATGCTGAAGTGATTACCCAGCCATTGAAATCGCGAGTTTTCCACCCAACTTTCGATTTCCATTGGAACTGCAGTGAACCGACCATCAAGAGAACGAGTTGAGCGTACCTTTAGATCAATCTTTTGTTTGGCTTCACAAAAAAGGACAGCAGCCGTCATGAAAATACCTCTCCGTGCATACTGGACGTTAACACGTGGAGCAGGTAGAGACTCGAATGCACATCTAAATGCAACACAGCAGCTTTTGGAAGTACGTAACACCACACGCCTCAAGGCCATCTTGTACCCTTAAGGTCAAGTTGTGCGATTTCACAGGGCCACCGTTTCGAACAAAAACCCAAAACGACCCCTTTCCTGTTTGGCTTATAGATTGTAAAATAGCAACGAACAACACTCATGAGTAAAAGGAATGACACCTTAACTGTACTATACTCTCTCTCTCTCTCTCTCTCGCTGTCTCTGTCTCTCTTCTGTTGTGACTAACAGGGATGGAAGGGTGGATGGCGGAAGGGACTTGGGATGGGGTGCAAAAGTGAAGAGAAGGGGTAGGGGTGTGATAGCGTTTGCAGGGCACTGCAGAAAACTGGTCATCACATTCTTCCAAAATGGAAACTTGCTGTGCTGTGTCGTCTGTCACAACCGGAACATACACATCTTCTTTCTTTTAGTGTCCACAATCATAATGTTGATTATGTTATGAAGTATATAAGGAAGAGGAATAAATGTGAAAAAATAAAAAGAAAAGAAAGGATCGAATTCGAAAAAAAAGTTGCGTTAAATTGTAAAGCTCATCCAAAAAAGTTTTGGAAGTATGTACAATCACAGACCAAGACAAATATTGGCATTAGTCCACTGAAGACAAAAAATGGTGGTTTAGCAGTGTCAGATGAAGATAAGGCAAATACTTTAAATGACTTCTTTTCTAGTGTGTTCACAAAAGAAGATAATAGTAATGTTCCGATCTTGGAAGTTGGTTCAAGGTCCAGTGGAGTCACCGTAACTGATATGTGTATTACACCCAGTGCAGTTAGAGAGAGGCTTAAAAATATAAACCCAAATAAATCTTGTGGACCTGATATGATCCCTGCAAGAGCTCTTAAGGAGTCATATAATGAGCTAGCTTTACCATTCAGTATTTTGTTCAACAAGTCAATTGAATCAGGTGTAGTACCAATGGATTGGAAGTCTGCAAATGTAACAGCGTTATTTAAAAAAAAAAGGTTCTAGGGCAGATCCTGGAAATTATAGGCCTGTTAGTCTTACGTCAATTGTATGTAAGATTATGGAATCAATTACACGTGATGTGATCGTAGATCATATGACCTTGAATAATTTATATACAGAATGCCAGCATGGTTTCCGTAAACATCGATCTTGTGTAACACAGCTTCTGCTTGTCATGGAGGATTTAACAAAACTTTTAGATAATGGAAACAATGTAGATATACTTTATTTAGACTTTAAAAAGGCCTTTGATTCTGTTCCCCATGAGAGGCTTTTAGTGAAATTATCATCATATGGAATTACAGGTAGAGTGCATTCATGGATAAGGGATTTTTTAACTAAAAGACAGCAAAGAATCAGAGTAGGAAGTTCATATTCAGATTTTACAGAAGTTTTAAGTGGTATACCACAAGGGAGTATTTTGGGTCCCGTATTATTTACAATATTTATAAATGATTTGCCAAACTCGGTGGAAAGTATTTGCAAAATATTCGCTGACGATACAAAAATTTATAATACAACTTATAATCATAATACATTACAAAATGATATTGATTATTTGTCCAAATGGTCTACCACATGGAATTTGCATTTTAATGCGGACAAGTGCAACCTGTTACATGTTGGGCGTAAGAACCCAAGATACCAATATACAATGCTAAACAGTAATACTGGTGAGCGTGCAGATATTTCGACATGTGATTATGAAAAAGATCTTGGTGTCACTTTTGATTCTGGCCTGGTATTCGATAAGCATATTCAAAACGCTATAAATAAAGCTATTAAAATGATTGGTATAATTAAACGTACTTTTATTCACATAGATAAAGATATTTTTACGAAACTATACAAGGCTTTCGTTAGGCCACATTTGGAATATGGCAATACAATTTGGTATCCTCGATTGAAGAGGCAGTCTGCTGCTCTGGAAAGAGTACAAAGAAGAGCAACAAAGCTTGTAAAGAATATACAAAATCTTCCCTATGAAGGTAGGTTAAAAGCTCTTGGACTGCCTACTCTAAAAACAAGACGAGTGAGGGGCGATTTGATCCAAGTCTATAAAATATTTAATTGTGTTGACAATATTCCTATTTCAAAATTTTTTACTGCTTCAAGAGTTGATATTACCAGAAATAGTGTGGATAAAATTTATCATGAATATTGTCGCACTAACATAAGGAAATTTTCTTTTAGTAACAGAGTAACAAATCTTTGGAATAAATTAACCCCTAACATTAAACGTGCACAAAGCACTAACTTTTTCAAAAGTTCTATCGATGATAGTGTATTATTGAAGACCATTTATTTTGACTATGATAAATAAAGACTTGAGCGAGTTAAAGACCTGACCGTATAAAGACTAGATAACATACAGAAGGGACATGTAAAGCCAGTTCTGGCTATAATTGCTAAAGGCAATTGTCCCTATAAACCTAAACCTATTCCTAAACCTATTCCAACACTTTGTGTGTATGACCATTTTTTATCCCGCCATTAAGGCAGCCATACTCCATCTTCGGGGAACGTGCATGCTATGTGTAATGTGTCATCCATACCAATGGCCAAACTGGCCTTCACTTCTGAAAGTTGGTGATGGGATTTTACGTGTGTGCAAGATGCTGTGTGGGGAATGGAGTCAGAACCAATGCGAACTCTGGGGAAAAAATTCCCCCTGCACCAAAACAGCCTGGCGGAGATGCGAACCCGCAACCCCAAGATTACAAGTCCGATGCTCTACCAACTGAGCTATTCCGGCCCCCGACATCTGCCTACCTCTCTCCATCTCCAACCACTCTGTGGCCTTTGTCGTAACCACTGTATGCAGCCATCACAGCCCAGCCCGTCTTGTTAACTCACTATATATAAATCATCAACTGAGATGATATAAGGCAAATCAGAGCCCTCTCTGTTTTTTGTTTGTTTTGTTTTGTTTTGTTTTTAGATTTATGTGTGTGCACACTTTTTACAAACACAGTTTGTACGTTTACTGTAGACTAGGCTTCGATATTCACAATCTGCAACGGAATCTGTGGTGATTTTCTTTAGAGAAGGAAGAAGGATAGGGTCCTTTTCTGAAATTCAGGAGAAAAACTTGTGTACATGACCTCACCAGCCTGCTGTGATCCACACAGTTATGTTGTAAAGAGAGTATACACGCTTCAGCCAACTTCACTTTAATGAACCTAAATGTGTACATCATCTTAACAGCTATCGTGACCGGTCTCCAAAAGATAAATCATTTAAGGTCAGTATCAGGATGGGCATGATCACTTAGAGGTCAGAGCATTGTGCTTTTATTCCATTGTTCTGCTAGATCCATGGTATCAAATAGTTCCTTATGGGTCAAGTATAGGGGATTGTGGTTTTCTGATCTGTCAAGGTAATCCATGGACCTTAAGTGCTGTTATCCTCTTAATGTGTACACATATGAAGAGGATCAAATAGTTACCGTATTTTCCGCCTTTTCCTCTACCATGACTTTTCAATATCTTGGCTCTTCATAAATTGCTGGCTGTAAACTTTTTAGTGTGACAGCTTTGATTTGTGTCTCCACACTTCTGCAATATTGTTAGAATTGTGAAGACACTGTGAAGAGAGTTAACAGAATGGATTAACTTAAAGGCAGATGAGAAGAAGTGGGTTCTGAAAACTGTCTGAAAGAGATCTGGAGATTTTTTGTTTTCTCATGTATTATGTCTATTCAGTCTTCTGTGCCACTTCCACGGCATTGCGTCCAAGCCACTCATTCCAGCTCTCTGGCCACAGCCACAGCCTGGTTAGTCCTGCAACAGCTCCGACACCAGCAATCCACAGAGAGTAGCTAATGTTAAGTCATTATGAGGCAACCCACCAGAGAAGACACTGCACTACTCACAAGTCACTTTGGTAGTGTTCAGTGACAGCTGATTTGATCTAGTTCTGAGAGATACGGACACCTGTAGCATCAGAAAATTTGAGCAACACTCTCAGAGATGCACCCATTAAATGGATGAAACCCATCTGTGTGATCCCGGTCTGCCCAGTTGAGCCCATAGCAGACTCAACTCTGGATAGGAGCCAGGTGAGTCAGAAAAATCCCACAAATACAGGGATCTCTCTCTCACATACACACACACAGAGAATTTAACAAAAATCCCACAAACACACGGATCTGACGGGAATCAAACCCACAATCTTCCAGTCAGGAGTCCACGGCGTCAACCATTTTACCATGGCAGCTGGTGAGAACTGGAGATTTTTGGAGATGCAGATGTGGGGGTAGGGTGGTGGGGGATTGGTTCAACTTGCAATTTTTTAAATAATATTCCCATCAACCTGTATGACAATAGGAGTACTGCGACAGACACATCAAAATGATGCTGCTAAGTGAGTGTTCATCACTGTACTTCAACAGCAATGCTTTGAGATGATGATCTCCATCCATGTATCCTGATGCATACTGTGTCTCTTTGTATCTCCATAACTCACCAAATGCAGACAAGGATTACAAAATCTTATTGATAAGCCCTTGTAATCTCCTGTGTGTCTTTCATCTGAAGAGATCCAGCCTCTCGCAGATAGGTCAACCTGGCAGATTGAAGTAAGTTCCACCCAAGACTGTACCAATGGACTAGGCACTGTCAGGGCTAGAAGATGTGCCCCTAACATTGAGGTTATGTGTTGGGATGGGTTATTACATACACCTGTCAACTTGCTGTACATGTATAAATCTTTTATTGGGGAGATTCAAGGATATGTACAAAGCCACATTTGCTAGAGACCACTTTCAATTCTATAGGATTGTGATAACGTAGTACAATACCTTGTAACACATGGAATGTAGCATCCATTTGCACTCCATAATCGTTTTCTTTCTTTCGGGATCCCAGACCAGGGAAATATTAACATTCCATTCGAATTCATATGAAATACATGATCACAGAATGGCATTTTCTGTCTGAGCATCGGCAGGTGTCAGTGCGCAGGTGTTTTAGTTGATGAGCAAGGAGCAGGTATAACAATTAAAAATATATCATGCCAATTAGTATTATTTTTGGGGCCGGAATAGCTCAGTGGTAGAGCACTGGACTAGTAACCAAGGGTTGCGGGTTCGAATCTCCAACGGGCCGTTTCGGTACAAGGGGATTTTTCCCTCAGAGTTAACATTGGTTCTGACTCCATTTCTCATACAGTCCTTCAAATGAGACTATAAACTGAGGTTCCATGTGTGAACGCATGCATAACATCTTGCACACATGTGAAATCCCATCACCAACTTTTGGAAGAGAAGGCCAGTTTGGCCGTTGGTATGGATGACACGTTACACATAGCATCCACCTTCCCTGAAGTTGGAGTATGGCTGCCTTAATGGTGGGATTAAAAAACGGTCATACACACAAAACTCCACTCCCTATACAGGGGGTGTCCGCAGGAGTATCAGCCTGTGTATGCAGAAGAAAAAGAAGTATTATTTTTTAGCTTAAGGAGACTACATATTTCCATTAACTGATGTACTGTTATATCTGTACCAAGTCTGTCCTAAATGTTGGTAACATATAAAGGAAATTTTCCTTCTAAAATTACGTTTAATCTGACATACTTACTGTGGCTCACTAATGCAATTAGCAACAGCAGTTTGCTGTCTATGAGAACTTTTTCAAACCAACCAACCCCCTAACAGTTAAGGTTTCGGCAGCCCAATAGTCTGTTTTAAAAGCAACCCAAATCTTCAGGATTCCAGCGATCACAAGACAAAGATCGCTTAAATCATTCCAGAAATCAGAGTTCTGGAAAAATCTGATGAATGGTCGAGACTCCATTTCTACAGCACAGTGGTGAGATTGCAGCTCTTCTTCATATCTTGAGTAAAAGCTTACTGATAAGCACTATCTCTTTGTGTCAAGTTCTCTTTTTCTTATCTTTATCTTCTTGTCACCCCGTGCTTTCTTCTGTGTACATGAACACCACAGTGTTAAGCCATGCCGTCCAGCTCTTTATATTCAAGTTCCCTCAATGTCCCTATCCGGTGACTTTCTCCGGTGACTTTCCACATTAGTGCAACTGCCAACACCAATATGCTTTCATGCTGTACACATGCAAACACAAATGCCACACAGTTTGAATCCCAGTCATTTCTGTATTTGTACATAATTCCATGGTTTGTGTACAACAGAACATTCAACCAAAAACATTCTGAAGAAACGTACAAAGAAGTTGACAGAAATGCAGAAACATTTGTTTTCTCGCATCTACTCTGAAAATTACAAAGAAAAGATCTGAATGACAAATGGTTTAAAGAAGGCATGAAAATCACAAAGTACTTTTTTTTCCCTGTAAAGCTAAGTGAGTAAGAGTTATTAGCTTTGTCATCTGGAAGTCCTAAAATATTACATAACGATACTGAGCTATTGGGAGCCGGAATAGCTCAGTTGGTAGAGCGCCGGACTCGTAATCTTGGTGATCCTGGGGTTGCGGGTTCGAACCTCCGCCGGGGGCGTTTCGGTACAGGGGGATTTTTCCCTCGGAGTTAACATTGGTTCTGACTCCATTTCCCATACAGTCCTTCGAATGAGACTATAAACCGAGGTTCCGTGTGTGAACGCACGCATAACATCTTGCACACACGTAAAATCCCATCACCAACTTTCGGAAGAGTAGGCCAGTACCCTGCGTGAGAAATGGAAAGAATGAAGGAAGTAAGGAAAATGAGTGAACGATACTGACTGGATGACACGGGAAACGACTGAATGAAGCGCCAGCTGGCAGCTCTTCAGTCGGCACTACCCAGGTAGGCAGCCCGTTGTGTAAACGAGTGTTGATTGTAAAGCGCTTAGAGCTTGGTCTCTAGCCGAGAATAGGCGCTATATAAGTATTCATTATTATTATTATTATTACCATTCTACCATTTGCTACACGGTGTAGATTTTCAACAAATTTTCCCCTCCATTCTGAAGAATTTGCTACACCATGTAGATTCTCACCAAAACTATCAAGTAATGATTAACTGAACCTAATGAGTAGAAAAGAAAGGAAAAAAAAAGTCTGAAAATATATAATCATTGAATAATGACCAGCTTTTTATGTTTTTACTTGTCCATAGAGAAATCTTCACATCACAAAATAAAGGTATGTCCACACATTCACGGCATTCACGGCATAATTTATATATTCTAGCACACAGTGGAGACATCTTCACAACTTGCAATGAACGAAACACCATTCTTTTCATTCAAATGACAGAAAAACCACGTCACCATTTCCCCTCATCCATCACCTCCTCAGATCGCACAGCTGCTGTTTCCAATTCTGCAATCGTTCACGAACATGAGAATGCAGAATAATGACAGAATATAATTATATATATGAAAAAAAAAAACAACACAGAACCATACATTGCACATCATCACCTGATAATCTTTCAAAAAATCTGACTGACAACACCGAAAGTGAAACACAAGTATTCTGTTACAGGTATAAAGAAAAGATGTGCAATGTTAGCATCCACACCTGAGAATACACACACACATATGCACTTGTTACTAAATACTTTAAATGTTGTTTTCTTTCTTACATCTTTGAGCAAGAAAATACATGCACCAGATTAGATTCAGTGGGGGGAAAAAAGGTTAAAAAAAAATAGAATAGACACTTTGATATATCAAAGACTTAAGAGATATAATTATGAGGAAAATATTTCACTCAGGTGTTTTCAAACTGTGGCTTATGCATGAAAATTAACAGCAGAGGATTTCTTTTCTTTTTTCTTTCTTTTTCTTTTCTATCTGATTAAATTTGTAGTTAATGAATAAGGACATCATATACATTTAACCAAAAACTGGAACTTAATCCAGGAAACAATCCAAAACGAACGACATAAAATTCTAAGTTAAGTGTTGCTCAATATCTGCATGACATACACTAGACTTCTAAAAAAATGTACCAGTAACACAAAGAAAGAAGAAGAAAAAAAAACCTGTAAATGAACACCAGAACTCGTCAACAGCTTCCTTTATCTGGCCACTAACACAGGAGGCCTTAACTACAAAATCATGATTAACTAATCAATTCATTCTGATGAGTGGAAAAGAAAGACAAAAAAAGGCTGAAAATATATATTCACTGGTTAATGACCAGATGTGCTGTTTTTCATTAAACAAACAAAAAAATATACAGCAATACTTTTGAAACATGAGAAAAAAAACAAAATTACTACACCGACACACAAAGGAACGAACAAATTACTAAGTACATACGACACGTTTCGATCTACCAGGTATTGTCCAGGTAAGACAAGTAACATTGAAGACAATGAAAACAAAGGATGAACAGTCAGTTAGTTACCTTTTTAAAATGTTGCACCCCAGTTGAAGACATACATGACAGCCTGTTCGTCCTTCGTTTTCATCGACTTTTAACGTCATTTGTGTTGCCCGAGGGAGACCTAGTAGGTCAAAACGTGTTGTGCTTGTTCTGTACCTTGTTTTGTTCACTCGTTTGGCAGTGCAGTAATTCTGTATGGTCTTGTTTCAATTTCAGCTTTCAGTCAACCTACTCAGAAACCAGCAATGCTTTTGTTGTTATATAAAAAAATAAATAATTATTTTGAATTAACTATTAATATTGCTGTTGTTACAAGATTTTGGAGACAAGTGGCTTTTCATGGATACCCACCTGAAATGTATGATTTAGGTCTTGATAAAGATCAACATTTCCACAGGAAAGGGAAGTACAGTGTGAGTAACTATTCATCCCCTATGGCAAAACACTATGCCAGGCATTTATCTTTACGTACAAGCAATATATAGAGTGTAAGGGAGATTGTGACTTTTAAAAAAAGTGCTTCAAAGCGATATATAACCTGACTGACCATAGCTTCTTTACAGTTTGTTATTTAAATGAGTAAAAAAATTTTAAAGCACATAAATGGTCTGATCTTAATCCATGAACCGAGCAAAACAGACTAAACAACAAAAAAAAGACACTAAGATGTAGCAATAAAGACATGGCAGGTTCAAGTCATTGTATCATGAACAGTCCAACTTGAATCAGCTGACTGCAGTGGACATCAGCTGACTGCAGTGGATCATCCAATGTTTGGGTAGATCTAGTCCTGTTTGGCCCAGTCTGGCAGTTACGTATAAAAGGGTTAAAAATACATGCCATAATGCATACACTCCACGCGTAAATTACATTTATTTAAAAATACAAGTGCATTTTTCCCCCCCAACTCAGCTAGCTAGTTTACCTGCTGAAGCAAAACGGTTAAAAAAAACAAAAAAAGAAAAGAAAATTTAGCAAACACAGATGCACACAACATATTGTTACAATTTTCAACCAACAGCAAAATCAGTCAGCCGCTGAACTCTAGTTTCAACCCCACTGACCCAAGCCGAGAGTTTCCACTGTTCAGGGACTGTCACGCTCGGTTCGAATTATTACAAATCATTACCTTTTATCCTAAAGGGCAAGCCCAACCTGTCACAGATCTAAATCAACATGCCGCGAAACTAAAAGAAAAGCAGAGACCTCCAACCATTCAAGGCCTGCCACTACAGTTAAGAAGATTACTTCGTAAATAAGGGGAAAAAAGAAGCAAAAAAAGAAAGCAAAGTCAGTCTGTGACCAAACTAAATCAGGCCCACGTCCAAGCGCTGTTACTGCCCACTTCACTGTGGAAAGTTCAACTGTTGTGTCTAGCTCTATCCTGGGCTACAAATTCCCAGATCATTTTTTTTTTTTTTCATCCAGCTACTTGTCCTACCAAATTTCTACCTGCCCTTGCTGAGTAAACGGGGTTACAAGTAAAGGTCAAAGTTGATGAAAACGCGCCCTGTGCATGTGCCCAAGAAGAGGAAATAATAGAAGAAATCTGCTATTTCCATGTTGTCAAAGCACAATTCCTGCATACAGCTGCATTCATTTTCATACCAGACAAGCCATGACTCCATAAAACGGCGTTCTGCTGGGGTAGCATTCTAATAAAAAAATTGCTTAAGGAGAGTGGTGCGTGGCTGTGTGAAAGTGAAAAGGGGGGAAAGAGGGAAGTGCGATCAGTCCACGCTGAAGCCGACTACTCAAGTCACTCTTTCACCGACAGTCCAAAATGGGTCGCTCAGCAGACAAGTAAGACAAGAGCATTTCCCCACTTCGGCTAGAAGGTTTGGTTGTCTGGCCAATCAGAACATCAGACAGCAGGGACTAATCGTTGTTCAGTCTGATAATTATGGCAGAGAAAAATCTCTTCGGTAAAAACACTCTCAGCTACGGTCATCTTCTTCGAGGTTCCACCTGAACGTTCTGAATCTGGAGACCTGGTGTCTGATGCGCAATTTCATTAGCCAGAAATGGCCAGAAGTCCTCATCCACAAAGTCCCAATGGTAAAAGAATGTGGTCGAGGCAGAGTGCTTCAGCACAGACTTTCTGTGACAGGGGGCGTTGCAACAGCAAAGAATGACAGAAAAGCGAGGAAATAAACAGATAAAAATGGCAATGGTGCTCGTGGGAGTTGTTCTGGTCCTCCTTACTCCTTATAACACGTCCACTTCCCTTTCTTACAGGACTCCACTCTACTTGGTGTTCTGCATCTGGACTGCTAACCTGCAACATCATCAAACCATCATCAATTTCAGCGTGCCCACACAGAATGACACGCAAACGCATACAGAATTTCACACACACACACTCACACACACACAAATGAACTCATGAGCAGCCACACACAAACACAAACACAAACACACACACACACACACACACACACACACACACAGTGCAGCCTCACCATTCCATGGCTTCATCCATGCCGACTCCCTTGAGAGCGGAGGTTTTGAAGATCTGATAGTTCTTGTTTTTCAGAGACGGCAGGCCCAGGCAGTTAGCCACTTCTGTGACGGTCATGGCTCCCTCTATGTCCTGCTTGTTGGCCAGTACCATCAGCACAGACTTTTTCAGCTCATCCTCCTGCATACACAAACCTCATTCACTTATTCTGTGTAAGCTAAGGTAATATTGCTTATATCCCAGCCGACCCGCAAAGGGCCATATCAGGGCTGTCACCCCATTCCAAGTCAACTCACAAGTTACAATTTAAAAAAAATAAAAAAAACTCATTCACACAACCCTCTAAAACACAACTTCCACAAATACACAAGAAATTTTGTTAATAATCTTTACTCTGTAAAATCTTAGATCACATGACACGTTAACCTTTTTCAGAAATTCAAAGAACACATCAGGTGGGACATCTCTGAACAAGGTTTTCATGGAGTCTGCTGTAAAGTGTTTATGTCTCACATCTTGCTAGTCCCAACACTCTAAAAGAATATGTTTCACTCTGAGTGGTACATGACATGGAATGCACCACAGAGCTTCCTCACCTTCAAAGATAAGAATTGGTGTAAAAGGAGTGGCCTATATGCAAACAGTTCAAAACTGTTTCTTCTTTATTGCCGCCTCGGATTTATCCTGTGTCTTTATCTCCCATCCAATATGAATCAAAAAAGCCTCTGGCATTAAAAAAAAAAGATAACCACTAACCGTTTGAATACCCATCATTCTTTGCCTGAGAAAGACACCATCAAAACATAGAAAGAGTGGAAATGCCTATGACATTAAAAAAAAAGTTTACTACTAGTCGTTTGAATATCATACCCATCATTCTTTGCCTGAGAAAGACACTATCAAAACATAGAAAGAGTGGAAATGCCTATGACATTAAAAAAAAAGTTTACTACTAGTCGTTTGAATATCATACCCATCATTCTTTGCCTGAGAAAGACACTATCAAAACAAAGAAAGAGCTGAAAAAAGAACCTTCCTAAAATCTAACAGATTTTAACAAACAAAAGACAATCTGGCAAACAGACACCAGAATTTTGTTATCTTACAGAGACAGAGACAGACAGAAAGGCTGACAAACAGACAGAAAAGTGAGAGATAGACGGACAGACAGAAAGAAAGGCTGACAGACAGACAGAGACAACATTTGTTTCCAACAGCATACATATACAGTATCTTACATCCAACATAGCAACCAACTCCTGTTTGGAAATGCCGATACGGTCCCTGTCCATGCTGTCCACCACGTACATAATGGCGTCTGTGTTGGAGAAGTAACACCGCCAGTATGGCCTGAAATTGAAACATTGTATCAACATAAACAGAAGCAACATTGTCAGTGCGACCTGAAATTGAAACATTGTACCAACAACATTGTCAGTATAACCTGAAACTGAAACATCTTGTATCAACATAAAGCATCAACAATACTGAGAACTGTGAAGATGTTCTGTTTATTTGTTTCTTGAATAAAAGTTATTTACACCAACAATACTGAGAAGTAACATTGTCAGTGGGCCTGAAATAACATTGTACCAACACAGAGCATCAACAATACTGAGAAGTGATATTGCCGTTAAGGCATGAAACTGAACATTATACCAACATAAACAATCAACAATACTGAGAGGAAACATTGTCAGTGTGGCCTGAAATTGAACATTGTATCAACATCATTTGTACCATAGTGTTCAAATACTTCGGCTGTTTGGATGATCCCCGGAGTCTTTTAGCCAGGGTATGACAACAACAACAACAACAACATCATAAAGAATAAGAAATACTGACAAGTATCATCCCCAGTATTATCTGATATCATCTGATATTCAACACTGGCAAAGTGGTTAGCGTCGTGGATTGCCGCTGGGAGGTTGTGGGTTCGATCCCCATCAGTCATGTTGGATTTTTCTGCCCCGACCAGCTCCTACCCAGAACTGAGTTTGCTACGGGCTCAGTTGCGAAGACTGGGACCACTCAGTTATGTTTCATCCACTTGGTGGATGTGTCTCTGAGAATGTTGCTCAAATTTCTTGACCAGCACTGCAGCTGTCTGTCTCTCTCGGGCCTGGATATGTTATGAAAGGTAGGGTAGAGTACAGCCCTGTCATGCAGTCTCAGACCGGAAAGGAAATCTGTAGCATCATCTTAATTGTCCTCATTCTCATTGACCAGCATAAAAAAAGTCACCAATTCTGTGGCCCTTCATGCCCTGCTCTCATGGTGACCTCAGTTTTGATGTTCTTTCCACCTCTGTGGCCTTGTTTTGATTCCATCCGGGTCACCGGTATCGGCGAGTCCATGGGGGGCTGTCTTTGGCAGGATGTGGTGGCGCCCTCCAGAGGGAGAGCTCACTCACGCCAGCTCCGCAACTAAGCAATAATTGTCATCAGTAGGGGGCTTAGTAGGTGATGTCCTGCGTATGTTGGATCAGAACAGGTGCCACTGAACACCACCGACGTGACTCAGCAGCAGTGCAGTGTCTCCTCTGGTGGGTTGCCTCTTGACGACTTGACATTGACTGCTCCCTGTAGATTGCCGGTGCCGGGGCTGCGGCAGAACTGACTGGGCTGTGGCCATGGACAGGGTGTCACAATAAGCGGCGTGGGTGCATGCCACTGAGGTGGCACAGAAGATGGGACAAAACAAAAACAAAAAATTCATAAAAGGATAACAGGGAAAGGCTCAAGTCCCCAGAACTCAAGCTGCCCTCTTACAAGCACATGCCACATCAAGACAACTGTAACACAAGTTTAAAACAAATTTTTTTAACAGGAAATGACAGCTGACCCACCACGCTCAGGCCGCAGCTCCATCTCTCTCATGTCTGTGCTTGCATGTGTGTGTGTGCGTGCATGTGTGTGTGCGTGCATATGTGTGTGTGTGTGTGTGTGTGTGTGTGTGTGTGTGTGTGTGTGTGTGTGCTGTTGTGCTCTGTGTGTCTCTGTGTGTGTTGTGTGTGTGTGTGTGTGTGTGTGTGTGTGTGTGTGTGGGGTGTGTGTGCTCTGTGTGTGTGTGTGTGTGTGTGTGTGTGTGTGTGTGTGTGCGTGTGCACGCATGCACGCACACATGCATGCCTGCGTGCATGCATGCACATGAGTGTGCACGAAACCGTGCATGCGTGTGTCATGATTCTGAATATGACAGAGAACCCTAAAATAATGTGACAGAGTCACAGTGGAGACTGGAAATATCCGACATGACCTGTACCTGTGGACAACTTACAAAGGCAGTTTTCAAACATGTATCATGTATGCAAAATATTCAAACTGTATGGTGCTGTGCAGTAAAACCATTTCTAAGGTAAGCATCCCTCTGCCAAATGTTATGAAACATTAACTACTTGCTAGGCTATCCAGTACACAGTATACTCAGTTTCCTACTGCTATCCCTCCACTCTTGCAACACTCAAACTGGAGATGCAGATGATGACTTTTTATCAATATATGATGTGCTCTCTCTCTCTCTCTTTCTCATAATCCCTAAATCAATGAACCATTCAGCATGAAAAATGTCAATGGCAAAAACTGATTCTTGTTTTCCCCAAGTTACGCACATTTAGGAAACGATTGATCAGCATGGTGTATTTGAAAATACTTGTGAGTCTAGTCAACCACACAAAGCACATCACTCCGATGGAAGAATGTCTTTCCTCCCTTGAAAGAATGTTCTTCATTGAGTAACACACACACACACACACACACACACACACACACACACACACACACACACAGAGTCTCACACGCACATGCACACACACACACGCACAGACAAACAAATACGAAGAAAGACACTTAGTGACTTACCGAATGCTTGTCTGTCCTCCAAGATCCCAGACTTGAAACTTGAGGTTTTTGTGTGTGACTGTTTCAACGTTGAAGCCAATAGCTGTGGAAAGTCACAGAATTATTTCGATTATCAACATACGCAGTGATTAAAAAGTGCAAAGCAGGCGTGTCAGTGTCAAAGCCCTTGACTCAAGCATACTTAAAACAAAAACCAAAAAAGAAAAAAAAAAAAAAAAAACTCTCCCCCCCTCCCCCCCCCAAAAAAATCACTGAAATGTTACGGGAAAAGTTGTGTGTTGTGTGTGTGTGTGTGTGTGTGTGTGTGTGTGTGTGTGTGTGTGTGTGTGTGTTTGTTCACAAAATTTATTATCTCCAAAATTTAAAAGAGAACATTTTAAACAAAGGCCCTGCTTTGGTTAATTACAGTGAAACCGTAATGGCAAATAAGTACGTTTTAGAGACACATGGAACAAAGACACATACGCATGCACACACACACACAGACACCTTCACCCTGAACCCACCCTTCCTCTTTCCATATACTGGCATATCTTTTTTCTGAATTTGCCTCCAACCTCTTATTTTACTACAAATTTTTTGTGAAAAGTTTTTGTTTGTTTGTTTTTGAAGTGGGGCCTCCATCCTCCCATTTTTTTGCCACTTTTTTTGTGTGTTCTTTTTCCCTTTATTTCTGTGGACAAGTTCCCTCTATGTTACATAAAGTTAGTGTTTACTTACTGGGAATGGTGGTGACCACTTCTCCAACCTGCAGCCGATACAAAATGGTGGTCTTGCCAGCTCCATCAAGCCCAAGAATCAAAACGCGGCGCTCTCTGGAGTTAAACAGACTTGTGAAATAACTCATAAGTCCCCCTGCACACCACACACACACACACACACACACACACACACACACACACACACACACACACATATAAGCACTATATATTTCAAGAACCTGAAACAAACAGCAACAATAAATGGAATGCAGCTCTTCTCCTGCAACTCTAAGTGGCATACATCAACGCAATAGTATGGATACCAAAATGCACTCTGAAGTTTCACATTTTGCCGCCTCCTTCACTATAGTTAAATAAAACTAGTAACACTTGGCAATATTGTGCATACATGCATATTTTACACACAAACATACACTCTCTCTTTCATTTTTTTTTTTCAAACCAACATGATTTCTGCGCTGCATTTGAACCCAGCTATTTTTCCCTTCCCAGGTTTTGCTTAAATTGTTTGTTTGTTTAGTTGGTGTTGTTTTTTGTTGTTGGCGGTGTCTTTTTTTCCTTTTTGCCTTACTTCTCTCTCCATCTGCTTGATCCAAGCAATGCCCCGGGGAGAGTCTATGACTTGATACCTCCTCAAAGGCCAATCACAAATGATTTTCAAGTCTATCCCTCTCCTAACTCTTTGGTTTACACCACTTAAAAGAGATGTCTCAGTTTGTGCAGAATACAGTTCGGTTCATTTGTTTTTCCTTTTGCAACTTTTGACTACGTTCATTACACCATTAGTCATTGTCAGGCTAATGTCTATAAATCCCCCCAAATTTGACCGTCTCCCCAAGAGTTAGAACACTGAAATTAGTGGAAAGCTGGGTTCAGCGTGACTTGTGAGCGACGAATAATCGAAGACTATCACTTAATAGTGTGAATCCATCTACAATCAATCCGCTGTAGTACTTGGTTCGTACTCCCATAAATGAACATGTTCATGATTGTACAAATCTGTTAATAGTTAGTTATTTACCCATTTTAAACGTTTGTCTGGTCTGCTTCCGCCAGGCACTTTTATCACTATCACCGACAATACAATGCTGACGACGTGGAACCAACTTGATTCACAAACCTGTGGCTGTGCGAGATAGAGACGCCTTATTTGTTTACGTATATATTCATTGTTATATTTCTAAAATACAAAAAAAAACATTCCATACTGTTGTAATATTATCATATTTTTATAGAATAAAACATATGATAAATGTATTGATTAATCTGGCTGAGGTGTAATACGTAAACAAACCGTACAGACTATCACATTCTATGTACACTAAGCTGTCCAATAAAAAAACAAATATACACAAAGTGCGGATCTCGTGAGGATCGTAACGAACAGACGAAGGATTTAGATGCTTACATTTTAATAAGACCAATGTCCCTCTGAGAGAGAGAGAGAGAGAGAGAGAGAGAGAGATTCCTGTGTGTAAGTCGCGTCAGTTTTATTCCTATGTGAAAGTCACGTCATTCATACCTGTGCAGGTCTGGCATAAGTAAGGCGAAAACAAGGACATTTCTAAAAGCTGGTGCTGGAACAAACCATGGCCTTAACACGATCAACTTTAAAGTTCGTTTGAAGACCAAGAGGAGGGTGAAAAATAGCCGTCTCAAATTTATAACACTTAATAGGGTAACTCTTGTTCCCAAGAGAGATTAATTACATGCTCAAAACTCCAAATGATTGCTGTTTACGACACCAAATCGCTTAGTAGAAAAGTGACCACAGGGCAGACATAACAGACACCCCAAAAACATTTCCCCCAAGCTTGCTCATTTAGCTTATACCTGATACACGTACACAGCAAAAAAACCCATTGGAGTGCACAAATGAACATTTATTCAAGACCGGCCCAACATTTTTTTTTTACCTTATTTTTTTTTTATCACACACACCAACACACACACATGAACGGAAACAAATACAGGTAACCCCAGTTTGACTGGTGTGAAGGGCGATTTTAAGTAAGGCAGGGAACAGCAAACAGTTAGTGAAGAATAAGCAGGGTAATTCTTGGTCCCATGATGAGAGAGATTACCGCCTTTAACTCCAAATGATTGCTGCTAAAGGCACCAAATCGCCCAGCAGACATACTGACATAGAACAGACAGAACAAACAGAAACATCACCCCCATCCCTAAAAAAAACAAAACAAAACAACAACAGCAACAACAACAACAACAACAACAACAAAACCAAAAGGAAAAAAATCAAAGATTTTCCAACCTTCCTTATACACCCTTTACCTGACACATGTACCCAGCAACAACAACTGGAGTAATGAACGATTACAAATTTATTTTATTCAAAACTGGCACATACTTTTTTTTATCTTGAATGTAGTGAAACAAACACACGCAAAAACAAACAAGCAAACAAACAAACAGAAACAGAACCAAATACAGCTAACCTCAGTTTGATTGGCATGAAATGAAATCGTACATAAGGCAGGGAATATAAACAGTCAATAACGAATAAGTACGGTAACTCTTGCTCCCATGATGAGATAAATTATACTCGCATAACTCCAAGACCCAGGACAAGGAAGATCTTACAGACGCCATCACAGCTGCTCTTCGGAAGCTGGCAAAACCCTGAAATATCAACATGAAGAAGAAATTATAAGCGAGATAGTAGTCACAGCTGTCCATGATGACACAATATGAGAAGAAGAAAAAAATTGGAGAAGACCAGTCATATCTGCTGTGCCAATGAAACATCTAGATCTCAGACCCACACTGTATCCATAACAAATCCTGGTCTTGTCCACTTTCTTCTTCTTCTTCTTCTTCTTCTTCTTCTTCTTCTTCTTCTTCTTCTTCTTCTTCTTCATACACTCAGACAGGAGCCCCAGAGGCACTAACGAAGGCTGCTGTACGGCGGAGGCCCTCCAGATACCCATAGAGCTTCTCCCTCGACGATGTGTCGGCAGGCCAGGTCTCTGCTATAGCTTTTGATGTATAGGACAGTCTCGCAGGAAGTGTTCCACAGTCATTGGAGGCTATACCACCGAGTGAACCAAATCCACACAGACATAGAGGAAGCTCCCAGTCACTTGGACATAGCACAGGAACAGGACCAAGAAAAGAAAAGAACAAAATACATCCGAAGGTGCGGGTAGGACCCAGAGAAGTACTTTTCAACCGCCGAACAAACCAGCTGAGAGCAATCCTCGTCAAGCATCTGCCGTGTGTATCCCGCAGCCTCGCTTGTAGTCTCACAGCATGGCAGTGATGTGGGAAAGAACCTCCAAAAATGTCGTATCTGCCAGAAATTAGGACACCTCTCCGCTGTTTGCCACTCCAAAACGATCCACCGATAAAGAGAGAGAGAGAGAGAGAGAGAGAGAGAGAGAGAGAGAGAGAGAGAGAGAAGATGAAGAGGAGAAGCATTACTTTGTATCTCAGGATGGTTGCTCTCAAAGTCATTGCACATCATCCATGGAAATGAAAAAGTTACCCATAGATATGGATACCTTGGACCTGCAGGCTTCAAATTTTATGCTGATGGAGATGTCACCGTCATTTTAGAGTGACAAATCCCGGCCAACAAACAGCTGGAGAAGGCGAACAAGACGCTCTTTGGACAAGGGAGAGCAGAAATTCATTTCATATAAAGGGATTTCTACCCATCCCCATCCCACCCCACCCTCTACACTTCTAAATAATCACGATAATACATGAGCCACTACTTGGAAGACCAGCCATCTTATCCCTTCAACTGGAGAAGAGAATGCAACAACTCAAGGAAACTCCAAACATTGCCTATCAACAAGACTTTCCAAATTGTATTCTGGCTTAGGAATGCTGAAAACATCATACAAGATCGGCCTAAAAGAAATTCAAAGCTCTTTCGCTGCTGCCACTCCAAGATGCTTGACTTTGCCCTTCAAAGAATAAGTCAGAGCAGAACTTGACAGTCTGGAACAGTATGATGTTACTGGTCGGGTCACTGAACTAACAGACCGGTATGCACCGACTGTTATTCCATGAAGACACTTAGTGCTTTGCAAGGCTCTAGCATTCTGAACTTCGCCTCTGAGATGCTGATTAAGTTGCAGGTGGGGGTCTGTAGATTCTGGACTGAGGTCTGCATTGAACAGAAAGTCTTCTGCGATGCATTGGAAGCCAGAATAATCAACTGTATTCAACATTAAAATTGGTGTGAATTTTAAAAGTAGAATACAGAATTAATGAATCGCAGAATTAATGAATCGCTGAGAAGTTGAAAGGAACGTGACTCGGACTGGTCAAATGAAAATTTTCTTATCCAAGTAGGATTTAGCATTTTGTTCTTGACTTTCAACCCCCCCCCCCCCCCCCCCACTCCTTTTTGTTTGCTTGTTTTTGGTTGACTATCTTTTAAGAGCCTGTTTGCTGAAGGCAGCAAATATATCAGTACGTTGACAGTTGACTAACTACAAGTAAAAAGAAGACAACAAGATGAAGAACATCAAAATGGAGATTCAAGATAGGGGCGATAAGCGTCATTATCCAACAACCAATCAAAGGCAGGCGTAAGGATATGTGTTTGGCTGTTTATGAATACTCGCCGATTCCTGTCATTTGTGTTTATTGAAAAAACTTGGTATTAGTAGCAGCAGACTTGGCTCAATTCTACCGATCCATCACTGAAAGTGTAATCATCAATGTGCTCTCTCTCTCTCTCTCTCTCTCTCTCTCTCTCCTCTCTCAACCCCATTTATTGAGGAAACCCCCCCCCCCCCCCCCAAAAAAAAAAAAAAATCATATGGTTAAAAACTACCTCAAAAATTGTAATCACGGTAGGTTTAGACAGTGCGCTAACAAGACGCGAAACCAAAGCAAGCTCCGTCAACTCCGATAGTTTCACTTTCAGCCACGAGTCTGATTCTTCTTCATTCTGGCAGAAGAAGCCGATCGTTGTTTGGAGTGCCAGAAAAGCCGCCTTAAGCCGCCGACCCTGCCTCCCTCCACAGTGCGTGTCCCTGATTCTCTGATTTTCGTTTTGCTGCAGTATAAATGGCGGTGGTTCGGCTTCAATATGTTGCATGTCAGTCAGTGAGTATGTCTATGTGTGTTGTAGGTGTGGATGTACGCGCATGTGTGTGTGTGTGTGTGTGTGTGTGTGTGTGTGTGTGTGTGTGTGTGTGTGTGTGTGCGCGCGCGCACACATGCGCATGTGTGTGTGTTCTTCAATTTTATGTCTAGTAGTTTAATTGTTATTGCTTTGCGCCCATCCACACACACATACACATGCGCGCACGCATGCACGCATAAAAAACCCCCGAACAGACAGACAAGCAGACACACACACACACATTCAATGTATGATTCTCTCTCTCTCTCTCTCTCTCTCTCTCTCTCTCTCTCTCTCTCTCTCTCTCCCCCCCTCCCCTCCCCCCTCCTCTCTCTATCTCTCTCCCATTGTATGTACATGCTGACTATCTGTGTTGGTCACTGCAAAACCGATACAATTTTTTTCCGGTATCACTTCACTGGAAAAACATCGCATCTTGAACTTTGAATTTTCCTGGTACCCATTTACTTCCTGGTTGATGGTCATCAGTGCGGGACTTGAAGTTCTCTGTTTTCAGTGTGTCAAAAAGCGTCAGAGCAGGACTGCAATGGCTGACTACTTAAAGCCTGTGGGGATATTTCTTCTCATCGTTCACAGTGTGTTTCTCCGGAATGTATTCGGTAAGTGCTGAGTGGATTAGGCATGGGGGTAGGGTTTGGGTGAGGGTGGGGGTGATGTGTGAACAAAACCGTGTGTGTGTGTGTGTGTGTGTGTGTGTGTGTGTGTGTGTGTGTGTGTGTGTTTTTCGATGGTTTCTGATTTGCGCTGCTGACGTTTCTAGATCGCGTCGCAAAGTCTGAAGTTACTTTCGAAAATGGGAGAGGATCAGATGTAGGTCTGATCTTCCAGGTTCAGATTGAGTAGATGCTCCTATCATTCCTTCTTGTTGTTGCTGCTGTGTGCATAGATGGAAAGTTAAAACAAGAGAGAGGAAGGGTGTGGGGAGATGGAGGATGGGCGTGAGTGAGGGGAGGGATGGAGGTGGCGGTCGTTGGGGTGCGGAATCAGAGATGTATGTTCAACCTGACCTATAGATCCACAAGTGTTGAGAGTACTTTTCATCAAGTCTTTGCTGATTCAGAAAGTTCTTTTCCTCACGTCTTTGCTAATTCAGAAAGTACTTTTCATCAAGCCTTTGCTAATTCAGAAAGTTCTTTTCATCAAGTCTTTGCTAATTCAGAAAGTACTTTTCATCAAGTCTTTGCTAATTCAGAAAGTACTTTTCATCAAGCCTTTGCTAATTCAGAAAGTTCTTTTCATCAAGTCTTTGCTCATTCAAAAAGTACTTTTCATCAAGTCTTTGCTAATTCAAAAACTACTTTTCCTCACGTCTTCGCCAATTCAAAAAGTACTTTTCCTCACGTCTTCGCCAATTCAAAAAGTACTTTTCCTCACGTCTTCGCTAATTCAAAAAGTACTTTTCCTCACGTCTTCGCCAATTCAAAAAGTACTTTTCCTCACGTCTTCGCTAATTTAAAAAGTACTTTTCCTCACGTCTTCGCCAATTCAAAAAGTACTTTTCCTCACGTCTTCGCTAATTTAAAAAGTACTTTTTCTCACGTCTTCGCCAATTCAAAAAGTACTTTTCCTCACGTCTTCGCCAATTCAAAAAGTACTTTTCCTCACGTCTTCGCCAATTCAAAAAGTACTTTTCCTCACGTCTTCGCCAATTCAAAAAGTACTTTTCCTCACGTCTTCGCTAATTCAAAAAGTACTTTTCCTCACGTCTTCGCCAATTCAAAAAGTACTTTTCCACACGTCTTCGCCAATTCAAAAAGTACTTTTCCTCACGTCTTCGCCAATTCAAAAAGTACTTTTCCTCACGTCTTCGCCAATTCAAAAAGTACTTTTTCTCACGTCTTCGCCAATTCAAAAAGTACTTTTCCTCACGTCTTCGCTAATTCAAAAAGTACTTTTCCTCACGTCTTCGCCAATTCAAAAAGTACTTTTCCTCACGTCTTCGCCAATTCAAAAAGTACTTTTCCTCACGTCTTCGCTAATTCAAAAAGTACTTTTTCTCACGTCTTCGCCAATTCAAAAAGTACTTTTCCTCACGTCTTCGCCAATTCAAAAAGTACTTTTCCTCACGTCTTCGCCAATTCAAAAAGTACTTTTCCTCACGTCTTCGCTAATTCAAAAAGTACTTTTCCTCACGTCTACGCTAATTTAAAAAGAAGTTTTCATTGAAAACCAATTTTCTGAAAAAGTCCATTCAAAGTGATTGTGCCGAAACCATGAAAGCTATAAACTATTCAATAATTATTCTATCGTATACAATGGAGTGGTAACCTCCATTACGACGAAAGTCGTACATGAATCGGTATATAGTACTGGACAGATTATAAACATTTTTAAGTATACTAGTTTAAACCGGGAAGAAAGCATTCTACCTTTAGCAGTACTTCTAGCGGAAACTGGCCCAGTTAACCATAAACCATATTCATTGAGGTTGACTAATATAATTCAGAAATGTAGAAACGGAGCCGGAGTTAAATTACTTACTAGGTTCGATATTAGAACACCATACTTCATGACTATACAATAATATGGGCACAAATAATTCTGAATAGGTTCAGTGGCAACATGAGTTTCGGACTTTTTCTTGTGTGTACAAACGTGGCTCGTGAAACCTAATCATAGAGATGTTTACGGGCAACGTTAAACTTGTTATTGCGTATAAAGTAAACACACAGATGCTGAAACCTACAAACATCTGCCACGTATTTGTTTCCAGTTTTCAGTATGCTTTTTAGATAAATAAATGCATATTTTGTAAATAAATGTAGGAAGGTTTCTAATTTTACATCGTGAAAGCAGACATCCTTTCCAACCTTTTTACTGTGCAATAACTAGCATATTAAATATCGTGGAAATGTCCTTTTCTTCCCTGACCGGATAAATGGCAAAATACTAAATGTTAGTGACATGTATGGTCCAAATGGAATGCTTTCATACCAGGACGTGGTTAACAAGATAGGAGCCTCCCCTGCCATGATCTTAGAGTATAACGTAGTGTCAGCGGCCACACAGACTTTTATTACTAGGCTTAGTGAACGAGATAGATTTGCTATAGATTTTTCAGAACCACCTCTTTTCTGTAACAAAAAGCATATATCTTGCAAGGACTTTCGTGCAACGTTGTGTTTCCTCAGTTACACAGAACTATGTGCAGCCTGGTTGTTTGTTTGTTTGTTTGTTGTTGTTGTTTTTGTCTAATGAATATGGACTGGAGTTAAATTAAATTATATGGAAGATATCCCGCTTGTGCACAAAAGAAACCGGACTGGGAGTTTCACAATGGAAAATCTTACAAAATGTATACCCAACTAGTATAATGCTATGCAAAATGAAAATCAGGGATAATCAAAAGTGTTCATATTGCGATGATGAAATTGATGACATTGAACACTTCTTTTTTTCACTGTCATAAGGTTAATTCGTTTTGGAAATTTGTCAGTCAATACATATTAGCTGTTACAGCACAAAAATCGTTGATTTCTGGAGAAAATGTGCTTTTTGGAATTCTTAGACAAGAAAATATTAACGAACATATACGACTGAAAATAAACCATATTGTGATTACTGCAAAGATGTATATAAGCATTTATTTTAAAACACACACACACACACACACACACACACACACACACACACACACACACACACACACACACACACACAAACCGGAATCTAAGCTGCCACTTTCAGTCACATTCGAAAATCAATTGCAACTGAGGAAACATAAAGAGCTAGAGCTCATACATGCTTTCACACTTACAGGCTCGTACACACACACACACACACACACACACACACACACACACACACACACACACACACACACACACACACACACACACACACACACACACACACACACACACACACACACACACACACTGGTGTGTGTGTGTGGTGTGTGTGTGTTGTCCTATTCATTGTTAATTGTTCATCCCCGTCTGCACTATACGGAAGTTAGTCATCGTTAGTATTCTGACTACAGACACCTCTTCTTCTCGTCTGTCATTGCTCTCCCATCCTCGCTTCTTGTTTCCTTCTTTTCAACACACCCTCCTCTCAACACACCCTCCTCTCACACACTCACACACCCTCCTCTCAACAATAGTAGACTGCCTATTGTGTGCATTTTAAACTATTTTATGTAGGGTTTCTTGGTAGGTTTTTGTGTCGAGTTCCCGCCCTTAAATTCATTTCGGTTTGGTTTTTCTTGATTTTTTGTTTGTTTGTTTGTTTTGTTTTGTTTTGTCTTTTTGGTATGTTGCTGCAATTTCCTGGCTTGTCTGCTAAGATTCTGAAATATACAGCAATTCTAAATGATAACAGTTTTGAAGACTTCTTCAAGTAGTGTAGTTAAGCGTGAGTCTAAATTTCATAATTGTCCTTCCCCTTGGTGCACAACAAATGGTGTCAAGTTTGTTCATGGGATTTCAACTTCCTGTTAGTACAGACTTAAATTCATAACACATGATAGTCAGGTTTACCACAGGTCCAAACAAAAATGTATGATTCTGATCACCAAACCAACCTTAAACTTCTTTTGTCATTCTCGAAAAAAACAAACGAAAACAAAACAGAGCATTCACACAGAGGCGTTTCTGTCGAAGACTGACTTTGCAGATGACGGAAGTAGCCAAGAACTTGCTGATACCCTAAAACTTGGACATGAATCCTCCAAGGGCAAACTGTGGATAGGACCTCGAAATTGAGGTCACCAGGTGAGTATGAACTGAACGGACACGGAAAAATGATTGTGAATATCATTAATACTAAGTTACTTATATAGCACCTACCCTCGGTAATAGACCAAGCGCTAGGCACTTTACAATCCACGCTCTCGTTTACATAACTGGCTGCCTACCTGGGTAGAGCCGACTGAAGAGCTGCCTGCTGGCGCTACATTCAGTTGCTTTCATTCAGTCTGTCTGTCACTCTTTTTTTTCCATTCATGTTTTCATTCTTTCGGTGTATGCCATGTGTTACGTGTCATCCATACCAACGCCCAAGCTGGCCTTCTCTTCTGAAAACTGGTGATGGGATTTTACATGTGTGCAAGATGTTACGCGTGCGTTCGCACACGGAAACTCGGTTGATACTCTCATTCGATTGACTTTTGGGGAAATGGAGTCAGAACCGATGTTAACTCAGAGGGAAAAATCCCCCTGTACCGAACCGGCCCGGTGGACATTCGTACTCGTCTACTGATTGAGCTATTCCAGCCCCGAGCACTTTTATTGTTGTTGTTAATGCTGATTGATGAGGATGCTATGATGATGAAGATGATGCTGGGAAGTCCCATTCGGCTCATACCTACCCAACAGGGGGCCGGAATAGCTCAGTTGGTAGAGCGCCGGACTCGTGATCCTGTTCGAATTTCGGTACAGGGGGATTTTTCCCTTGGAGTTAACCTTGGTTCTGACTCCATTCCCCATACAGTCCTTCGAATGAGACTATAAACCGAGGTTCCGTGTGTGAACGCACGCACAACATCTTGCACACACGTAAAATCCCATCACCAACTTTCGGAAGAGAAGGTCAGTTTGGCCGTTGGAATGGATGACACGTTACACATAGCATGCACCTTCCCTGAAGATGGAGTATGGCTGCCTTAATGGCGGGATAAAAAACGGTCATACACACAAAACTCCACTGCCTGTCTATACAGGTAGTGTCCGCAGGAGTATCAGCCTGTATGCAGAAAGAAAGAAAGAATAACTACCCAACAGGGCTGTGTTCTATGCTTAGTTTCATGGTATATCCGAGCATCTCCTCGCCCGAGACTTACACAAACCCTGCAGTTTTGTTCAGGAAATTTGAGCAACTCTGTCAAAGACACATCCAGTAAGAGGATGAAGCTCGACTTTAATAGTTTCAGTCTTCTTAACGGAGCCCGTAGCCAAGTGAACTCTGGCTAAGGTGCCAGACTCTTGAAAATGTGGGCAGCTGTTCAAGGCGAGAGAACATTGCCACGCCATTTTTGTTTGGCTTCTCGGTCCCCCCCCCCCCCCCCCCCCCCATCTCCCCGTGCAAGACTCCTCAACACAGGCCTACAAGTCATTAGCACACACACACACACACACACACACACACACGCACACACACCACACACACACACACACACACACACCTTTAAGATACACTGTCTAAAATTGCACCTATTTCTGAAAGAGATCAACATTTTTCATCTGATCTGAGATTTTACGGAAGAAAGATTTTAAACAAAATTTCCGGTGTGTTAATAGAAGGTGTGTTTTAAAGGTGTGTGTGTGTGTGTGTGTATGTGTGTGTGTGCGTGGTGTGTGTGTGTGTGTGTGTGTGTGTGTGTGTGTGTGTGTGTGTGCGTGCGCGCGCGCACATGTGTATGTGTGTGTGTGTGTGTGTGTGTGTGTGTGTGTGTGTGTGTGTGTGTGGTGTGTGTGTTGCGTGTGTGTGTGTGTGTGTGGGGGGGGGGGTGACTTGTGAGTTGACCAACGCGATGACAGCCTTGCTATGGTCTTTAACGGTCGGCTGGGCTATAAGCAAAATTACTTTACCTTACCTTACCGCAACAGGCTTGGGATATGTTGGACTTCCCAGGGGAGAGAGAAAGTGTGTGTGGTGGTGGTATTGCTCTGGAGTTCCCTTCCTTGGCAAATAGTTTTGTTTTTTTTTCTTTATGTGCGTAAGACTACACTGACTCAAATCACTTTATTATCAGATTAACCTTTGCTTGAACGGCCACTTAAGAAAAAACAAAAAACAGCAAAAATATGAACAGATTATACTGTCTAACTTACACGCAATACCTACACAGAAGAAAAGTGCGAGGAGTATGGAGTATTACTCGTGAGAGAGTCGAACAGCTTTCAAGAGAGAGAGAGAGAGAGAGAGAGGGTGAGGGTATGTGTGTGTGTGTGTGTGTGTGTGTGTGTGTGTGTGTGTGAGAGAGAGAGAGAGAGAGAGAGAGAGAGAGAGAGAGAGAGAGAGAGAGGGGAGAAGCCTTCCTCTTTGTATTAACTAAAATTACGGTTTGGAATAGGCCCTAGGAAATTAGCAGGCCTACGCAACAGTTTCTTGCTGGACTAGTCCGATCCCGTTTGTGCTTACGAGTTGAATCTTCATTGGCTAAGAGTTGTTCACCCCCCCCCCCCCCCCCCCCCCCCCCCACCCCACCCCTATGTGCAGGCGTGAGACTGTCTCCGTGTTCTCAGGATCACATGGCAGTGGTGGTAGACAGGGAGGCTGACAACACCTTCAGCTGCTCAGGTTTGGGAAGCGCGGTTCAGGTAGAGTGGACTGTAGTGTACAAGAACTCTTCATACAGCGCCGGCTATTGCCTTCCGGTGAGTGAGGGTGGGAGCTGTCAGCTAGGACCTTTCGGCGACGCCTTCATCCCCACGCGAGTGTCGGACGCACAGAGCCAGCTTGTCGTCGACGCCACGAAACTGACGAGCTCGAGTAGTTTGAGGGGACTGAGCTGCAAGGATGGCTCCGGCAGTTCAAGCGCCTGTGGGGTAGACGTCATTGGTCAGTGAATTTGTTTGTTTGTTTGTTTGTTTTGCCTGTTTATGTGTCGTTTTGTATAATGATGTGTGGACGTTTTTAGCCGATCAGTTCTGCTCAGGAATTTTACCCCGAGTGTCGGCAGTAAATTTCTTTTCTTTTTTTAAAATTAAAAAAAAAAAAAATTCTAGAATGCCCTAAAGATGTGGTACTATGAAATATGATGACATTTCCCCCACCCCACCCCACCCCCACTCCCCCACCCCCCAAAACAACAACAAACAAAACAAAAAACCTCCAATGTCAGCGTTTAATTTATCTAATATAATTCAGGCTGGAGCAAAACTAGAACTTAATGTGAGCAACTTCATAAAAGCATTGGAATGATGTGTAAATTGTCGTTGTATTGTTTAGATATTTAGATTGTCCGTTCAGTTTTGAACGTGTCCGTTGTATAACAGTGCAGTTTGCTGACATTGAGAATTGGCCTGCCTTTAGCTGGTTTTCTTTGCAATGAATGTTCTGCATTTAGCTGTTCGTTATGTCTGAAGTCAAGTTTGTTTCTATTGTATTCTTCACACTCCAAAAGAGGCAAAGGATTGATCATTTTGAATGTTGTGAAGACAACGGGTACCGGCAAGAAATATGAAGAAGAAGAGGAAGAAGAAGAACAACAAGAACAAGAACAAGAAAGAAAGAAAGAAGAAAGAAAGAAAGGAGGGGGGACGAGGGACATGTATACATAGAGAGAGAGACAGAGGGCAAACACACACACACACACACACACACACACACACACACACACACACACCCTTCCCCACCCCTCTTCCTGCCAGCAAGGGAGGTCACCAGCAAAGGCACAAACACGGAAGAAGAGTGTAATCTGAGATTAGGACCCCCCCCCCCCCCCCCCCCAAAAAAAAAAAAAAAAAAAAAACCTACTTTCAATCAGTCCGTCAGTTTAATCTGAGATTAGGACCCCCCCAAAAATCTACTTTCAATCAGTCAGTTTAATCTGAGATTAGGGCAAAAAACATACTTTCTGTCAGTTAGTTTAATCTGAGATCAGGACTTAAAACCTACTTTCAATCAGTCAGACAGTTATTCATGTACAATTCTACATAAATGTTTTAAGTGTTTATTGAAAAAAGGGATCTGCAGAGCTTTAAACTGATATTTTGTGTAAGAGTGTGATTTGCTTCCTTGGTTAAGAGTGTAACCGCTTCAATAAATGTATTGGACCATTTATATGAGAAAGTAATACAGATGAAATAGTGTGTATGGGGTGGTGGTGGTGGTGGTGGGGGTGCGTGCGTGCATGCGTGCCTTGCGTGCGTACGTGCGCGCGCGCGCGTGTGTGTGTATGCGTGTATGCGTGCGTACGTGTGCGTGTGTGTGCGTGCATGCGCACGCGTGTGTTTGTATTTGTGTGTGTGTGTGTGTGTGTGCGCGCGCGCGCGCGAGAGAGAGAGAGAGAGAGAGAGAGAGAGAGAGAGAGAGAGAGAGAGAGAGAGAGAGAGAGAGACCCAGCACAAGTATCTGCCTCATACAGACAGGCACAGGATCATCACTGTGTGTGTGTGTGTGTGTGTGTGGTGTGTGTGTGTGTGTGTGTGTGTATGTGTGTGTGTGTGTGTGTGTGTGTGTGTGTGTGTGTGTGTGTGTGTGTGTGTGGCGCGCGCGCGCGCGCGCGCGTGTGTGTGTGTGTGTCAGTTCCGGCACAGGGTACCTGTCTCATGCAGACAGGCACAGGATCATCACGGTTCCAACTGAACGGAAGCTGTACTCTGCAGCCAGGCGCTAAGTCATCGTGGAGCACATTCGGCTGCCGATGGGAAGGGAAGAACTTGGAGGTAGCCATCTTTATTACCTGAAGGTAGCACAAGGGTGGACATACACCACAGAGGAGGCTGTTGCTTTCTGTCCTGTCTGCTTTTTGTTATACGTCACGCTTACCGTTGAGAACTGGTACACCCATGGGAACGCTCTCGTGGAGGTTCTGTCGCGTCACTTCCGGTGGCTTTTGCATAATGGCGACTGCCAGGGAGCAATTAATGTCCCTTCACATGTTAATGAAATGCCCTGCGTGTGCTTGCACTCTATGTGAACACAGCTGAGGTTTCCAAGGGTGGTGCAGGATTGCTCCCAGCTGGTTTGTTCAGCAGCTGAGGACAGTACTTCTCTGGGTCCCACCCACACCTTCGGATGTATCTTTGTCTTATTGTTTTTGTTATACATCACGCTTACCATTGAAAACTATATAAGATCAACATCGATCATTTCATTTTTACTGAATGTTGACGTTACACAGGCTGCGAGCTCAACCGTTACCATCAGGCAAGTTATCACCTATTAATTAAGGTAGTGCAGATTGACTCATCTTGACAGGACTCTGTTTGAGTTGTTTTATCCAGGTGACCATTTTCTTTCCTCCAGCTGTTCACGTCAGTCAGAGTTACTCTGTGCGCCATTACTGAGAAAGACCGTTTCTGCAGATAAGCAGTCTGTCCACCATGCCATGTGAAGGGGCTGTGTGTCTAACAATGTTTCTTTATTCTGCTCCTAATCTCTCAACTATTTCGATCTTCACACTTGTGCAAAGAAGGCTATGATTAATACAGTGCGAAGTGTTACGATGCAACCATGATGTGATAGAGCAAAAAAAAAAAATTATCACAATGCACCAGTGCTGTGATAGAGTGCAAAATGTTACAATGCAACCATAACGTGATACAGCGCAAAATATCACAATGCACCAGTGCTGTGATACAGCGCAAAATGTCACAATGCGGCCATGCTGTGATACAGCGCAAAATATCACAATGCAGAGTGTGGTGACACAGCTCAAAATGTGACAATGTAGCGATGCTGTGATACAGAACAAAATGTCACAATACAGCCATGACGTGATACTGCGCAACATGTTACTATGCGGCTATCTTCACGCAAAACTTAGCAGTTGAGTAGTCTGGACGAACATGTAACAGTGATTATGATGTTTGTGTTTCAAACAGCTTGTAGGACTACAAACGATCTATCTAATATCGCATTTTCGGTCGGGAACACTGCTTTGTTCAGATTTACTTAGTCGGTAGAACTCGATGACATACTAAGATTTAAATCTATTGCTGCTGATGGGTAACAAGCTATATCATATTCCTCTTTTTCTTTCTTTTGTGTGTGTGTGCGTGTGTGTGTGTGTGTGTGTGTGTGTGTGTGTGTGTGTGTGTGTGTGTGTGTGTGTGTGTGTGTGGTTCTTTGTTGAGGGGAAATAGATCCAGTTTTAAGACATTTTGAATACATTTGAAAAAACTAAACTGATACATTCAGTAAAAAAAAAAAAAAGTAAACCACGCATGAAACCAACCTATCTTGACTACATGACAGCCCTCATATGACCATTGCAGTTGGCTTGGCCAACTACAACATAACTACAACATAAATTTAATGTAATTTACTCTGTTTGAAATCTATGGCAGCATTCAAATGCTCAGTGAACAACTCTTTCAAACATACATTTTGCTGATAGCTTAAAACTTGCTGCTTTGTCCACAGACAGTAACAATGTGTTACATTGCGCGTGCTGCAAGCACAAACATACAACACTTGCAACAATTTCTAGGGGATTACGCACCAAAAATGTAACGGTAGCATTTGTTTCGAGGGAGATATGAAGAGTGAAACGTCAACTTTTTTTCTTTTTCTTTTTTCTTCTTCAAATTTTAGGCTGCTGAGTTGTGCTTTTTATCCGTTATATTAGGGATGACCTGCCGCATGACCTGAATTCCTTGAATTACAGCTAGGCCTACATGTTTGATCTGTGTGTGTGTGTGTGTGTGTGTGTGTGTGTGTGTGTGTGTGTGTGTGTGTGTGTGGAGAGAGAGAGAGAGAGAGAGAGAGAGAGATCGTTTAAGACTTTACCCCTGACCTTTTACATAGCTGTCTGTCTGCCCCCCCCCCCCCCCTCTTTTCCTATCACTCGCTTTAAACAAACATGCGCGCGCTTGCACGTGTGCGCACGCGTATACACACATACATGAACACACACACACACACACACACACACACACACACACACACACACACACACCACACGTGTGTGTGCACGTGTGCTCATGACACACACACACACACACACACACACACACACACAAACAGACACACACACATGTGCGCAAGTGCGCGCGCGCGCGCGCGCACACACACACAGACACAGACACACTAACAAGAACATCAGCTTGTAGGCTACGAGAATTGCCTGACCTTGGGTGTTTCTCTTCTTGATTATTTGATAAGGAGTTGGGTTTAGAAAAAAAAAAGAAAAGAAGGTATTTATCAGTTTGTTTATAATCGAATTTCATTTGATAATGTAAACGTAGGTATTTTCTTGTAAGGGTTAACATTCCATGTATTAAAATGTCGGATCCAGTGATAGTGAAAAGTAGGCGGCGACTTGTAGTTCAGAGTTATAGTCCTTGATGACCACAATACAAAGTTAGTAGGACTATTGCTGTTGGATCCATTTCGGGGTTACAGCAATGACAAAAGTTTAAACAGATGAAAATCGCCCTGGCTCTATGAAAAACATTTTTTTAATGTGATAAGGGTGATTTTATTCTGGAACATACGGTCGATGGATGAGTTCAATGCCATGTGTCAGCGAAATTAGCAGAATGATGCATGGCTTGTGGTTCCTTTTATTTCTACGCCATTGGTAGGGCCCTGGGATTTTGGAATGAAAAGTCTAGCAGACGACAGGAAAATGAAGGGTCATGTGGATTGTGCTATCTAGAAAAAGAAGACGGACATGTCAGGTATCGTATGGGTCAAGGGCTGGACTGTGCGATGAATATGTTTTTGATCTTCTGAGAAAAGCCAGGTGCAGCTTTGAATGTTATGGAGAATGTATTTAGCGCTTCGTTCCTAAACTGTAACCGTGTACTCGGCCTTGTACAGCCACAACTTTACTTATCGGAAGCTCTACACAAGATAAGAGCGATACAAGATGGCTGACGGGAGATCTATTTAGACGCGCTCAATGATCCTGCTGTTAGAGGGCTGCGCGACGATCCACGTCAGACGCAGCTGGCGGAACCGATCAAAAAGCGATACCGCAGCAGCAAAATATCCGGCGAGTAACACCTGATGCTTCTCCGCCAGGACTGGCGTTGAGCTTCAGCAAGCTGCTGGGCCATCTAGGGTCGTGAAAAAAAGGTATTACCAGATCTAAAAATGAGCACCACCATCAGAAAATAGGGTGCAAAAAGTATTTAAATCATCAGAAAAGAAAGTTATGATTGATTTAAGTGTTTAAATTTTGACCCATTTTTTTTTAGCAGTTGAAATGCACATGAGGTCGGTGACGTGATGCTCTCTAGAGTTTTGTCAAGTACCGATTCAGATTCAGAGTGCAAAACCTTTGCATCACCAATATATCATTTAACAGATGAGATCAGTGCCCTCGTTGAGTGGAAAGTAGTACCAGTTATTCGCCAAACCATTCAAAAGGGAAATATGGCCGTTCATTATGAAGTGAGTATGGCGGCAGTCACCAGTTTGTGCATTTACTGTTTGTCGTTTTGTCGTTTATGCATCCACAGTGTACGTTGGTTCCCATTATTTATTCTGGAGATCACTTCCAGGATCAGTTTTAGAAAGAAGGAAGGGGAGGAGGAGGTGTCTTTCTTCAAAGCATTTTTGAAAAAAAGAAAAATCAAACAAACAAAAAAAAACCATCAGTGCCATGTTTTCAGATGTCCTCACCACTAATTTCATCGAAAAGCAAATTCAAGACGTTTCTCTGTGTAGTTTGTAGAAATGGTCTCTTGGTTTTAAAGAATCTGACGCAGAGAAACAAAGCCGCAGATCACTATCTATGAAGATGTTGAATTTCATAATTTTTGGTGTTTGGTTGTGTCTTTATGTATGTATTAATTAATTCACCTACTTACTCACGTAGTTACTCATTGTTATGATATAAAATAATCAGGAGTGGCTTACCAACTAATTCCCCCCAGGAAAATCTCAATCGTGACTGCAGAAGTTCGTCTGGAGTGAACGGCTGGAGCAAGTTCAACTGTATGTTGCAGGAGTCAATGCGGGCCAAGGTGCGTCTAAGTGAGAAGACTTACCAGACGGGATGCATCTTGGCTGGCGAGCCAGTGCCTCTGGCCACTGGGCAGTACACCTACAAAGTCATTCTGACCCCAGGACTCAAATCAGTCAGTGCTGGCACCATTGACATCTGTGAGTGGAGAAGACTTACAGTTTCTTCAGGCTCAATCCATGCATTGTAATGTCAGAAAACATTCTCACCAACATGTAGACATACACAAGCGCGCACGTACACAGTCACACGTGATTTGTATACGTTGGCATCCACATGACCTCGCACACATGCGAAGAGGCGCACAAGCATATACACCTCTTTGATGCACAAACATGTACATTGTTTAGATACATCTATAAATGCACAAGTCACCATGCGCACATGCTCAAACACTCTCACACACACACACACAAGCACGTGTGCGCACACACACACACACACACACACACACATGTGCACATGAACACGCATTAAGTAAGCACACACACTGATTTTTACAGAACATTTCACATCTTTAGCATTTCTCTCTTTTTTTTTTTTTATTGTGGGGGGGGGGGGGGGTGTTGTCATTTATGGAATCATTCCCACATATATCATTAAGGTTCCCCCTTAAACACCCACACCCTGTCAGTGTTCTCTCACAAATTTATTACT
Organism: Conus canariensis; assembly: GCA_033310375.1. Classification (NCBI taxonomy): domain Eukaryota; kingdom Metazoa; phylum Mollusca; class Gastropoda; order Neogastropoda; family Conidae; genus Conus; species Conus canariensis. The sequence goes on from CM065737.1 coordinate 54,346,652, forward strand.
TTTTTTTTAACACAGTTTCACTAGCACAGTTTCACCAGATCATGCTGTTTTTGTCTTTCGCGTGTGCTGATTGAAAGATGAACAGCCAGACCCTCCACTGACTTGAGTTTGGATAGAAATGGAAAAGGGGCAAAAACAATGATGTCCTGTGCAAGACTCTAACCCCAGTCATTGCACTCTTTCAGTTTCTGTGCAGGCACAGAATTTACGGGGTGATCGCGGAGTGATTCATCTTAGCACTTGTCATTTCCACGGACTAAACGTCATCTTTCAATTTGTTTTGCCAGTGAGGCCCGCCGCCCCTGCTGTGACTGACTGTGGAGGGAGTGACTTTGTACCGGAACGAACTACAGTGAGCTGCACGTGCAGCACAGACAACATTGGTCAGCCCCCTGGACGTCTTCAGTGGGTCAAGGAAGGCCAGAACAGTGCCATCACAGTGGGGGACTATGGTGACAAGAGCCTGACGGTGTCGGAGACCTTGCAGCGCGGCGATCATCAGTCTTTGGTGTTCAGGTGTAACGTGGAGTGGGCAGAGCACATCCCTGGAGCGGTCATCAAGCTCAACGTGGGATGTGAGGTTCCAGACTGGTTCTGATTTTAGAGTGAATCTGGATTGTTGTGTAGACAGCTGTGTCGTTTCTTTTCCATTAATATGATGCTTGCACACAGACTTGCACACATCTGTCTCTCTCTCTCTCTGTGTGTGTGTGTGTGTGTGTGTCTCTCTCTCTCTCAGACAAGCACATCTCTCTTTCTCTCTCTCTCATACTCACACACATATGCACACATGCATAAATACACATGCATGAACACACACTCGCATGCACATATACACACACACACACACACACATACACACACGCACGCACGCACGCACACACGCACGCGCACACACACACACACACACACACATACACACACACACACACAAACACACACACATGCACGCACACACACACATGCGCTCGCTTGCTTAAACACAAATGATTTTATATCGGAAATGATTTTTCTGCTCAGCTGTAGAGGGATAGCATGACATTCTTTTGTTAAACACTTTTTCATCAAATATGGATGGAATGTTAGGAAATTCAAACTCCCTTGTTTCCCTGCTGAATTGGTTGTTTATGTCTGTAGTAACATTAATCGACATTTTACTCTTGAATTTCTATGCTTTCACGGCAAGACTAAATCCCCTCCAAAGTCTGTCCTGTGTGGCTGACTTAACCTCCCATTGTTTGTTTGTCGAGTCCTTCCACTAAAATCCAGCAGGCTGTTTCAGACCCACCCACAAAAGTTCTCCTCGAGCTCAACAGGCTTCAGAGGAACCTGATCGTCAACGAGTTCCAAGTCGTGGGCTTCAGTTGTCGGGACAGCAACGGTCAACCGGAACCGACGTTGAGCCTGGTCAAGGAAGACAACTCCAGCACACTGCTCAGCAGCAGCGCCTCGACCCTGAGCCACGAGGTGGTGGCGAGATGCGAGGACAGTGGCCAGTACTTGTGTACAGCGGACAACAGCATGGGCCCGACTTTCTACGGGTCCCACAGGTCACTGTTTGTACGATGTGAGTGCAGACATCATCGTCCCAAGACCTAGGGCACCAGAAGAACAGGGCAAGGGAGGAGATAGGGAGTACACAAGGAGGATGGGGGTGGGGATGGTGTGGGTTGGGGGAGCGTGACAGGCACATGAACTACAGTTCTGTTGACCTCTGCCAGCGATAGTTTCGCAGATTGCCGCCGGTTTGAGGGTCAATCAAGCACATAGATTGTGGTGGTTATATAGGGGCCTAGCCACCTCATGTCCACAATGGGTGTTTGTAAAGCCTTTGGGCTCAGATGAGAAAACATTCTGAAAAAAACACACGGTTATTGTCCCCTTACTGTTGGCAAGATAGCTGTCCATTATGATCATTGTCCCTGAGCTGTTGGCAAGATACCTGTCGATTATGAGGATTGTCCCTCGACTGTTGGCAAAAATATTTGTCCATTATTATCATTGTCCCCATGTCCTTTGGCAAGGTAGCTGTTCATTATTGTCATTGTCCCATGTTTGTTGGCAAAATATTTGTCCATTATTATCATTGTCCCCGAGCTGCTGGCAAAATATTTGTCCATTATTATCATGGTCCTTTGATTGTTTGCAAGACAGTTGTCCATTATTATTATTGTCCCCTGACTGTTGGCAAGATAGCTGCCCATTATTATCATTATTCCCATGATCCTTAGCATGATAGTTGTCCAATATTATCGTTGCCCCTTAGTTGTTGGCAAGATATTTGTCAAGTATTATCATTGTCCTCGAGCTGTTGGCAAGAAAGTTGCCCTTTTTTTTTTATTGTTGTCTCCTCACTGTTGGCAAAATATTTGTCCTTTATTATCATTGTCCCTTGATTGTTGGAAGGAGATTTGTCCATTATTATCATCGTCCCCTGACTGTTGGCAAGATAGCTGCCCATTATTATCATTATTCCCATGACCCTTAGCATGATAGTTGTCCAATATCATCATTGCCCCTTAGTTATTGGCAAGATATTCGTTCATTATTATCATTGTTCCCGAGCTGTTGGCAAGAAAGTTGTTAATTTCATTGTTGTCTCCTGACTGTTGGCAAAATATTTGTCCATTATCATCATGGTCCTTTGATTGTTGGCAAGTTAATTGTCCATTATCATTGTCCCCAGACTGTTGGCAAGATAGCTACCCATTATTATCATTATCCCCATGACACCTTGGCATGATAGTTGTCCATTATTATCGTTGTCTCTTACTTTTTGGCAAGATATTTGATCATTATTATCATTGTCCCTTGCGTGTTGGCAAGATATTTGTCCATTATCATCAATGTCCTTTGATTGTTGGCTACCTAGCTAACCATTATTATCATTGTCCCTTGACTGCAAGGTAGCTTTCCATATTATCATTTGTCCCTGAATGTTGGCAAGACAGCTGTTTATTGTCGTATTGTGGCCTGACTGTTACAAGATGGCTGTCCATCGTTATCGTTGTCATACGGCCATAGGATGTAAAGATATTTCCTTGAGAGTCAGGGAGCTTCCATGCCTTCCATTCACTGCATCCTCTAGAACAGTCCTTTGCAAGGAGTCATGGGGAGATACACTGCCCACACTGAAACAGCTAATGACACTTATTAACTGCAAGGATAGGTTTTTATTATGCCCATTCTGAGCTTGCTAATGGCACTCAATAACTGCAAGGAGAGGTTTTTGTCATGTCCATACTGAACTAGCTGATGTCATTTAATAACTGCAAGGTTCTTATGTCCACACTGAACTAGCCGATGACACTTAACAGTATGGAGAGGTTTATGTCCTGCCGACTGAGAACTGGCTGATGACACTAAACTGCGAGGAGAACTTCTTCTTATGCCCATACTGAACTACCTGATGGCACTTTATAACTGCAGGGAGAAGTATGTCTTGACCTGGAGCCTGACATAGTCATTGCTCTGACATTTCTTTCTTTCAGTGCAGAGAAAATCCATCTGAACATTTGCTTTTGAGCGTCTGGATTTGTCGTTCAAGATCTACTGTCGATGATCCACGCATCCACAGAGAAAGATGAGCAATGCCAGTTTTGTCTTGACAGTGAAGCTGTTTGACTTTTTTCAGATGATGAAGTATCTTGTCATGGTAGGCACAACCCACGTGACATGGTCTTGAGCTGCCATCCTCAGAATGGACCCAATACTTGAAGTGGTCCACTTCTTCCAGTGTTCGTTAAGCATGTTCTTGATAACTTGTTCTTGCTCAGATTGGATCCAAGATGTTCGAAGAGATCCATTTCTCTCGGTGTCTGTCCATTCTGCGTAAAGTTGACTGCTTGACTGTGGAAAGCTGTGTGGCACTGCTGACCAAAATTTCATTTTTCTCTGAGCTGATGTTTTTTTTTTCTGTACGTACTTGATGCTTTCTTCAGTCAGGTGTACTTGATGCTTTCTTCAGTCAGGTGTACTTGATGCTGTCTTCAGTCAGGTGTACTTGATGCTATCTTCAGTCAGGTGTACTTGATGCTATCTTCAGTCAGGTGTACTTGATGCTTTCTTCAGTCAGGTGTACTTGATGCTATCTTCAGTCAGGTGTACTTGATGCTATCTTCAGTCAGGTGTACTTGATGCTTTCTCTTGTCAGGTGTACTTGATGCTATCTCCAGTCAGGTGTACTTGATGCTTTCTCCGGTCAGGTGATGACATCTTGGGGTCTGCTCTGCTGCCTCCAAATAGGTGGATATCATCAGCTCAATGCAGACTGTTCACAGGCCACCCTTCCTCTGGCCGTGGGAGTGTGGAAATCCAGAAGTGTTTCCCCACATTCTCCAGGTAAATGTTGAACAGACTAAGGGAGAACCGTCCCTACAAATAGAAGATATCTATGAACCAACTAACGTCAAAGCCTAGTGTCGCAGCTTCAGTCATGTCCAACAGGTTCTCCCAGAGGAAAGTACGATGTGGGCGAGATGAACTTCAACGATGAGCCCGTGTCCACTACATTTGACGTCACTGCCTACCCAAGACCTAAGCAGGTCACCTTTAGCTACCTGGGGCCGTTGCTGAATGGCTCAGGAGAGCCGTCTGAGGTGAATGTCGGCCTGATCCAGCTGACAGGACACTGCCTGGCAAAGTTGGGAACAGTCTGCCAGTACACCTGCACGGTGACTGTGACCAACATCACCTCTCGTACGGCGGCAGGTTTCTATCACGTGACCGTCAGCAACTCACGAGGCAGTGGACAGTTCCGTTTCCAGGTGTTATACAAAGGTAGGCAGATTGTGACCATCTGAATGTATTATGTTAAAGGTGTTTTTTGTTTGTTTGTTTGTTAATTTTCTGGAATGTGTGGGATGTTTCAAAGAACGAAAATATTATCTAATTGGCCAAGGTATCAGAGAGGTTTTGAAAGATTGGAGTGTTTTCTCTTATTAGTTGAGACAAGTGGCGTCGTAGCAAAGTGCTGGCGATCGTTCATATGAAAAAGTGGATACCCTCACACTGCAACATGTATGGCAATCAGGAAGCTGACCAGTCGGAAAAGGAAGGACAGCAGCCCGAACTGGAGCAGGAAGTCTCCTTTGAAGAAGTCAAAAGCATTATCAAGGAGAAGCAGAAAAGAAGATGGCTTGAGCAGCACCCAGACTTCAACAAGAAGGATGCATACTACCTGCTGCTCAGACCAGACGAAGTGAGCATTGTGAGACTGAGGACAGGGCACATTCTGGACGTAGGACAGCATCCTCAGAGATACGTGACAGAGAGGTGTTCTTTGATAGAGTGTCCACAGGATGAATTGCAGCAGCAGTGTATTGTGGGTAGTAGGAGTAGAGGGAGGGAGACTGGCGAGTTAATGGCCGATAAATGTGTTGGGGGGGGGGTCTCTGGTACACAGTCACATTATTCTCTGTCTCTTGTCTGTCTGTCTGTCTGTGTCTCTGTTTGTCTGTCTGTCTGTCTGTCTCTCTCTCTCCCTCCCCCTCTCCTCTAGACATAAAGATGAAGATTCATAGATTCTCATTCGTTCTTTGCCTGTGTCTCCGTCCGTCTGTCTTTTGTGTGTGTCTGTCTCTCCATCTGTCTGTCTGCCTGTCTCTCTCTTTCTCTAACATAAAGATGACGAGTCATAGATTCACACACACATTCTCTGTCTTGGTTTGTCTGTCTGTCTGTCTCTGACATAGAGATGAAGACACACACACACACACACGCACACACAAACACAAACACACACACACACACACACACAGCCCTCCAGAATATGATCTAGGAATCATGAAGATGGTAATACAAATGGCGATCGTCACGCATAATGCTTCCCAGATAAAGTGCCTGTGCAAACGGACCCCTCAAGGACCAGACTGGTAGAGACTGGACGAAGGCTGTGAATGATTTGGCAGGCAAAAAAAAAAAAATTATGCTAGTATGCAACACACTGAAAAGCATTGTGAAATTCAAACTCATTGTGTAGTTAATAGCCATCTATGATTTTTTTTTTTTTCAAATCCAGCACCGGCGACATCTGCACCAGCTAAAACTGGTGAGGACGAAACCAACCTTGGTCTTGTTGCAGGGGGGATAATAGCAGCTATGGTCGTCATCGCTTTCATCATTTTTGTCATCATCTCCATCATGAAAAGAATGAAAGGTACTATTGTGGTGTCTTTTCTGACAAACGTGTGCTCATGTGTCATAGCTTTGTTTACATTGACTTGTTTGTTTCAATGCTGGCAGTGCATATTTTAGTGTTCAACATCTTTGTTGTACAAGTGGTTTCGTTTTTATCCAATTCCAATTTTAATTTTCATTTGCTTACAAAAACAAACAAAATACAACACCACCCACAATACAACACCACCCACAAATGACACACTTATTTATCTGTGTATGCATATATCTACATGTCTATCTGTATTTATCTCCCTTTCTATCTTTCTGCTGTCTGTCTGTCTCTTGCCGTCTGTTGATCAACGTCCATCACACGCCGAATTAGAGAAGAGAAGTGATGGCTTCGTTCTTAGTTTTCACTGTCCTGAATGTCGTTGATCTTGCCTGAAGAAAACCTAAGGTTGAAACACGTTGTGCTTTGTCTTGTAATTGATTTGCCCATGTTTACTGGCGGATTTAGGCCTACTTTAAATTCCTTATAAAGTTTATCAAACATTGGAAAAAAACATTTTTTTTTAATGGTTTTGTTCGGCGGCCTGGGAATTTTGCAAGAATGCAGTGGGTCACATTACGAGAAGGCTTTCAACAGTGTCAACAGAGCATCCATTTGGAAGCTGCTGCGACATGGCGTACCACAGAAGTTCATCAACATCATCCAAAATTCTTATGAGGGGATGACCCACAGAGTTGTACATGGAGGTCAACTTACAGATGCTTTTGAAGTGAAAACAGGGATGAGACAAGGGTGCCTTCTCTCACCATTCCTGTTCCTTCTCGCTATAGACTGGGTCATGAAGACGTCAACCGCAGGCAAGCGCAATGGCATCCAGTGGACTCTTTGGAAGCAGCTGGACGACCTAGACTTTGCCGATGATTTGGCCCTTCTCTCACACACCCAGCCACAGATGCAAAACAAGACCACAACAGTGGCAGAAACTTCATCCAGCATTGGACTGAACATCCACAAAGGAAAGAGCAAAGTCATGAAAGCCAATGCCACAAACCAAAACCCCATCATGCTAGAAGGCAACGCGCTGGAGGAGGTGGACAACTTCACTTACCTTGGCAGCGTCGTCGACATACAAGGTGGTACAGATGCTGATGTCAGAGCCAGAATCAGGAAAGCGAGAGCAGCCTTTCTCCAGCTGAAGAATATCTGGAACTCAAATGTCATCTCCAAGAAAACCAAGATAAGGATATTCAATAGCAACATCAAATCAGTACTTCTTTATGGAGCTGAGACGTGGCGAACCACAGTTACCATCACCAACAAAATCCAGACTTTCATCAATTCCTGTCTGAGGCACATACTGAGGATCCACTGGCTAGACAGGATCAGCAACGAGGACCTGTGGCAGCAGACAAACCAGAAGCCAGCCGATGCAGAGGTTCTCCAAAGGAGATGGAGGTGGATAGGCCACACCCTAAGAAAGCCTGCTGACAACACCACCAGGCAGGTATTGTCCTGGAACCCGCAGGGGAAAAGAAAGAGAGGCCGCCCAAGGAACTCCTGGCGCCGAGACCTGCAGGCAGACATGACAGCGTTGGGGAAAACCTGGAACCAGCTGGAGAGAATCGCCCTGGACCGTAGTGCCTGGAAGACCCTTGTCGGCGGCCTATGCCCCAGAAGGGGTTGTAGGCGTAAGTAAGTAAGTAAGTGGGTCACATTAAAAAAAAAAATCGTTGAAAGAAAACACTCACAAACACACAGATTCAACGAAAATTACACATTCAAAATGGAAAGTAATACTAAAGTATGACTTTACCAATAACTTTTAGTACACAATGTCAAGATCTGTGATCACTGGCTTTCCGTCAGAACAGTGTCATACAGTTGAATGACACACTGTTACGACGTAGCAACAAAAAGGAAAAAGGTCCAACACTATTCTTATTTGACTTAGGGATTGCTTCAGTAACAAACTTTAATTTGCTTTTCTTCAGCTCTGGGTTGTAGCCAGTTGGTTTAGAAAAACTCCACACGTAAATGGCTCTGATAGGATTTGAACCCACGACCTCCAAGCCGGGAGTCCATCATACTAATCACTTTGCCATGGCAGTTTTGTCATCTTCATCGTCGCCGGTCATAATAGTTGCCTAGTAGTTGTAGTAGTAGCAGTAGTAGTAGCAGCAGCAGCAACAGCAGCAGCAGCAGCTTTAGTAGAAATGGTATTTTTTGTTGTTGGTAATGATGGTGGAGATGGTGTTTGCGGTAGTATTATTTACCAAAGAGTTTATTTGTTCATTTATCTACTGAATTGATCAGTGTGCTGATTAAGTTGTTTTATGAACAGTTTATTCCTGTTGTCTTTGTTTTGCAGAAGATGTGAACGAACGTCACCTCTTGCGAGAACATGGGTAAAGTTCAGTCAAACACATACACAAGTGCACGGCTACCACACACACACACACACACACACACACACACACACACACACACACACACTGGCACGCACACACACACAATCACGCACGCACATAAACACACACACACACTGGCACGCACACACACACAAACACACACGCACACACAAACACACACACGCACACGCACACACACACGTAGACATGCGCGTACGCACACATGCACACACACACACACACAAACACACAGGCACACACCACACTACATCACACCACAACACACCACAAACACACACACACATGCACACTCAAACACACACAGGCACACAAACCCCTCCCCCCCCCCCCTCCACACACACACACACACACACACAACACATGCTGAAAATGAATGACGAGGACAACGAGAGCAATAATGACTAATCAATGACAATAGTGGTATCCGTTGTTTATACAGAGACCCAGCTCGGTACGGGGAGTACATTGAGCCCATTGCTCACCTTCCTGCGAGAGGAGGTATTCTGTGTGTCCATGTTTTGTGTTACATATTATCTGTTGTCCTCTGTCCCGAGAAAGAGGGAAGCTATCGGTGCGTTTTGTCAGTGGTTTTAGAGTCAGTGAACAATCAATCTGTTTCTTGTTGTCGGTCTCTTTTATGCAGAAAGAGAGAGAGAAGAGGGCAAAGCGTGCTTCATTTTCAATGAAACTAGATAGATACTGGTGAACTCTTTCATTGTTGAGATTGCAACGAAAATGAAATCATAAGAAATAAGAGTCATGCAAGGATGATGTAATATTGTTGGGGGGGGGGGGGGGGGATTGATTGATTGATTGATTGATCGTTAATACGCTAGGATGAAGAGTTTAGGCCAAGGCCTAGTTTTACAATCTGTCCTTGTTGTGTATACATTATTTCAACAGAGAGAGAGAGAGAGCATTGTACATACACTTTCCATAAAACGCATATGACAGTACAACCAAAGTACCACAAGTAGAGGGAAAGCAATGCATAGTAAAATGGGGAAAAAAAGAATCTGCTGATACAGGAGACAAATTCAGCGTTATGCAAATGGTGTGCAGAGGCACTCGGAGTCTGCGAACACAGTGGAACATTGAGAGAGAGAGAACATTGAGAGAGAGAGAGAGTAAATGAACATGTTTTTTTTTTTCATTCAGAAACGGTGTGGAGGGGGGTCAGAGTAAGCATTAGGTGGCTTGTCATCCAGCCTTTAAAAAAAGGGAAATATTGATGAATTAAAAAAAGAGGAGGGGGGAAGCAGACAGAGAGGGAGAGAGGTGAGGAGGTAAATAAAAGGGGGATGGGGAAGGTGGGGGGGGGAGGTGGTAAAGAAACTGACAGAAACAACATTTAGAGAAAGAAATAAGCAGAAACAGCACGAGAATTCCAATTTCAGTAATGTTGCTTATAGCCCAGCCGACCGCAAAGGGTCATACCAGGGCTGTCACTGCGTTCAAGCCAACTCATGAGTCGTTAAAGGGGGAAAAAAATGGGAGAAGAGAGGCTGGACCAAGATTATAGTGGAGAAAGTTGGTGGGAATGGTGTTGGGAAGGAAAGGGGCAATAGAAGAAAAAAAAACATGGTGTGGGGAGGGGGGGGGGGGAGGAAAGGGTGCGTGTTGACTATAACGCTAACAATATTTGATGTAAATCTGACCTGTTTAATGTCCATTATAATGGCTGTACATGATATCGATCAGTATCTATCCACTGGTTATAGAAGTGATCTTAAATAATATCTCTATTGTCTACTATCTAGCTCTATGACAGTGGCTATACATAATGTAAATTATAACTATTAACTATCTACGACAATCATCATCCATGATGTAGACTATATTATGATATGTGATGTAGATTAGATCATCTGTTACCTATGTCACTTTGACTGTATGTGACGTAGATTAGAACTATGTACTGCCCATGTCAGTGATTTTATATGATGTAGATCAGTGTATCTATGTATTGTCTATGACAGTGACTACATGCGATGTAAATTAGTTCAATTTATTGCCGGTTACAGTGGCTACATGTAATGTGGTGTGTAGGGTTGCTCCACTCTCTGCATTCAACTGTGAGAGGTATTTCCACCCCAAATTGGAGATTTAAGGTTGTAAAAACCAAATAGTTCCATGCATTCAGCATTCAGTACACGCAAGTTAAGGACATTTTTTACATTCTTAGGATTTTCACATTCGTGCAAGGGGTTGTGCAAATAAGTATCTTGTTATTATATGGTGGATCCAACTCATTTCATGACTTGTCCTTTTCACCGAACATGGACAAACGCACACGACTCGTCATCTTGTCCACTATCTCTTTCTGTTTTTGTTTACTTTCCTTTCCACCGAGTGTAAGCCAGCTGCAGAGAGATGTCGACAACAGGATTTCTTTGAAACACACAAAAGTCAGCTGGCCGCCATGACAGAGAAGGAGCATTGCCCCTTCATGTTCAGAAGTGATATCAGTCTGAACTGGTTGGTGTCAATCGATTTTTGCTCTTTGGGAATGTACACACCATTGGCTGTCATCTATAGGTCCTGATCTTTCCTCATTAGCGCTGAGGGCTGGAATATGTTTTCCTGAAACATTGCTCAACAGGTTGTTTTGTGGTTGTTGTTGTTGTTGTTTTCCCACTGTAAGTGTCTCTGATTTTGGCAGCTTGGAGAGTTTCCTGACAAACTGGAAAAGGTTTCTGAAGAAGCAATCTTGGGTTTTCTTCTTTTTGCATCTGCTCCTTCTTGCTTATTCTGCTTCGCTGAGAGTACCAGGTTGCGCTTCCAGGTCTTCCCAGATTCTTTCTGCCCCATTCTTCTCAGCTGCTGAGGCAGCCTGCATTTGTTTCTTTGATTCCTCTTTCTGCTCTGGATAATATCCATCTCTCACTGCAGTCCAGCATTTAAAAAAAAAAAAGTCTTTACATTTGATTGTGTCATTCCTTCGCTGTCCCTACAGGTTCTGTACATAATGTCTCCTAATATAGCCATTTGTGCTTCAGTGAGTTCTTTCCTATAAGCACGTCCAGTTTGTGGGCTCTTTAGTCCTCATTTCTCCCATTCCTCAGATGGCAAGTTGAGTTTCTGGCGTTCGGCATCAGGAGCCTTCCTTACAAGTTCCGTGTGTGAATAATCAGTATGGATGTCCTTGGCACTGTAGTTTGAATCCTGGCCTTGGTTTTTCGACATTTCATCTGCTGGCACCGTAGGTTCATGGAAGTCTTCATGCATCCATGCAGACTGTATGCGATGTGGAGTGACCAGTATACTGTCTATGACAGTAACTATGTATGATGTAGATCAGAGATGTTGTTGTTGTTGTCGTACCCTGGCTAAAAGACTTGAGGGATCATCCGAACAGCCGAAGTACTTGAACACTATGGTATAAATGCATCAGCTAGGGATGAGAACATTACGTGTATGACCGTTTTTGATTACCCTGCCACGTGGCCAGCCGCACTGACTTCGAGGGATTTGGGAGACTGATAATGTTATGCTAGGAGCTTGTCACAACTGAAGACAATCCCCGCATAACTATTCAGAGCATAACAACATTTTGATGTAGCCTTGGTGTTCTAGCCTATGTCAGTTGGCCTGACACAGCCTTAAGCCAAGGCAAGATCAGAGATGTGTCTGCTTCGGAAATCTATCAACTATCTATAATAGTGATTACATCAGATGTCGATCAGATCTATGTACTATGACTGTGACTGTATGTAAGGCAAATCAGATCTATCTACTATCCACAACAATCACTATGTATAACGTAGAATAGATTTGATTAGTATGATCATTACTATCTGTGATGTAGATCAGATCTAGCTTCTGTCTATGACAGCAACAATATGTGATGTGGTTCAGCTCTGTCTACTCCCAATGGCATTGACTACTAGGTGATGTAGATCAGATCTATCATACTGTCTGCGACAGTGATAATATAATGCAGATCAGATCTATATTACCTATAAGGCAGCATCATATTTATGTAATGTAGTTCAGAGATCCATCCACTGTCTATGACACGGGCTATATATGATATAGATCTGAGATCTATCCATTTGCTTGTAGCAGTGACTATATATGGTCTTGATCAGAGGTCTACCTACGGTCTCTAAAGGTTTGCTGTCTATGATGCAGATCGAAGATCGGTTCACTCTGTGACCCCGGACTATGAAGACATCGAGGTCAGCGGGACATAGGTCTTGCTCCTCCAAATCAGGTAGGATGCTTGTTCTCATCATCACCCACTTCATTACCAGTTTCATCTGATGGTCGTTATCATCGTCGTCTTATTTTCAGTGGGGGCAACAAGAACAGTAGCATGGCTAGCATCATCATCATCATCATCATCATCATCCCTATTGTCATTTTCATCATTATCATCATCATCATCACTATTGTAGGCCAGATTTACATCATAATCATTACTACTACAGTTATAATTGTTTTGTTAGGTAACATTCTTTTCTTTTCTTTTTTTTCTTCTCTCTTTTGAGTATCATTAACAAGTGTTTGCTGTTAACGTTTGCTTGTTCCTTTGTTGACAGTGTGAGCGGAATACATTGGTGAGACATCACTGTGAATAGAAGAACTGACGAACCCAGGAAACAAAAGCATGTGTCAAGATTTGCATCCTGAAATCAGTCTCTCTCTCTCTGTCTCTGTTTCTTTTCTGTCTCTGTCTCTCTCTCTCTCTCTCTCACTCACACACGCACATGCACGCACGCACGCACAGTATAATTGCATTGTATTTTATACACACATCTTTAGATCCCGAAATCAATCTCTCTCTCTCTCTCTCTCTGTCTCCGTCTCTCTATCTCTCCTTTATTGTATTGTCTTTTATATACACGTCTTCCAGTGTGCTATATTGCATCAAACAGAATCGCATTGTGTTGCGGTAGGCCTAGCCTACTGCACAGACATTCAGTTGCATGGGAAGACGTGAAAGTCAAAGGCGGAGGGGGTAGGGCTGGGGCTGGGGGACGGGGCTGGTAGGGTTGGGGATGATGGAAACAAAAGGATTTTTGTTTTGTTTTGTGGGAAATGAAACCAGGAAAATCATACTGCTTAATTGAAAGAGAGCTCAGTGGCTGGGAATATCCTTCAGCTTTATAAATGCAGCGAATGGTTTGGTGACCTGGTCTTCCATGGCCTGGATTGTTTAGGTTACACTTCCTATTTTCCTCTCTCTCTCTCTCTCTCTCTCTCTGTTGTGTTTTCTCTCTATATATATGCGTTGCCTGTCTGTGTGTCTGTCTGCCTCTCTCTCTCTCTATGTGTTGCCTGTCTGTGTGTCTGTCTGCCTCTCTCTCTTTCTATGTGTTGCCTGTCTGTGTGTCTGCCTGCCTCTCTCTCTCTCTATGTGTTGCCTGTCTGTGTGTGTGTCTGCCTCTCTCTCTCAATGTGTTGCCTGTCTGTGTGTCTGCCTGCCTCTCTCTCTTTGATCAGTGTTTTTTTTTCTTCTAAGTTTGCTAAATTTAGCAGAGTTGGATGAAGGAGGCGGTGGGGGACTGGGGAAGAAAAGACATGCCTGTGCTCCGACGACACTCCCCCCCCCCCCCCCCCCCCCCACCCCCCCTCATTTTCCCCTCAGTCCTCTTCATCAAAGGAAGAATTGTGGTGTTTGTGAGTAACCCTCACCCCACTCCACCCCCATTTTCCCCTCTGTCCCCTTCATCAAAGGAGGAATGATGGAGTTTGTGAGTACCCCCCACCCCCTCCCCCCCACCCCCCACCCCCACATTTTCCCGTCTGTCCCTTTCATCAAAGGAAGAATCATGGAGTTTGTGAGTACCCCCACCCCGCTCCACCCCCATTTTCCCCTCTGTCTCTTTCATCAAAGGAGGAATTATCTAGTTTGTGTGTGTAACCCCCACCCCCCATCCCCCATTTTCCCTACTGTCTTTTTCATCGAAGGAGGAATGATGGAGTTTGTGAGTACCCCCCCCCCCCCCCCCCCCCCTGCCCATTTTCCCGTCTGTCTCTTTCATCATGGAGTTTGTGAGTTCTAACAGCCCATAGTAATTAGCGTCTATCAAGAAAACAGTGATGACGGGGAAATCAGTGTCCTCCGGAGGAAAACGGCAATTATCCCAAACCCATCCCCACCCCCTTCCCACACAACATACATGCATACACCCCAGGAATAAAACAGTAATTTCTAACTGGACTGTAGATATGAAGTGGAGAAATATGTGTTCTTGATGGAGATGAATTATGCAAGCTACCCAAACCAAATTCTGTCCAACATTGAATGGATCAGGGGTTAATGCTTGTTGTAGATTCCTATTTTCTTTCCTTTCTGTTTTCATGTTGTTTCACATCTTGGTGCCTTGTGACTGGAACATTGTGATATTGATATTTATATAATTTGCTTTCTCCAAATGTCATGATCTGATGGATTGGAGATGAGAAGGTATGTGAGATGTTTAATAAGATTTGATGCTTGTGTACGGCATTGATGTTGATCATTGGAATTTTTCCGGTGTGTGTGTGTGTGTGCCCACCAATTTTTTTTCATGAAAAAAAATTATAGGTCACAGAGGAAACATTGTGGGGAAATAAGGTGATTTTTGTTGGCCACATTGTCATTTTTTTTTTTTTAAGAGCATTAATCGTTTTGCTCTGGCTGATGAAATCCTCAGCAAAACGGTAATCAGAGTTAGCATAGGCATATGAAATTGAATGGCGACAGTTGAACACAGGGAAGAATTTGGCTCAATTAAGAGAGAGAAAAAAAAGACATTCGAAGGGATTGGAAGTGAGGCTGAAGGGGAGACAACACAGGTTACATAATAATAATAGTAATAATAATAATGATGATTATTGAATAAGATAAAGAAAATACTACCACAAAAAATGAAAATGATAATGTTAGTAGTATAATATAATAATCATACTAAAAATGATAATAGTAATTGTAGTAGGCCTAATATAAGTACTTGCAGAAAACGATACTTGCAGGTTAGATGATAGTTACAGCAATATAGTTACAGTAGCAATAGTAATAATGATGATAATGAGGATAATAATAGCGATGATGGTGATGATAAGAAAGAAGAACAGGGAGGGGTAGAAGATGAAGAAAGAGGAGAGGGAGGATGATATGGATGATGGGAAAGACAGATAGAATATGAAAAACATATCAATGGTGTTAAAAATGGTCATTAGCATAATCATGAAAATAATGATATGGGAAAGACAGTAAGCTGAAATCTAATTGATGTTTATAATCATGGTGTTAAAAAATATCATTAATGATAGTAGTTTACAATTAGACTATGAAACTATTATACCATTAAACTACGACCATAGTGTTTTCTTCATCATTATTATTTTAACCCGTATTGTTTCTTTGTCAGCCACTTTTCCAGCCTTTTTTGCTCACAGTTTGAAAAGATAAGTGACTGACTACTTGTCCTTCATTTTTATTTTCTTTAATGTTATTTGTCTTGCCTGAAGAAGATCAAATAGGCCGACACTATGTTTTGTTTTGTTTTGTAATTTGTTTATTCCTTTGTTTGGCTTTTGCTCATGTCTGTAATTTCATTTAAATTAAGCTGTTACTATTCATTGTTGTGAATTCTCTCTCTCACATATTCAATACAATTTTCAGCTCATTTTCTGAAATATGATACCTTCCCTTTGTATTTTATAAGATTATTGTGAAATACCTTTGGCTGTTTAGAGTATGACGATTTATTTCATCTGTTTGTATTTCATGTTTATTACCAAAGTAACTTGTTTTAACTTCTTTCCAAGAATCATTTTGAAGTTCAAATAACTGCTTTTGCTTTGCTTTACAACATCTATTTACCGTGAAGATTTCATGACCGTTTTCAATGTAACATAAATGCCATACTGTATATGTATCAGATTTCTGGTTTGGTGACTGATATAATTTGCCACTGTAAATACTTGGCTTTTTGATGCTCTGTAACACTGACCATGTGTAATCTGCCTTTTCTGTGACTAGGTTCTATCATTTTTCTTTTCATGTTTTTATAGTCTCTTCCATTACAGTATTTTCTTTGCTCTACAAATTCAGGTAACCATGTATTTGATTTGTTCAATATTATTTCTGGAATGCCTGTGCTTTGTATAATAAATGCAAGTTGACAGAATAATGTCTTAAGGATTACAATTTTGCTGTGAATGCTTATGTCTTTCTCGCTCCAGTTTTCTATTAATTCTTGTATTTTTTAAATTTTATTTTGCATGCCTACCCATTTTGTCTGTTTCGAAATAGTTACCCAGAATTGAAATGTTATCATCTAAGGAAAACGGAAGCTTTTGTTCAGCAGTCCGCTTTAACTACTAATCAGAACAAATTGACGTTTTTAAAATTAGGTCCAAACCACAACACTTCAAAGCATACAAAACGTGCTTTAGAAATCGACTCAAAAGCCTTACAAATCTTAAATAAATGTTAGCGAACCGCCCAGAGAACGTGGACAAACGAGTCACAAGACGAAACACAACGCGTTTCGACCTCTTAGGTCTTCATCAGGTGAGACATTAACGAATAAAACAATGAAAATTCACTTAGCTTTGATCGCTTCAGATCACTTCGCAGGGTTCAGCGCAAGGAACCCTTCGCTGAACCCTGCGAAGTGATCTGAAGCGATCAAAGCTAAGTGAATTTTCATTGTTTTATTCGTTAATGTCTCACCTGATGAAGACCTAAGAGGTCGAAACGCGTTGTGTTTCGTCTTGTGACTCGTTTGTCCACGTTCTCTGGGCGGTTCGCTAACATTTATTTAAGATTTGTTTAGATTTCCGCCTGCAGTCCTCTCGCTTTGCAACTAGATCAAAAGCCTTAGAATAATTTAAGGCCAACAAATAGCCTGGTTTTGCCAGTTTTATCAAGACTATTTATCACGTCATCAATGGATCTTGTAACTTTTACGACATTTTTTCTGTGAATATAGCCCACTTTGTCCTCGTTAAGTACAATGTTTATGACTTTACATATTAATTTCTCTGCCAGTATTTGAGGTGAACTTTCAGATTCTGTGTTTGTCAGTATCCACTTACTTGAATTTTCTCTTTCTTTGTGTCTTTATGAAGGAAAATAATGATGCCTTGTCTGCATGAGTGACATAATCTTTTCCCAATAAGAATCGATGAACGAATTGGTATGAGCAGATCTGCTTTTTCCCAAAAGAAATTTCAGCATTCTGTTTTCAAATCATCACTCCCCAGCGCTGATTCATTTTCTTCTTATTTCTGAGAGCTTGTGACATTTCTTTGAAAATTATAACTTCACATGAAACGGTTTCATTTTCTTTAAACTGGGTCAGATTCTCTTCGGGCATTAAAGTATCGGTATCTTCTTTTACCTGTTTAGATTTTAGTCTAGTGCGGTCCATTCAAATCCTAGGTATGACCATGACAGTCTAAAAGCAAGTTTACAATGAGAATGGTTTACAATTTGAAATCACAAGGGTGTCCATAACAGGCTCAAATCAAAGTAACAATGAGAACTATCTGTACCTTAAAATGTCAGGATTTTCCTTTAACAGAATGAAAGCAAGGAACAGTGAGAACTATCTACACCTTAGAATGCCGGGTTTGGCCTGTAACAGACTGAAAGTAAGGAACAGTGAGAACTATCCACACCTTAGAATGCCAGGTTTGGCATGTAACGGATTGAAAGCAAGGTAACAATAAGAACTATCCACACCTTAGAATGCCAGGTTTTTCCTTTAACAGACTGAATGTAAGGTAACAATAAGAACTATCCACACCTTAGAATGCCAGGTTTGGCCTGTAACAGACTGAAAGTAAGGTAACAATAAGAACTATCCACACCTTAGAATGCCAGGTTTGGCCTGTAACAGACTGAAAGTAAGGTAACAGTGAGAACTATCCACACCTTAGAATGCCAGGTTTGGTCTGTAACAGATTGAAAGCAAGGTAACAGTGAGAACTATCCACACCTTAGAATGCCAGGTTTGGCCAGTAACAGACTGAAAGTAAGGTAACAATAAGAACTATCCACACCTTAGAATGCCAGGTTTGGCCTGTAACAGATTGAAAGCAAGGTAACAGTGAGAACTATCCACACCTTAAAAATGCCAGGTTTGGCCTGTAACAGACTGAAAGTAAGGTAACAATAAGAACTATCCACACCTTAGAATGCCAGGTTTGGCCTGTAATAGATTGAAAGCAAGGTAACAGTGAGAACTATCCACACCTTAAAATGCCAGGTTTGGCCTGTAACAGATTGAAAGCAAGGTAACAGTGAGAACTATCCACACCTTAAAATGCCAGGTTTGGCCTGTAACAGATTGAAAGCAAGGTAACAGTGAGAAGGAACTAGACCTTAGAATGCCAGGTTTAACCATAACAGTTGAAGAAAGTATAGTAACAATAAAGACTACCTGCACCTTAAAATCCCAGGTTTGCCCTCGAACAGACTGACTGCCAGGCAACAAATAAGCACCGTCTAAGCCTTGAAATTCCACGTTTGGGAACGACGGGTGAAATCAAGGGGTCACCCAAGGCTGTCCCTCGCACCTGTGGACACACCTAACAACGGTCCTCAAAAAAAAAAAAGAAAAAAAAAAAAAAGAAAGGTTTACTTTTTGCTGTTCTTTATTCATTCATACGACAAACATGGAAAGGAAATCAGGTAGGGACACATTTCAGGGAGGCTACCCAGCTATCCTAACAAAAGAGAGAGAGAAAGATTCCCGAACCATGCCCTACCCTTAGTGACCCAACTCCTACTAAACCCAAACCCAAGGGGAGGAGGGAGGGGGGGTGTGAGAGAGAATGGAGGGGAGTCATGAAGAAAAAAAAAATGACAAAGAAAAAAGAAAAGAAAGAGAAAATGAAGGACGATGAGCAAAGAGTAAACCAAAGGGATAGATGGAAGGACGAGAAAGAATTTTTAAAAAATAGTGGAAGAACACACAAAGACACACCTCTCGACCACATTCCTCAGCCTTGATTGTAGTTCCATGCGTGAAAAGAGCGTCTAGGTCCGTGAGGTCCTGCAGAAAAGGCTCCAGGCGGTTGCATTCCTCAGTCTCCCCGCAGTACAGGGCCTGCATTGGAAGGAACCCGATGAGGAGGTGTGCAAGATGTATGGTTATCAGGACCATGTAATGTTCAGATAGGGAGCTGGAGTAGGAGAAGAGTGGGGTTAGAGAGGGCGGTCACGCTCAGAAACGCACTCGCATGCTCACAGAATCACACCAGAAGAAAATAGAAATTCCCTCCCCCCAGCGCTCTCAACTTGGGTCCTTCAATACATACTTTTTTTTGTGTGTGTTTGTTTTGTTTTTAGCGAACTCTGGAATTAAAGGTTCAACGCTGGAGAGAGGAACGGAATAAGAAATGGTAAGGACAGCAAAGGAATGACGACATACAAACCATGTTTCAATTACCAAACTCTGCCCACGGGAGAGGCATGCGTGGGGAGGGGATGGGGAGGTTGAGCACCTGCAAAAGGGCTCCCACAAGCCCCAAGCTGTCCGTTCAAACCCCAAACCCCAACTTCCGTTTTCAATACGGCAACAACTATGGTCTCACTATTATGTGCGTGAACAAATATACAAATGTACTCCATTTTGTCTCATTAAAGCACATTCTTTGTCTTTACTCTCTTTTGTGCGTGTGTGTGTGTGCACGCCCGCGGCGCGCATGCGTGTGGTGTGTGTGTGTGTGTGTGTGTGTGTGTCCATGGTAAACTTTCACATTGCCGTTTTTCGCCACTTACAGATAATAACATAACTAAACTTCAATTCATATTGAGATGGCCTTCTGAGCCATGCTGTGCATAAAGATGTTACTAAATGGCAATGGACATAAATCTGTGATGAAAATCTTCTGCAGGATTTGACATCCTTTCTTTTTCTTTCTTTCTGCATACGCAGGCTGATACTCCTGCGGACACTCCCTGTGTAGAGAGACAAGTATTAATCCCATCTACTCAACAAAGGGAGTGGAGTTTTGTGTGCATGACCATTTTTTATCCTGTCATTAAGGCAGCCATACTCCAACTTTGGGACATTTTGACATCCATAAATTGGCATAAAAAAAATGGTGAATTGAATTTTCTAAATAATATCGAATTAATTTATTACAACCAACGTTAAGTTACTTAGTAGTTAAATATGTTCTGTCAATTTCAGATCCTTTAATACAAGTGCTACCAACCAGAGGTGGATTGGAAAATATTGTGGCGTGTAGCATTTAGATGAACCACATATACAGACACATCTTGCAAAAGATACTAAAACAGACATACCAGTTTGACATTTATGGTGAATAAAACAAACGAAACCTCTCTACAGCAGCAAGGGGTCTTTCTTGTTTCAAAAGATAGATCTTTACAAAATCCACAGAAATGCATGGCAAATTTTACATTGTTGCAAAATATTAGGTACATCTTGCAGTGCATTGTCAAGTACAACGAGTCATCATATATGTTACGCAATTCTCGACATCAGTGGTTTCAATGAAGCGCATTTCAAAATACGCTGGCGACCTGCCATGAATAGGCAAACTAATACTAGAGTGTCTAAGTGAACTAGATCTGCAGCATGAACTTTTCACAGCAGAGAAAGAGACTGCAGAAATAATTCTTGCTGTAGGTGTTCGTTGCGTAATAGCAGAAAAAAAGTGGCAAGATGGACGGACAACGTTTACTCCGATAGCCACTGCTTTTCGGTATGAAAAAGGCTGTATCTTTCTTTTTTTTTCTTTCTTTTTACCATATCAGGCGATGGGGGGAGGGGGAGGGTGATGGGGTGGAGGTGAAGGTTAGAATATGCTCACCACCTGTCAGGAGTGCAGCAATTAAGGTACAGCACAGTTTTGTAACTTAATCTCTGAGTGTGCGTTTGTGTGTGTGTGTCTGAGTGTGTGTGCATGAGCACCTTGTGCATGTACAGGCATGTGTGTGTGTGTGTTGAGTGTGTTTGTGTGCGCGTGCGCACAAGCATGCATGTGTGTATTGGGTCATGTGTGAAATTCATACACACGTAAAAGCATATATATACACATACACAGCAAGACATATACCAAGGAAGAAACATGCATGCGCGCACATGCACACACATACGCGTGCACATACACACCACAAAAACAAAAGCTGAGTAGGCCTACCTACCACCCTCCTCCCTGCCTCAGTCTTTTGCCCTTTTTAATTCATTATTATTATGATCGTCATCATCATCATCACCACCATCATCATCATCGTCGTCGTCGTCATGATCATCATTAAAAATTTTTGGGCCTGAAGTATCCCCATTTAAAACCCGTTCCGTGCCTAACTTGACGAGATAACTCGACGGCAAGAACGTGTACTCTTCGCTGCCATGGCCGTCGTCATGGGAAGTCGGGAATTTTTCTTGTTTATATTTATACTGCTCACAAAACAGAGGATATATTCAGAGAGGTGAAGGTCTCAAGATTCTGTTGATAGTTGGTAATCTCGTTTTCGTCTGTGAGAAAGTCAGTAGAATTTTTTGAAAATATATACCCGTGTTTTTTTTTTGTTAAAAAACCCTGGCAAATAGGATTTAATTTAAGCTTAATTCCCAGGCAGCGAAAGGGTTTAAGCAGTCTTTCTCGGCGAACTGAGTCAAATGCTTTTCTAAAATCGAGCTAGATTACATTGACATTTTGCCTCTCTGGTATTTTTTGTAAAATCTTCCATCAAATGCGAAAGTTGGGCGACACAAGATTATCTTATTGCGGGAAATCAAGCCATACTGTCCATATTAACAGGAACAAAAAGAAGTAATGTAACGGGCTGCCTGATTCGCTCAATTCCGTAATCTTATTTGCGCTTAGTAAAGAGGAGGACCGTTATTTACTTGACAGTATGCCCACAGGTTTCGCTGTGTTTTCGGTCATGAGATAAAACCTGAACATCCGGGTGATTCCAAGGCTGCCATCATGTCGCGACGGGAAGGCCAATTATTTGTTGGCCGATTAAGTAAAACAACCCGTACACGTGATTTAGAAGAAATCTTTGAACCTTATGGTCGTCTAACAAGATGCGAAGTAAAGTATGGTACGTACATATACATATTGTTCATGTAACATCTGTACATGTGTATACCTCGTGGTTTTTACGAAGCGGCGAAGCGACACACGTTGCGCCTTCGTTGGGCGTTACAGAATGGCGGGCAAACCGTTTCATTTTCTTTTCGGAACGCCTCGTGAAAAGTCGCGTAACGGAAAAGCATTTTTCTTTGAAATTTTGGTGCTGCCAAAACCTGCTACAGAGGTCTTCCTCTTGACGTAGTTGATGGCGCTCTTACGAACAGAATTGTTTCTCAGTTCACTTCGTGAGGGTGCAGTTTGCTGCAAATGAATTTAGCGACTAAACGGTAAAGCGGTGCAAACGGTACAAAGAGTTCATTAATCGGATGTATATATGATAAGAAAATAATTATCTTTTAAGCGATGATCTGATCGAAGTCTATAAAATATTTAACGATATGGTGGATGTACAAATAGAGGATTTCTTCAAATTATATACTGATAGTATTACAAGGAAGTCAGATGGGAAAATCTTCATTGAACACTGTCAGACTAATAAACGTAAAATGGTTTTTGGAAAAAGAATAACACAACTTTGGAATGATCTACCAACTAACATGAAGTTTGCACAATCTACTAACTCATTTAACCCGAAGAGTGCCTATAAGCCGTCAGCTGACGCCGAAGTAAAAATGCTTTCCCAGTGCCTATGGGCCGTCCACTGACGTCATGCATTTTTCTTGAATTTTCATTCGTTACTATTTCTATTAACGGACTTAAATAGAGTGTGCGTAGTAAGCCTTATATGTCTGTAGTATTAAAATGATTTGCAAATGACCACACGTGAGGGGAAAGCCCATTTATTCTCATCACTGACTGGATGACCAGCCAGCACTTCGTCTCGCTTGCAAAGATGGCGGCGCAACCTTCGACAAGTGTAGCGACCAAATCAACGTATTTACACAGCTGAGCAGGCTCTGCTAATCATTTTTGACAAAGACAATAATCTTTTATTCAACGACTTACTCGAGCATGAAGGTGAGATGATGATTGTGGTGGAATTGCCGACCGTATTCGTCAGTTATTGAGTCGGGCTGTGTGACCTCAGTTTGTGTTCAGCTGACTGGTTTGCCAGCGTCGAACGAGCTCGCGTAGTGTGTACTCTGCACTGCGAGCCAGTGGCCAGTGATGTGATAGTCAGCGCTAGAGGGGAGTGCTGCCTGCTCGCGGCGTGACACGGGGCAGAGGGAAAGGTAGGAGAAGAGGAGGAGTGAAAGAGAGGGTTGAAGTCCAGCAAGGGGGCGTGGTGGGGGGAGGGGGGCGTGGTCGTGGACTGACCTGTCTGCATAGAGTGTGAGCGTCTTGATAGACTTCTGAACTGTTTTACTTTCATTTACATGTGTAGTGTGACAATACAAACTTTATTTTCAACTTTTTTGCTTTGTGTTCTTTTTTGGATGTGAAGCTGTAGTGGTAAATACATATGTTTTTGATCATGCAAAAAAATCTATCCAAATCTAAATGCCTAAATATTTTTTATTATCAAAATTAAAACAAAAGAAGCCCAGATTAAAAATTTTCATTCAATTTCCTTCAAAAATCATATATATTTCATTGTTATATTTTTTGTAGTTTCTGAGTTAGAATTTTTTGTTAATTATTACCCCCAAATCATTAGATTTCCCTGGCACTGGGAAAGCCTTTGTTTGTAACATTTTCAAGCAGTGAACGGGTAAAAATCTCCTTGATGCGGATCATAAATTCACTAAATTGTTATTTGAATTTGATTAACAAACCAGTATGCGCATACGCAACAAACCAATTCAGAATACTAAACAGTTCATGGATGGGTATTCAAGAAAGGCCGCGAGGCTAGGCTACGTATATCAGCCTGTCAACTTACTACTACTACTACTACTACTACTAAATGTAACAATAA
Source organism: Conus canariensis (assembly GCA_033310375.1). Lineage (NCBI taxonomy): Eukaryota > Metazoa > Mollusca > Gastropoda > Neogastropoda > Conidae > Conus > Conus canariensis. The sequence goes on from CM065737.1 coordinate 54,371,154, forward strand.
TGAAAGTTGGGGGGGGGGGGGGGGGGGGGGGGGAAGGGGGCTGAAAACGAAGCCTTTTTTCCTTTTTTTTTTTTTTTTTTTTTTTGCTGTCCCAACCTCTGCACCACCTCAGAGGCAGTGCACCCACGCCGCTCATTCCGACACCGTCCACAGCCACAACCCGGTCGGCCCCGCCGCAGCCCCGGCACCGGCAATGACAAGTCGTCAAGAGGCAACCCACCGGAGGAGACACTGCACTGCTGCCGAGTCACTTCGGTGGTGTTCAGTGGCGCCTGTTCTGATCTAACATACGCAGGACACCCCCTACTAAGCCCCCTACTGACAACAATAATTGCTTAGTCGCGGAGCCGGCGTGAGTGAGCTCTCCCTCCGGAGGGCGCCACCACGTCCGTCCAACGACAGCCCCCATGGACTCGCCGATACCGGTGACCCCGACGGAACCAAACCAAGGCCACAGACGTGGAGAGGACATCGAAATTGAGGTCACCATGAGAGCAGGGCATGAAGGGCCACAGAATTTGAGACTTTTTTTATGCTGATCGATGACAATGAGGATGATTAAGATGATGCTACGGATTTCCATTCGGTCTGAGACTACATGACAGGGCTGTACTCTACGCTTCCTTTCATAATATATCCCGGCGTCAACCAGGCCCGAGAGATACAGGCACCTGCAGTGTTGGTCAGGAAATTTGAGCAACACTCTCAGAAACGCATCCATTAAGTGGATGAAACTCGACTGTGTGGTCCCAGTCTTCCCAACTGAGTCCGCAGCAACTCAACTCTGGGTAGGAGCCGGTCGGGGCAGAAAAACCCACATGACTTCTGATGGGATTCGAACCCACGACCTCCCAGCCGGGAGTCCGTGACGCTAACCACTTCGCCACGGCGGCTGTTTTTTTCAAATTTTTTTACCAATACATAAACTGTAGTATAAGTAATTTTTGGCTGTGCCCAGATGTAAAAGTCCCCCTTTCTCTCAACAGCATTGATTGCTAATCCCTATATACAGAATAGCTACTCATTGTGAGGAAAGGAATCGGCAAAGTCCACACAGCTAGGGTTCTGAAACAAGAACTTTGCCTTTCTTTTTTCTCATTCATTTGCTAGAGTTTTGGCAAAGGCAATGAAATGGATGTTGGTGGAAAATGTTTTTAAAAAAAAAAAGAAAAAAGAAAGACATCCCCCACCCCTCTGTGTGTGCAATTAAAAGCCAAATAACACAGTGCTGGCCAAACGCAGCAAACGATGAGACAAACATCATGAACACACTAACACAGGTTAATGAAGTTAAGAAGAAGGAACCTTGCAACCATTCACAGGAAGCATTATGACATGTTTCTGGTTTCCTTTGTAAGTCAAGTTGCAAATTTATGACAGCATCTGATTAGGAACTATGCTGCTTCAGTGAAAGGCAACGTAAGCCTTCTGTTTGTTAATTGGATTTTGTAAGATCTTCATCTGTTACTGTCTGGTGTCTGTCTAGATCTAGCTGTCATCAGTTGTGGCCTTGGCACGTCACACAGCACTCGGCATCTGACCATGTTGCTGCTTTTCCCCCGCCGCCACCACCCTTGCCGTCTCTCTCATTTTCTGTGAATATAGGTTATTTTCCAACATCAGGATGGATGACGTGGTTATTTCCCCATCAAGCTCCATTAAATCTGTAGAATTGTCCAGCTTTGGGAATCTCTGAATGTGTGTGTGTTGGTCTTATAAGGAAAGATAATCTGTTGATGGAAAAAAGCTCAATGAACATGTGAAAACTTTATGCCAATGGATTCTCTTACAGGGGTAATGTTGAAACAGGAATTATATAATAGCAGTCCAGAATGTGAAACAAGCAGCACTGAAAGCAACAACACACACCTAAATGATATCTGGGGAATCTGATGCTTTTAAAATCATAGACTGATAGAATTACACTGATAGAATTACATTTATCCTCATTTCAAATGTTTTAGTGTGAATAGCCCTTTTTTTAGGGAGTTGCTTTTGAAATGCAAGGACAATAAGTTGATACCACGTACTTCACAACCTGCATCTCTTCCACTTTCCTCAGCCCCCTTTGCAGAAGTGCCGCCTGCCTGGATTTGACCAGCGCAGACCCTGTCCTAGGGCTGTTGCCCGGATCCCCAATTCTTCATTGCCATGGTCTGATTATCTGAAAAGGGGAGAGGGGGTTGCGTGGACACTTGCTTCACTTCAATAGGAAGTTGGCTGGTTAACCAGGATCATAACTGGTGTAGAGTATTGCAAATACTTGAAAATGATTGGACTTCCACTTCAGCTTGCTACACTGTGCTTTGCGAGGCCACCTGCAGGAATGTTTCTACAGCAAGATTACTGCCTGCAGAAGACAACTACACTCAAGAAAACACCTTATGAAATATTCTGATTCATTTGCAGTGTCGACACAGTCATGGTTATATGGGAAAATGCCACCAGCTCTGAGAATACTGTCACTGTGACTTGCCAGATTTTTGGGGGGCAGATCTGCGAATGTCGGATCAGTGAAGAGTTGTCTGCCACATGAGCTTGTATGTTTGATTCATTATCAGGTCTCTGGTTGATTCCAGATGCAGTGGCTTTGGTTGAAGTACGTAAAGAAAGTGCATGCTATTAAAAAAAAAAAATTTCTCTTGATCTCTGATGCCATAACACTTTTCATTGACAGTGATTGTTAGTTGCATTACGAAATATGAATGAAGGGGAAAATGAAGATATGGTAAAGATAAATGGATGAGCATGGAAAATGTATCATTACCAACTGTCATGAATTTGTTTTGAAGTGATTTTGTTATGTTTTTAAACTTATGAATATTGTTTGTCTGTTTCAGGAGTTGAAGTTGGTGAGGACCTGTTTTCTCTTTTCTTGTTCTTTTGAATAATAGGGTAACATTGTGGTTTGTGTTGGTAATAGTTACTGTGTGGTAAGAGGTGTTGGTTGGTTGAGGCAAGCACACCTTATGGTGAGTTGCATCAGAACTGGGGCACTGTAGGTTTGACTGCTGAGTCTCTGGGGTAGTTTGAAATTTTTGGTACCAAACAGTTGTCAAACTCAGGCTGACAGAATATATTATATTATTCAGTTTCAGTCGTCAGACTCAGTCTGACAGAATATTTATAATTTAGTTTATAGTTTATTCTCATCTCCATTTTTTTGTCCATTTCTACACAAGTAATGTGTCGCTTAAAGACCTAGGCGTTTATGTTAAATTTTTATAGTACTTGTGAAAAGCTTTGCAATAATGATGAATGTATTAATTGAATAATAATGTTTTGAGTTGTTGATAGAGACATTGACCCTTAGAAGGCTCAGGATCACAAAAGGGTTCTTTTTTGGGCCTCCTTCTTGTGACCATCTCACAGTTTTTAGGAGCCTTTTTGTTATCTTTGAGTTCAACCATTTCAGGAGTGCACATTTTAAAATTTCATGAAGGAATTTCCATTTAGTTTTACTTGCTCATCTACGAGACTACTTTCCATCTGGCTTTGACCTCTTGCAAAGAAGCAGAATACCTGGTCTCGGCAATCATTCACATGGCAATGACCTAAAGGCTCTCACTTCTCTGTGAATTTGCAGATTTCAACGTAATTGGAAGAAAAAAGAAAAGGAAAATCTGTAAAGTGGAAGAAAAATTTTAGCAATGGGGTAAAAAAAATGAAATTAGGGAAAACGACAAACAGGACAGTAGAATCTGCAGAGCAATGGTGGTGTTTTTGGATTGCTAGTAAACAACATTGGTGTAATAAATCGCATGTAAACTTTGCTGCACAAGCTGGCAGTCACCATTTTGTCCACCCAGATGAATGGGAAATAATCTCATGTGAGCTCTTGTACATCGACAAGACACTACGAAAGTGAAAAGGGTTGACAAATGCTGTATGAATGAGTGGTCATGGACGTGGTTGGGCCACAAAGTGGACAACACTCGATGCATGGGATGGGTGGGGGGAATCAGGAGGAAGGAAGTCTGAGAGGATTCCAAAGAATACCAAGGGTTTTTGCTTCTGCTGTATGGGATGCCTCGCACATAAAGACAAGTGTGTCTTGCTCCATTTCCTTCCAGAATTCTTGTCCAGTCTCGTCCTTGTTAAACAATCATGGGTTGTTTGACATTCTGCCAAGGAAAGATGAGGCGTGAAGGTTGTAGCTTGTGTTTATAACCTGGTAAAGTGTGGCAGCAGAAGCACTTAAAGCATTTCAATGTCAATGGAAACGATGTGAAGGATGTTGTTGCTGACCCTTAGTTAACAAGGTGATTTCTGAGACAGTGAAATTGGCTTGGTCAGGCGATGAGAACATCAGCATCAAGACTTTGAGGGCCTGTAAGGATATGTAATGTGGTGTTGGCAAAAGGTTTCGAGGGGAGCAAATCTACTGGTTATAACTTGCACAAGCTTGACGCGACTTGATAAGTGTAAATGTCAAACAGAATGTGTAATACAAAACCCTTATTGAAACCAAATACCACTAACGGCGAGTTGATTGCAGTTCTTCCTAGTCAGGTCAAGTAGTTTTACCACAGGATTAAGCCTCTTTCTACAGACAGAAAAAATATGCTTGAGGTGTGTTCAACAACAGCCCCATAATGATTTCTTTTTTCTTTCTAAAAAACAAACAGCAGTTGACAAGATTAAGAAGAAAGAAAATTAAAAGAAATAAGACCGGTGTCCAAATGTTCTAATAAGACAAGTTTATGTGACATGTCCGTGAACAGTACTTGAACACAAGTTGAAGTAGTAAATAAAACAAAATGGAGATATTTAAAAAAAATGTGCTGCCATTTCCATGAGATGTTAAGAAAATGGTTTGAAGTTGTACTTTTTATGTTTTAGTAATTGCCATATGAATGTATATGTATGCATCAATTATTACTGTATTGGTGTCTAAAGATTTTAATGTATATAAAGCATATGCGATTTCATATGATTATTGTGTCTGAATAGTGTGTAGATCGCTTGTTGATTTAGGCTGTATTTGTTGTTATCACAATTTTCCTGGTTTTTGCCTTAAATGACTTCAGAAGGAAGGAGTACGTAGTTTCAGCGTGTCTTCCTTTTTCAGCTTATGCGTTTGTGGATTTTGAAGACTACAGAGATGCCGAGGTAAGATGTTAGACTTTTTACTCTTCATCATTGTTTATGAATAAATGCTGAGCATACTGGTGTAAGATTGTGATGACCGCCTAAAAACTGGACTTTTAGATTGGGAAAAAAACATGTGCCTTTAGTTTCATAAAAATAGTATATCGTTTCGTTTAAGGTATAAGTCTACTTCTGGCTTTTTTTTATGCTTGTAATGAATGAAATGCTTCTGTTTACATGTTGAGATATCTGTTTATTTTGAACAGATTTTGGTCCATAAGTTAACTGGAGGGAAACAGTCACATGAAGAGAGAAAGCAGCAGCTGGCTTTTTTTTTTTTTTTTTTACTTACTTTTTTTCCTTTTTTTTTTTTCTTTTAGATTACATCTTGAAAATGATTTAACAGGGAAAGCCACTGAACTGTTTTATTATAGTATGAGTAGGTGGAAAGGGAGGAGGTGGGAAAATGGGAAAAATGTTTGGAGTAAAGGAAAAGCTGAGCAGGGGGTATTCTTAGAGCTTTTGTTGAAAGAAAGTGAAATGACATACAGTGGACAGGATATAATTTTATTTTTTTATTTTGTTTTTGTTTTTGATGGAAGAGGGGGCAGGGAAGGATGGGATGGGGCGGGGCTCAGTTTTTTCTTTGACTCCAGTTTTTCAGCTGGCCTTCACTATCCTACTGTTTACTTCATTTATTTGCTTTATTTCTATGAACTTGTAATTGATCCAGTCAGATAGGGTATTTGTCTGATTGCAAAATGTGATGCTGACTGTTTCATGTGACTTGTTCTATTTATCAGTTAGGGCCCTTGTAGTTTGCCATGTCCAGCTTGCCTGTTGCCTTACACCATGCCAAAGCACTTCTCGGCTCAACACAAAGCCGCAGTCAATTCCGAACCGAACCCCACACCAGACAGCCTCCTTACCAGTCTGCTCCTTGACAAAGCTAGATTGGAGCCCAACGCCTTCTGTAGCCAGCGTTTAAAGCCATGAGTAGCCCTTTTCACTTTGCCGGCTCCCGGGGTGCTCCCAGTGGTGACACCACAAATCCATTGTCACCTGCCCCTTTTTGACCTGACCGTGAGAAAGATAACCCATGGCACCGGCACAGGCCTCTGCTATAACCCTCAACCTAGTGTTGCGCCTTTGAAATTATGCCATTGCCAGTCCATTGCCCACCCCTGACCAGGCTCCGTCCTCAGCCCACCAGGGGTCATGTGACTGCTTGCCATTGGTCCATTGGGCTGAGTAGGTGCTCTCTGTCAACTTTCAGTAATTTTGTGCAGCTTTCTTTTTTCTTTTTTCCTTTTTTTCTTTTTGGTGATGTGTTTTCTTTCACATGTATATTTTGTGTTTTTTGTAAAAAAAAAAAAAAATTTTTTTTCCAAAGTATTAGCTAGTCAGCATTTGTATGTTGATCACTGTCCTGAAAAGAGACCTATGAATGAGGAATGAAAAATGATATGTGATGCTGCATGCAAAAGTCATGGATAAGTGTCATATTTTGCAAAATGAAGTTATTTTATACAAATGGAGGTAATTCTCAACAAAATGGAAAAAAGAAAAAGATTTCAGTTATCTCTAGTTGTCTCTGGGATGTGTATCCCGTTTAACTCTGTGCTAATGTTATGACAGTTCACATGCAATGGTTGAAATTTTGCTTTAACTTAATTAAAGATAAGCTTGGGCTGCTGAGTATATCCATGGGTTTTGCTTGCAGAGTCACAAAATGTAAAATTCTGAAACTTGCAAGGACAATTTTAGCAAATACGTTGAAAATAATCAAAACAACTGATTTTGATTCAGAAGTTTTCTGGAGCTTGCAGGGCTGCAAAGTATTACACTTTCATGTCATGTGGGAAGTGAAATGCTAGTGAAAGGGCAGTTGACTTGTCTGAATGCATACAATGCCAGGCTTAAATTTGAAATGCTAAACTTAAAAATGTCAGCAGGCTACAGTTTTGTGTTTCTTAGGTCTTGGCAGCTCTGGGCTTGTCGTGCAGACTGTATGCTGTTCTTTATGTTATAGTTATATGCACAAAAATGGGCATCACTAAAGATCCATTTCATGTTAAAAAATATGTTAATAAATGATATTTTTCTTTGATCGTTGTATTGCTTTTGAACAAAGTAAAACTGGTTTGTTGAAAGTTACAATGATGTAAAACTTAAAGTTATATATAACATCAGATCATTTAAAACTTTCTTCGAAGCTATAGTGTATTAATATTTTTCTTTGGAAGTATATGTTAAAATGTCATGTGCATTATTGAAATGTGTACATTCTTCCCCATTTCTCATTTGATGTGTTTAGAGACATGCACATGTCTGTACTTCATGTTGACAACCAAACACTTGAATCTCCCCGAGTTGCAGTTTTCTTGTAATGTCAGATCTCCCCCTGTTTGCATACCCTCTATCACAAGTCACCTGTGCATGTGTTCACTCATTTATTGATACCAGAAAAGCTTGCAACAGTGACTTAATGTAAGGAGACATTAGAAATTTGGAACCGGGTAGCATGGTTGTTTTTTTTTTTTTTTTTTCTCTCTTTTACCCCCCCCCCCCCCCCCCCCCCCCCCCGACTTTGCCTGTCACATCGCCTAGCAAGCAGACAGTTCACAATAGATCTGCAGACAGTTCTGCAAAGCTTTAAGAATATTTATACTGAACTATTGGATTTTGCCATTATCAGAACTGGCATCCAGTGAAATGGCTTCTTCCAAATAACATTTCATGCATTGTCACAAATGGCAACTCACGACATTTGGATCAGACTCACTGCTGCCAGTAAAGGAAAAGGAAAGTAAAGGAATCCGATTCTTTTACAGAAACACCAAGTCAGAGCACCTGCAGTTTTGGACTGTGTGGCTTTCTATGCATTGTAAGGTCTACTTCCTCAACGGTAGTGGACTCTTATTTCCAGGACAGCGCTGACGCCAGTTTGAACTCCTTGTCAAGGAGTGAGATCAGAAGCATTTTGCCAACTGAGGGTCCTGAAAGGGGAGGGGGAGGGGGTAAACTAGCCAAGAAGAAACTGATGGCCACTTCAGTAAACCGCGTTGCTGTCAAAATGGTCACATTTTAGTCGAAACAGTCGCATTTTCCATCAGTAGTATATTTACTATCAAATGCTGCATCAGTTAAAACATTCCTTTTGTAACAATTTATTCAGTTCATTCCCCTTCCCCCTCTTTCTTTTTCTTTCTCCCTTTCTTCCCCTCTCCCCTCTCATTCTCTGCATGTGTATGAGAGAGAGAGAGAGAAAGAAAGAAAACGTGATTGAAACCACACTGAATCTGGAGCTCTGAACATTCTGTTATCTTAAAAAGCACCTCCTAAAAAGAAAGAAAAAGAAATTGCTAACATCGCAATCTAAAAGGCATGCTACTGACACGATCATGAAATAATTTTAGACCAGCAAATGATGATATTCTTATCATGTCAGAAGTTACGTTCCAGCTGAAGTGAAATTATTGAAGTCTTTTTGTGAACTTATAAAACTTCAGTGATTAGTGGATGTTACCTTTCTAATGATGAGTCAAAGCATTTGACATGTTTTCAGCAAGGTCTGAACTGACTTATGCTGCATGAGACATTACCAAAAGTGGAGGACACCTGGCAAAGTTTGAGCTGGTTCTAAGTTTTTGAGCTGGTTCAACCCTAGAAAATGAAAAATTCCAAGCATTGTGCACCCATAGTTTATTTCAAGAAAGCATAAGCATGTTCGACTGCTGGTCTGTGCACCACTGACGAAAGCAGATACATAAAGGTGTTCTGTATCTCTCACTTCTCTCAGACAATGCAATTTTATTACAAGATGCCCAGAAGTGTAGAATTATTCAAAATAGCTCAAATAAGAGTTTATCCACCATTTTATTGCAAAATGTTATCAAGTATACACTTTCTTTTCATCACAAAATTGTGAAGCATAATGTCTTTAAGATACTTATCAAAAAGCAGCGCTTAACAGCTTTGACATGAATTAGAGTGAACCCAGTCTGACAAGATCCAGATGCAACACATTTGTTGTTGTTTTTTTTCCCCTGCATTATGGAGGCAGGCACAATGTTATGTCTGCAGTTTTAAATTGCTCTTTTAGAACATGCATGTCATAGGTGCATGTGCATGATCACAAAACCGCTGTATGTGTCTTGTCAGTATCTCAGGTGTTGCAATGAACAAACAAACAAAAAAAGGAAGAAAGAATTGAAAAAAAAAGAACAAGAAGGGAGTCAGGTGTGTGTGGGGAGGGGATCCGTCTGAAAATAAGTTCAGATATTGGTAGATATGTAGAACAAGAAAACGAAGTGTGAAACTTCCGCAATACATCCTTCCAAACTGCCTTGTGTTTGATCTCTACATATAAGCCCACACAAACAATAGTTGTGCAGTAAAAATTTTACCTCTCCTCAAAGGCGTAGATTCCATGATCCAGGAGTATTCATTCAGATGTTCAAATGTATAAAACTGAACACACAATGTTTATGAAATTGAAAACTGTCCAGAAACAAGAAGAAAATCAACATTTAAAAAAAAAAAAAAAAGGAGATTGTGTGTATGTTTCAAAACAGCAATATTTCTACTAAGTTCCAGGCACTAGATAGCAGTTAAACCTTTGACGGTTGAGACTATTTTCATTTGATAATGTCTGGCATTGTCTTTCCTTTCAGGCAAAAGACATTCCTTTGCCAGATGGAAGGAAATGAAAAGAACATACACTTCAAAACGTTGGCAAAATATTGAGCTCATTAAACTCTAGGCACACGTTCAGTTAAGGAGTAATCTTATTCAAGTATTCCTCTTTCAATCTCATATACATACAAGAGATGCAGTTAAGCACGAACTAAACATTGTCCTTGTTATTTATTTATTTATTTATTTTGTAAATTAGAATGAATTTCTATAGACACATTTTTTGTTTCCGATTTTTGTTTTACAGTGTCGAGATCACCGGTAATAATCATTCAGGGTTTTCATTTCTGGAGTGTAATGTTTAAGTAGTCTCTAGCCAAATTACAAAACAGTAAAATGAGATGCTGCATTAAAATAAGTTTGGTAGTAACAGAGTCTGTACACAGTATGAAACGGACAACAAAACGTTTGACAAAAAGGTCAGTTTTAGGTGACACAAATAACAGAAGAAATAAAAACGCACCAAACAGTACTGCCCAGAAGGCCATTGAGCGTTGGCAGCAGAATCTGTTCTTTAGACTTAACAAATGATGGACATAACATTGCGTTAAGCATTCTAGTTGGGTGTCAGCTGCAGAAGCCTGATTCTAAAGATAGACTGTTAAATGAATGTTTCTTGGCACTTTGTTTGGTGCCTAGTATTATGGATTGTTTTCAGTAAAAGCAGCCTGTTTTAGTTTACGCTGATGAAACTCGTTTCAGATTAAGTTTTGTTGGTTTGTCTTTCTCAAGGCAATAAGGTTGCTGCCATATGCTTTTGGTTGTCTAGAAATCTTTCTTTGCTTTGCAATTTAAAAAAAAATGTAGTTTCGTAAAAATTTTCTCATGTGCATGGAGGTGAGTTGAGAACACAGTTGTGTGCTTTTCAGAGAGGGGCTTATTTGGTGGTTGGGGTTTATCTTGCTTTAACATTTAAGTTTTGAAAAGTGAAATGAAAATAAAATGTTGGCAGGAAAGGAAAATGACTGCATCAGTTAAAATTTTTCCTGAAAAAGTCATAACTGCTTTTTTTTTTTCCCCTGCCAGTAATAGTTTTTAACATGCTGATGTGACACATTTGAAGTGTACATATTTAATTTCCATGGTATTTACACATATTGTGTCAAGGTTTCTGCAAACAAAACACCACAGTTGACATCCACAGAAAATCAAACATAAAGATGCTTAAAGTGTAGCTGCGAAGTCCTTGAGATTTTTTGGCAGAGCTTCATTTTTCGTGTATGGCATTATCTTTATTAGTCTGAGAATTTTTAGTCATTTGAACACCTAAGCAGTACTACAAAGACAGGTGTCTCACACATACACACACACACACACACACACACACACACACACACACACACAATCTTTTGGTGATATTTAAGCCATTCCTGATAATGAAAATGACATGAAATAGATCAAAGATCAGTTTGATGTCTTTGATAATATAACATGGGATTTTCGTTTCCTTGAAAAATAGAACATGAAAATAGGATACCTCTTTTGTTTCAGCGTTTGATTTTCATCTTACCCACACACTGTACCTATCTTTTTGTTATTACAGCATCTAATGGTGAAATGCCCAATATTCCCCTGTCACTGCTGTACATATGTATATCAGATGGTTTTCCAAGCATGTTGATAGGTTCGGTATAATGACTGCTATCATATATCCTCATCTTTTCTTTGTTTTAGTTTCAGATGTTCTGATTTACTTTTTACTTTTAACGATTTACGCTTAAAGAGAAAAGAAAAAAAAAAGCAAAAAGCCAGATGTACTGTTTTATCATCATATATAGTCCTTTGGGGGAATGGATTTGAAAAACGGCGTTTCAAACAAACCTTTTCAACTCGAACCCATCGTGTGCCAACTGAGAGTGTTTCTATTTCTGTCTCAGTACACTTAATCTGCCTTCAACTGGTTTCAGGAAGTGGATGTACAAGCGACATTTCAAGCAAGCCTTTTTCTTTCCCTTACTTTTCAACTCCCTCCACAGTCCTCCCATTCGTCCCATGTTTCCCTTTCTCTCTCAATAATTCAAGTACTGTTTTTGACATGAATGGGTTGAAATAGATCAACTGATCAGTCTTTTTTTGGTTTTAAGTCTGGTCTGTAATGAGATCAGTTGGGCATTTCAGCTCACGAGATTCGAGTTTGCAGAAAAACAAAGCTGGGTTAGCGTTGCGTTAACACACCATTTGTGTTCATTACAATTTGCATCAGCTGTTAAGGAAAACAGTGTTTGCAGTCGAGTAAGCATTTGAAACGTTTTAGGTTTAGATATCCATTCTTATATGAGCAGTTATTTCTGAGGGTTTTGTAGAAAATGCTTTGTATTGGTAAAACTGATCAGATGCTTGGCTCTGGGAAAACTGCACAGATTTCCAAAGACAAGGCACCATGACACAGTCAAACCTAGAAATAAGCCTTGCTGGAAGCACTGAATACAGACTGTGTGAGTGAACCTACAGCTGATTCCTCTAATTTGAACATAATCTGTTCAAATTGTTGAGAATGAGTGGTCTGTTAGGACAAAAGATAAGAGTTTGTTTCTGATCTTCAGCTGTCCCAAACTCAGATGAATGAAATCTTATTTTTCATATAAAGATTTTCTGCATGCATGCTTGAGTGGGGGGGGGGGGGGGGGGGGGGGACAGAAATCTACAGTCTTGAATACTGTACCTGAAATTGAAAAGGTTAAAATGTTCTTTTAGAGCATCGAATCTCAGGTTAGCCATATTTGATGATGGGTTCAATCTGTTTATTTTGACTGACATATACAGGCTTGTTTGTTTTGTGTTTTAAGTGTACTTGACTATATTCTGTGACAGTCAGTGTTGCAAAATTTTTAAAGTATTTCATATACTTGTGCTTTAACAGTCTTTTTGGTTTCAACAGGATTGTATCAAGTATGAGAATGGGCGTGACGTCTGTGGCTCAAGTATCATTGTTGAATGGGCCAAAGGCAGTCCTCGCAGACCTTTGGTAAGTTTTATATATTATTGCCGGTCTTGCATGAATCCATGTGATCTACAAAGTCTGGGTTTGATCATAGGAAAGGGGGAAAAAAGATAACGACTTTTTAGGAAAACATTCCAGTCTTTTGGAGTGCTAGTATTCCAGTTTACAAACTTATTTACATTTATTTACATTTATAAGTTTTGCATGAAACGTAAAAGTAGAACAGAAAACTTTAAAGAAGAAGTGCAGTGCAAATTTATTTTCCTTTAAAGAAACTGGGGATATGGGTGTTTCTTTTTGCGCTGCTGTTGTCCACACTATCATTATGGATAAACACATATGGGTATTTCTGAGGCATCAGGTCAGGCTGTGTCGTGGAGATTCAGATGGGTGGTCTATCGGAGTAAAGCTATCTACCAGATAAAATATGTATTTGTGTAGACATTCATGTTTGCAAAGCACTACTCCACTAGGGGTGGGGGTAGGGGGTACTTTTCAGACCAAGGCTGTGGGATCTATGTGTGCCATTTAATGACTTTACAAGGGAGATTGTATCTCTAGATTTTAGGTGGTGTACCAAGGGTGAAAAAAAGTCTTCGCTGGAAATATATAGGTTTCAGTTTTGCAGATTGCCTGGAAGGTGACTTCTTCAGGAAACCAGAACAGCTTAACCTCATGTTGAAGTGCAGTGTTTTTTGTTTTTTTTCTTACAGAGCTATGATGAATGCTACCGCTGCCACCGGTCAGGTCACTGGGCCAGGGATTGTCCTGACGATCGTTGGGGTGGTGGTTTTCGCAACAGCAGGTCTGGACGCCGTGGTTACTCGCCCCCTCGCAGGAGGCGTAGGTAAGAGTCAAGTGTTTTGTGAAGGTGTGCTTGGAAGAGCAGTGTGATGCTCATTGAATTGGTTCCAGTTTTTATTGGAAGGTGGGGTATTGTTAATCAGTAGCAGTTGTTTAAGAGTCTAGGCACCAGAGCCGCTTGTTAGCCTCTTCACTTGGCAGGCATTTCACTAAGGGTGATGTGCCACATTTATATACAACACAGATATAGCTAGATCTTGTCTAACCTGATTGACCATATTCTGTTTCTTACTCATATGATGATGGGGGGGGAGGGGGGGGGGGGGAAGAACCACCCTAAAAGGACTCTAGTGAAATAAGGAGAAACGGTTCTCGTAATTTTTCACCAGTTGCATCAAAGGGAAAGTGTTCACTGCCCCACAGAATTTCTGGACCACCTACATGCTATCTTGAAGTGGAATGCTGTCAAGAATGTGTTCAGTGGCCACTTCACAACATGAAAGCAAGAGCTGACCACAATCTTGAAGAGTAGATAAAAGTTTGCATATGCAACTCCTGATTGTTGGATGGAGGGGGAGAGTCCTATGCCCAAAGTACGATTGCTTGCAGTTCAGAATGACTTTTATTTCTCGTTTTAAATGAAAGTCTATGTCTGTGTGTGTGCGCGCGTGTGTGTGTGCACGGGGGATCAAGATGGAGAGAAAAAGAGAGTTGGGGTGAGAGAAGGAGGGAGATTCTTGGCATCTTTATGCTAAAGTTATGAGTAACTTGCAAACACTTTAAATACCATAAAAAGAAGGGGGGGGGGGGGGTTTGGTATTAAACGGATGTAACTTAAATTCAAACATCCTGTTCATATTCACATTTCACATGCAGTTGGTCCTTCCCTTCCCCTACCTCATCCTTACTACCTCAAACACACACGCGAGCAAGAGAGTCAGACTTCTCATCATAGGAAAACAAGACAGCAAAATTATGATTTGTCGCTGAAAATTTCTCTCTCTCTCTCTCTAAACTTCTTAATAACGTGTACATGTTTTGTATCCTCAGTTACTCGAGATCAAGGTCAAGAGATCGTCGCAGGCGTTCGAGGTCAAGATCTAGAGATCGTCGAAGACGTTCTCGATCCCGGGATCGACGCAGCCGTACTCGAAGCAAGAGTCGTGATCGCAAGTCCTCCCGCAGGAAGTCCCACGATCGCAAGGAGAGCAAGTCCAGGGACAGAAAGTCCGGCAGTAAATCAAGAAGCCGCTCCAGGTCCAAGTCCAAATCCCGATCCAGGTCCAAGTCACACAGCCGGTCCCCAGAGCAACAGAATGGAGATGGTGATGGCGGTGACACAGGCCAGCAGGAAGATGGCGCAGGAAGTCCTGCCAGGAGCCGCTCAGGCAGCGCCAACTGAGTGCCAGTGGGCAGGGAGTCCAGTCTGGACTAGTGTTATTTGGAAGAGTGGAAGAGGAGTCGGTAGCTATCACCGTTTTTAATGTGCGTCTTGTCTGCCTGTGTTTGTTTTCATGGCAGAGGGAGGCTTTTTAGTGTGTATGGTTTTTGTTTACTCTCTTTTTTTTCTTTTTTTTTTTGAGGGAATGGGGGATTAAGTGTTACGTTTGTTCTTGCTAATTTTCGGATTAGTCTGTTTTCGGTAATGTTGGCTTTTTTTGTACAGTTCAGTTAGATGTTCAAAGGAAGTTAGGATGCAATCTGTTTCACCAGACTGAAATTCAGGGCACAGGCTCTCTTGTTGACAGGTTGGTTTGGATCTCAGAAAATAGCTGATGGAAATAATTTACCGAGGAATTGGGTGATAAAAAGTCCTGGACAAATTAATATCGTCGAGATGTCCATGGAATAAAGTGGATTAAGCGATAAACCAGCAAGCAGGAACAAAATCCAAACATCCGAGTTTATGGGGGGGGAATTAGTCGTGGTTTCTGTAACCTGATCAACCCCTCTTTTTTTTTTCTAACCCTAAACTTTTTTCTTGATGATTTGGGAAAAGAACGAAAAGAAAAAATAAGGAAATTTAAAGATTTTAACATGAAAAGAATTTTTACCATCCAATGTTCAGCAAGCCAAGGAAACCTGAAAGGAGAGAGAATTTTTGTGCTTATGAGACTGCTGAGATTGTTGTCTGGACAGTTTTTCAGCGAGTTATGTTAGGTTGCTTTCATCATTGTGACCTGAAATGAATTATGTCATTTCAATGAGAAAATGTTGTCACTATAGTATTGTCCATTTTGAATGTCAGTCTGTATTGTGATTGGGTAAGAATGTCATTTTAAGCTACTTTTGAACTTGCTTCACTCTGGATACATTGGCCTCTTTCTTGTTGCTTTGCTTTGTCACTCCATGGTTGTTACCTCTGCAGGGAAAAAAAACCCTTGCATTAGCAACCTGGTGTGTGTGATGTCAGTCAGCTGGATGACTTGACAAAATACTGGGACAAAACAATAGGGACTGGAGAAGCAAAGGTAGTTGTGCTCTTTGGGTTTAGTCCTTTATGATTAATCTGACTGAAAGTTGTCCACAGGTGTTGGTTTTTTTTTTTTAATCCTACCTCCCTGTTTTTGTTGTTTTGTTTTTTTCATCGTATATGTGTGTGTGTGTGTGTTTTCTGTTTAACCCACCCATCCATGATTTAAGTTATGCTTTTTGCTTCATATTTTGGCGACGATGTGGAAAATAAAATATGCATGTGCTTGGTTGGGCGGTAGCGGTGGAGATAATATGCCATCCCACATCGCCTATCTCCCCAAGGTATCCATAATACATTGGTGTGATATTTCATACGTCTAAAGGCATCAACTTGAAGAATGACTTTTGAAATGAAAAAGAAAACGTGAAGATTTACATCAACAGTTCATTGACATCAAGAATCGCTATGTGAAAAGATCAACATCAACAGATCATCTCATTTTGGGTTCGGCGTTATTTTGATTTCTAATAAACTCTTTGAGAGTACCACTGGTGCAGGTTTGTTTGCTTTTTGTGTGTATGCTTATGTGTGCGAGACTGAGAGAGGAATGTGTGAACATGCTCTGCATTGTATATGAAGGTGCATGCATGTGTGATGCAACTGTTGGTGGTTGTGCTTCAGATTCAGGAAGAAACCGCAGGAAAGAAGTGATGAGAAATGTATGTTTAGATTGAAGAGGGAGATAGGCTCTTGCAGGTTAGGACCACATAATGATCTTGTGGATACAATTTTGTGGATGACAAAATTGAGCTGTAATTAATGTATCAACGATGTCAAAGTTAGACTTTTGAGAAATACTAGAAACAACTATTCCCATCTACCAACAAGCTCTTTGACCATCAAACGTCTTCCTATCTGCCTCAAGTTCGTCAATCACATGACCACAGACTACAGCAGTCGGTGAACATGGTTCTTTCAGAACAGCTCCACCTTTGATTAAAGTGTCAAGACGAGACCAAATGCCAGGATAAAGTGATCTGCTTCTTGTAAAGGTGACATGTTTTCAGTTTTATACTATGGCAAAACACTCCGATCTTATACTATGGGAAAACAAAGTCTCCATTTTCACTTTTTTTTCATTTGTTTTCGTTGATATCGATCTCTGAGAAAGCAGTCTTCATTGCTTTCAGATCGATCTGTGAGAAAGCAGTCTTCATTGCTTTCAGCCCAGCTGGAAAAGCAGCTTGCAGACATTCACAAATGGCACTGCATGACCTTCACACTGAGATCATAGCACTCGACTTCAATCGCTCGCACACACACACACATGCCTGCTTACACACTTAGTAACAGCATGGCATCGGAAGGACACGCACACAAATCATTTTGCCACAAAACGCATAGAGGGACACTTCTTGTTACATAAATGATACTTCCAAATCATGTATGATTACATCAAAGAATGCAAAATACAAAAATTGAAAAAAAAACCCATCAAAACATGCACCACACAGGTAATTACATTTGGAACCTATTCACCTTTCTCTTGGACATGGACATATTATGACAGATGCTTCGCCTTTATACTGGAAGGTGGAATAGGAAATTTATCAATCGGGGGGTAAGATTCAGGGTAAGACTGTTAATGTAAGTTCAAAAATGCACAAACACAACAGCTTCAGACTGGGGCTGTTAAATGTCTGACTTATGGCCCTGGCCTGAGATTTGTTATTTATCACGAAATGGACCTTGATGCCTGGATTAAACTTGTATAAACTGGTGGGGGAGGGCCAAAACAGTTCAGTTGGCAGAGCTCCAGATTGTGGCCCTGAGGTTGCAGGTTTGAATCTCTTGTCGGGCTGTTTTCTGTCCTGGGGGAATTTTCCTTAAAAATTAACATTAGGTCTGGCTCCATTTCCTGAAAAGTCCTTCAAATTAGACTATAAATTGGCATTCCATAGTGAATGCACAGATAACATCTTGCACACATGTAAAATCCCACGGCCAACTTTTGGAAGAGGAGGCCAGTTTGGCCATTGGTATGGATGACACGTATACACATGTGTCCTGCAAGAAAAGTGAATGAAGGAAGAAAACTGGTTGATTTTGAGTGAAAGATAGGAGGGAGGGGGGGGGGAATGTGCCAGCAGGCTCCTCTTTGGGTCGCCTCTACCTCGGTAGACAGCCTGTTGCTTAGACTAGAGGGTAGATTGTAACGTGCTTAGAACTTGGTCCCTGACCGAGGGTAGGCACTCTATAAGTAGTCGTAAGAACAACTATTAATAATTCCATGTGTTGATTTCTTTCACAAGACTTTATCTCTGGTAAACTCCAGACATAAAGAAAGCACACATCCACACACAAAAAACCTCTCCTAAAAAAGGAGTCCAATCATGAGAAGAGAAGAGTGGTTACATTTATCAAAAGGTGACTGGGGAAAAAACAAGGGAAAATGAAACAACCAACCAGCATCGACACAGTCCTGACTCCCTTATTTCCTAATGAGGGTTTATTTTACTTAACCCCTTCTGTGTTTAACGAGGAACCCTAACCACCATCATGCACTAAGTAGGTTCTGCCACTCTCTAAATGTTCAGCCTTCGTAAATTCTACTTGTAAGTTCATAACAACAAAGTCCTGAGTGATCAGACTGCTCTATGGTCATGTCTGAAGATAACCTCTCCTCTTACAACAAGAAGTCTGCAGACATCTCTATCAATGCAGCTGACACCTGCTTTTCCAAACAAATCCTCTCCATCACTACAAATGCATCTGCAGTGAAAATTGTACGACATTCTCATCACCAAATTTTTTTTCTTTTTGCTGTTGTTGTTGATGATGATGTCTGAGCATCTGTGTGTCCTCTGATCTTGTTATAGCATTTCTCTGCATGCTTCTCGCCACCTCTTTCCCTTACGATCTTACAGCCAGGCTTTTTCCGTCGCTGTTCCAGTGCCATCCATCTCCGCTGTATCTGAGGTCTCCTTGGGACCTACTGCCAGAGGATATTCTCCACTGCTGGTTCGCTTCGTTTCCAATGAATTAATGTCCTGATCCAGACTACACATGACACTACCTACCTCTCCCTGGAGTGCTCTCACAGCTTGTTCATGGAGCCAGGCTGTGCGAGTTACTCATCTGGAGAGAGGAGAAAGCCTCTGCATTCCCCCAACAACATTGCCCATGAATCGGTCTACTCTAGACTTTTCATGGTGATCAGTGAGAATTTTGATGAACATGCTGCAGAGTTCCAGTTTCGTCATGATTTAGTGATTGGGTTGTGCTCTGTCAAGACTATGCTTTTTTCCTAAATTGACGGCAACCAGACTCTTAAAAGATACGAAGTTGTGAAGATGTTGATACGAAAATCTGAGCTATGTGTATCTATGATGTTAGTCAGATTTCACTGTGCTGTCCTTTACGTCAGACTTCACTGTGCTGTCCTTTACGTCAGACTCCACTGTGCTGTCCTTTACATCAGACTTCACTGTGCTGTCCTTTACGTCAGACTCCACTGTGCTGTCCTTTACATCAGACTTCACTGTGCCGTCCTTTAGGTCACACTTCACTGTGCTGTCCTTTAGGTCAGACTTCACTGTGCTGTCCTTTAGGTCAGACTTCACTGTGCTAGACTTCACTGTGCTGTCCTTTACATCAGACTTCACTGTGCTGTCCTTTAGGTCAGACTTCACTGTGCTGTCCTTTAGGTCAGACTTCACTGTGCTGTCCTTTAGGTCAGACTTCACTGTGCTGTCCTTTAGGTCAGACTTCACTGTGTTGTCCTTTACGTCAGACTTCACTGTGCTGTCCTTTACGTCAGACTTCACTGTGCTGTCCTTTACATCAGACTTCACTGTGCTGTCCTTCAGGTCAGACTTCACTGTGCTGTCCTTTAGGTCACACTTCACTGTGCCGTCCTTTAGGTCAGACTTCACTGTACAGCCCTTTAGGTCAGACTTCACTGTGATGTCCTTTAGGTCAGACTTCACTGTGCCGTCCTTTAGGTCAGACTTCACTGTACAGCCCTTTAGGTCAGACTTCACTGTGATGTCCTTTACATCAGACTTCACTGTGCCATCCTTTAGGTCAGACTTCACTGTACAGCCCTTTAGGTCAGACTTCACTGTACAGCCCTTTGGGTCAGACGTCACTGTGCTGTCCTTTACATCAGACTTCACTTTGCTGTCCTTTAGGTCAGACTTCACTGTGCCGTCCTTTAGGTCAGACTTCACTGTACAGTCCTTTAGGTCACACTTCACTGTGCCGTCCTTTACATCAGGTGTCACTGTGCCATCCTTTAGGTCAGACTTCACTGTACAGCCCTTTAGGTCAGACTTCACTGTGCTGTCCTTTACATCAGGCTTCACTGTGCTGTCCTTTACATCAGGCTTCACTGTGCCGTCCTTTAGGTCACACTTCACTGTGCCGTCCTTTAGCTCAGACTTCACTGTGCCATCCTTTAGGTCGGACTTCACTGTACAACCCTTTAGCTCAGACTTCACTGTGCCGTCCTTTAGCTCAGACTTCACTGTGCCATCCTTTAGCTCAGACTTCACTGTGCCGTCCTTCAGGTCGGACTTCACTGTGCCGTCCTTTTGGTCGGACTTCACTGTGCCGTCCTTCAGGTCGGACTTCACTGTGCCGTCCTTCAGGTCGGACTTCACTGTGCCGTCCTTTAGGTCGGACTTCACTGTGCCGTCCTTTAGGTCAGACTTCACTGTGCTGTCCTTTAGGTCAGACTTCATTGTGCCGTCCTTTAGGTCAGACTTCACGGTGCTGTCCTTTAGGTCGGACTTCACTGTGCTGTCCTTTAGGTCAGACTTCACTGTGCTGTCCTTTAGGTCAGACTTCACTGTGCTGTTGCGTAGGTCGGACTTCACTGTGCTGTCATGTAGGATGGACTTCACTGAGTTGTCATGTAGGACGTACTTCACTGTGCTGTCATGTAGGACGGACTTCACTGAGTTGTCCTGTAGGTCGGACTTCACTGTGAAGTCTAAGCTTTTTTGCATCTGAACCTCTAGCACACTTGAGTAGCGGACGAGAGGAAAAATCCTATCACGATGTTTATGATGAGCTTCAAAGGCATGCAGTTCAGTCATCAACACTGTCCTACTCGATGTTTGAGACTTAAGACTTTCCTGTGTTAGAAGCTGATCACTGGTCTATCGGTCTTTCACGAAAATGATCGAGCTCTCCCAGACAGCATTTCAGGTCATGTTCCATAGAATCTTTTTCTGTTATCACAGGTTTCTTCGGCGACTTGAGCAAACAGCAGAGTAAGCGCACGCAGTCCTGTGCATGCTAAACACATGACCAGGGCCCACCACAGCAACTCGACAGCGGTGCCGGTCTTCAGCACTGTTCAGACACTGACAGGTTCTATGGCACTCGTGTTCAGATGTTACATGGACATGGAAGCGGTGAAGGCATAGCCCCCCCCCCCCCCCCCCCCTCCCAACCCCCCCAAAAAACAACAAAAAATACATTTTGATTTTATACACAGAAAAAACAAAATCCAGGTTTCAGCACAATTAAAAAAACGCAGTCAAACCAAAGCAGAAACATGCTATCACACCAAATGCAGTTTAATGGAGCATGAGATGCCTATACCCAGCAATGTCCACTTTCTAGCTTCTTCAACAGTTGCTGGAATGGACACGGCTTTTTGGAAACAACTTCATGCACTCGTTAGCAAAACAACAGTCATGAAAGTGACCAAACCCCTCTTCACAGCTCCATAAATTCAAACCAGTAAAACAAATACATTTGGTGAAAATAAATAAAGCACATGTTACAGCTCTGTATGTTCAAAACAGTAAATCAAATACATTTAGTGGCTTGACAAAGTAGACTCAAACACAAATCTGGTTGGTAGGTGGTGGTTTTTTGTGGTAAGAGACATCTTACAACATACACACAAAGAGTAAAGAAACCATATTAAGACATCACAACGAACAGGCATGTTCTTTTATCCAGTAATGACAGAAGAAAAAACACAGAAAACCAACGATACCCTACCAAACATATGGACTGATCATCTCATCATAAAGTTAACATTCCAAAGCCAGAACATGTCAATCATTAACTTTCAGTTTCACCAAGGAGGTGTCACTGCGTGCGGATTAGTCCACATACGCTACACCACATCTGAAAAGTTTTGAGACCACACTGCGCATGATTTAAAACTAATGGCTAATGACTACGATGAGAGAATTTAAGAAGAGGGTCTCGTGGCTATGACTGAGCGGATGACTGACCCACACATTAGCCCACCACACTGGTCAGACCTTGGGGAAACCTACCCGACATTCCTTAAAGCAGGTCAGTTCTCCAGGTTGTTGTCTACCCAAACAACACTTTCATACAGGACTGACCAAGTCAAAGGAGAGCTGAAGCCTTGTGAACAGTTGCACTTAGCACTGGAGGACACTGCCAGGACCAGGAACTAACAGAACTAAAATGTGCAAACTTGAGAATTTGGGCCCTCTAGGTTTTTTCCTTTATTATTTTGTTTATTAAAAAAAAAAAAAATGTTTTAGTTCATTCTTTTTTTTTTTGAAAGTTAATATGAAAAGAGGCAGGGAACAGGGAACAGTAAACAACAAACAAGTAGGGCAACTTGTGCTCCCACGATGAAACAAACACACGCCCACAATTCCAAAGGAATGCTGCCTATGACACTGAATCACCTAGCAGATACAACAGCACTTAGCACACAGAACAAACAAGGAAACCCCCCCCCCCTTTTTTTTTCTTTGTTTTTTTTTCCACTCTATCAAATGTTTCCATCAGAGATCAATGGGCATCAAAACACAAAACAACAAAAAACCCTCTGAAATCTCTACATCTACAAAAGCCTAAGCGCCGCCAACATTTTTGGTACACCTTGATAGAGAGAACTAGTATCCCCTCTGAACAGTATCACTGCCTAGTTCCCAATTTACAATGAAATAAAAGGTCATAAGGCAAAATAAACATTGCAGCCATACTCTCATGACATTCACGGCGTTGCTACTTCATCATTAGAACACAACATAAAAGCTGGCACATTTAGGAACTGTAGAATGAGAAAACGAAGCATCAAGACTTACTGTAACAAAGACAGGTGAACGGCGCCACAAAGGTAGAACAATGGTGAACAACAATGAAGAAAGATTTTAAAAAATAAATAAAAAGACAATCAAAGACAGCAAAGAGAGAGAGAGAGAGAGAGAGAAATCTGTTGCTCAGAATTTCCTGAAGGCTAGAACGTAAACAAGTACAGTAGCTCTTACTCCTATAAGAGTACACATCAGACACAAATGGATCATTTCCAACATTCAAAAGTACAAGTACTTCTCCCAAATCATCGCCTTGGCTTAAGGCTGTGCCAGACCAACTGATGTAGGCCAGAACACCAAGGCTACATCAAAATGTTGTTATGCTCTGCATAGTTATGCAGGTATTATCTTCAGTCGTGACAAGCTCCTAGCATATTATTAGTCTCCAAAATCCCTCAAAGTTGGCGTGAGGCTGCCCACATGGCGGGGTAATCAAAAACAGTCACACACGTAATGTTCTCATCCCTGGCTGATGCATTTGTACCATAGCGTTCAAGTACTTCAGCTGTTCAGATGATCCCTGGAGTCTTTTCGCCAGGGTACGACAACAAACAAACAACAGCATACCAAATCACAACATTTATGAAGATGGGATTCTATTCCATACGCTTACAGTTAGACTCTCACCCAAGTCAATATTAATGCACATTAATCAAGTGTATTAATAATGCAGCATGCAATTCTACCAGCAATAATACTGAAGACATATGGAGAAAAAATGTTACAAAATTCTGTACTCTGAACAAATAGACAGTGGAGAGAAAAAAAAATCTAGCAAATACCACTTCAGTCATCATGACAATCATACCTTGGCAAAGAAACTGTACTATATTATTGTCAAAAAGAAAAAACAAAGGCACATAACATGTGATAATACGCAAGCATTTACAAATTAACTCAAAATATCAAATGTATACAATCAAATATTTTTGAAGCAAAGCAAGTGCAGTACACAATGCAATGGCACTATTAACAAGGTTATGTTGCTTATAGCCCAGCCGACCGCAAAGGGCCCAGTATTACAAATGTTCGTAAGGAAACAAATGTGTTGCAATTAACCTAAAGGTCAGCCCACCGGATTTTACACCTGACAGTTTGGTGGCTCTAATCCCTGCAATTTCCAGAGACTGAAGGACGTGGAACATTTTCCGATTTCACAGAGGCAGACCAGCCAGTCCACAACCCTCCTTCCCTCCCCCTCCCCCCTCCCAACAACCTAACAACTCCTCCGCCCACCCCCCTCCTGTGTGTGTCTAAGTATGCAGATATTCAAATCTTTCCTGTCAAAGTTTGCATTTAAGCCTCATACATTTTCAGTGGCTTATAGAACAGTTCTGGAAACCTAAAAACTACTAATCTTTGATAATCCACAGTGAAGGTATCAGCGAATATACATGCATGTAGTGTCACACAGTTCCAACGCAGCCGTGTCAGACACTGTATGGAAATGGTTTGTCTTCTGTGTCATCCAGTCCTGTGCGTTGCATCATTCACAATCTTCAGTTTGGGTTAAGACCATGGTTCTTCCTCAGTGGCTCTTCAGAGTGGCCCTTAATCAGACAAAAATCTTCTGACTTCCCCTCTCCTTCACACGGTCAATTCCAAGCTGTGAAAAGCCCAGTCTACAATGGTGCACTAGTCCATGATGGTTGACAACACAAAAATAGTTATGTCTTAACAGTAAAACCTCCCCAACCAAGGGAAGACTCTGACGTTATCCCCACTGATGATCCATCATTTAAAGGTTTGTCTATGACACAGAAAATGAAGCACCAAGAAATCAGTGTTGTTCTACACAGCTAAAAATGTCACCAGCATTTACCATCCTATATGATTTCTAAATAAGTTTGAAAATTACTTAGATAATACATACTGTTCAATAATGGCATGCATAACTACAGCCGACTCAAATCTCTGACACACACACACACACACAAACTACACGCACATACATAGAAACATGCACACGCATACACACACACACACTCGTGCACATATACATACACATCAAACAACACAGAAAGTAAGATATCAGAAACAGAGAAGAGGAAACTGCTGGGCGAGAGTTCAGAAGGTAGACGGACTACTACACAAAAACAGAACAACACTCATAAAAATACACTCCCACTGGAGATCCCTCACACCCACACACACTACACAATGATCACACCTCAAGACTGCACAC
Source organism: Conus canariensis (assembly GCA_033310375.1). Classification (NCBI taxonomy): domain Eukaryota; kingdom Metazoa; phylum Mollusca; class Gastropoda; order Neogastropoda; family Conidae; genus Conus; species Conus canariensis. The sequence goes on from CM065737.1 coordinate 54,396,392, forward strand.
ACCGGGAAACATGGGTGATCATTCTGAAGACGCTGACCTCTGCATGAACTGTGCACTCTAAACCTGAACTTTTCAAAGTGAGGTGACTGGCGGAGGAAACTGAAACAACGTTTAAAATGAACTTAAAGTAAAAATGCGACAGATTTGGACTTTTCAGGTCTTCTTCACACAAGATGAACAACATTTAGGAAAACGAAAACAAAGAACGCGCCTGGTTTTCATTCAACGCCCATCTTGTGCTGATCTCTGAGAAGAGAACCGATTGCTCTTCTTCATCTTCGTTGTCCTGAATGTTGCTTCCCTTGCCTGAAGAAGACCAAAGAGGTCTAAACGCGTCGTGGTTTGCCTTGTAATTTCTTTGTCCATGTTAACTGGTGGATTTAGTTTCAATTCCTTTTGAAATCTGAACTTTGTGGAATCTATGGCTGGATCCACAACACACGCACCCATTTCGGTGATGAAGAAGCAGTTCATGTTGCCGCCATTTGCAGTGCTATTTTGAGTTGGTTGATTAATTATTTCAGTGACGGAGCTCGATTTCAAGATCATGTGTATGTGTGTGCTTGAGAGTGTGTGTGTGTGTGTGTGTGTGTATGTGTGTGTGTGTGTGTACACATCTGAGTGGGTTTGTGCTTGTATGTGTGTGTGTGTGTGTGTGTGTGTGTATATATATATACATAATGGTGGACAATTAAGTAGTGGGAGAAAATAAATGTGCATATATATATATTGTGATAAACAATACATTAAATGAGGGGACTGGGAGGACAGCAAGAGGGGGAAGGGAGGGAGGGAGGGGGAAAAAAGGGAAAGAAAGAGAGAGAGAGAGAGACAGACTGACAGACACAGACGAAGACCAATTTCACCGATGATCCTTTTCACAAGATTAGAATATTCTTAATGTATTCCTTTCGCTTAAGGGTTTGTTCCAAGTTTATCATTGCTATGTTAAACACTGGCAGAACCTTTGCTTTATCGGACAGTATATTGTCCCCATGTTTAACGCTGGCAGAACCTTTGCTTTATCGTACAGTTTATTGTCCCCATGTTAAACACTGGCAGAACCTTTGCTTTATCTAACAGTATATTGTCCCCATGTTAAACACTGGCAGAATCTTTGCTTTATCCGACAGTTTATTGTCCCCATGTTAAACACTGGCAGAACCTTTGCTTTATCTGACAGTTTATTGTCCCCATGTTTAACGCTGGCAGAACCGTTGCTTTATCTGACAGTTTATTGTCCCCATGTTAAACACTGGCAGAACCTTTGCTTTATCCAACAGTTTATTGTCCCCAGTTAAACGCTGGCAGAACCTTTGCTTTATCCGACAGTTTATTGTCCCCATGTTAAACGCTGGCAGAACCTTTGCTTTATCCGACAATGAACCGGTTTAAACCAGTCTAGTCGGTGAACGTGACCTCACTTCTCTACCTTCTTTTCCCCCACTTTCTCCGCCCGCCCGTTTCCTACTCTTTCTTGGAATTTTCCAGTTTCATTACTCTGACAAAAACCAGCTTTCCGGCATGCCAACAGACTCTGCTCTCTTCCTGGCCTGCCTCACCGACAGATTTTCAGCTTTTCTCTTTCACTGGAACAGTGTTCTCTCTCAGTAGGGTACCTGGTTTCTGAACGGCGACAGGTTCCACAGTTCACCTGCATCCGGCGCTCCGCCTCTCTCTCTCCTCCCACCCCTCCATCCATCTGCTTTGCTTCTCCTCTCCCCCGGCCCCTTCTAACCTCCTGACAAAAGTTTCTTAATACCCGTCAGTCCGCAGGAGGTTTATGCAGTACTTTGGGCGCCTACACACCTACTACTAGCTTTACAACAATATTATCTGTCACATGCCCACACCCACATTACTTAATGCATCCTACATGCCTACTATTAGCTTTACGACATAACTATCTGTCACACGCCCACACTCGTAATACTTAAGATGTCCTACATGCCTACTACTAGCTTTACGACAAAACTGTCTGTCACATGCCCACACCCGAACTACTTACGGCGTCCTACACACCTACTACTAGCTTTACGGCATAACTATCTGTCACACGCCCAAACCTGTAATACTTAAGGCGTCCTACATGCCTACTATTAGCTTTACAACAGTATTATCTGTCACATGCCCACACCCATAATACTTCAGGCATCCTACATGCCTACTACTAGCTTTACTACAATAATATCTGTCACACACCCACACCCATAATACTTAAGGCGTCCTACATGCCTACTTCTAGCTTTACTACAATAATATCTGTCACATGCCCACACCAATCAACACTGACATACCTGTCGCTCTATACGATACGACACAAAATGCACCTGCTGTGACCTTGACCTTATCACAAGGCCAGTGAGAAACATCCCAGGCTTTCAGAGGCTTCAGCAACCCACCCAATGTCAAGGTCCATCTGAGCTGGTCAAGATGGTTCTCAAGAAACAAGCCCTGAAGCTAAAAACACCTGCTCCTCGGCCTTGCGCCCTTCGGCCAAGGTCAACGACAAACATGATGGATACTGTTCATCAACCAATCAACAGACTCTGTACCCAGCCAGGTCTTCTACCAATCCTTTTCAATAACCAAAGCCTCTGACCCAGTCAAAGGCCCAACCCCAACGCACACACATGTGAATGTCATGCTTAGAGATTATACCCATTTTAAAAGTTATTGTATACAGAAGAAAACACTGCGCTGTCAGTTCTTCAATGAAGGTTGATGCTAAAACAATTGAACCTTTTCAACAATCAAAACACTCTCCCTCAGTCAAAGGCACAATACACACACACACACACACACACACACACCACACACACACACACACACACACACACACACACACTCACACACACATGTGACTGTTATGGCTTTAGAGAGTCCTTACATGCAACAGAAAAAAAAAATGCTGCCATCAAACTCAGGCATGTTGCAGATCTCAGTGGGAAAATTATAACAGTTCAGATCCGCAGTCCTAGCGTGATGTGCTTCAGTATGAACGCATACATGTGACAATGTACACATGCATTTGCAAGCATATGCATATGTGTGTGTGTGTCAGTAAGTGTGTGTGTGTGTGTGTCTGTGTGTGTGCGTGTGTGTGTGCGTGCGTGAGTGCGTGTGTGCATGCATGTGTGTGTGTGTGTGCATGTATGTGTGCACGCATGCATTCATGCACGTGTGTGTATGTATGAGACAACAAAAACATCTCTCTCCGCTTATACAGATGAAGGAACACACAGTTAACAAAGATACAAAGCAAAAGTCGGACATGTTGCAGTGCCAGAAGTCACAAGGTCCATCAGCTCTCTCCGCTATGTGGGCACCGGAATTTTCCCGTCCCTGGTCAAACAAAAACACCAGCCATTAGAATAAAGAAAGGGAGAATTCAACGAGCTGAATACAGAACACAATAAACACCAGCCATTAGAATAAAGAAAGGGAGAATTCAACGAGTTGAATACAGAACACAATAAACCACAGCCATTAGAATAAAGAAAGGGAGAATTCAACGAGTTGAATACAGAACACAATAAACAACAGGACAACCATCACAAATCAAAGCAGTCTTTGCCAAGTCATTAATGTAATGACGGAAAAATTGTTAGCCTGCACTTGTTCTCCCCCTCTGCTACATTGCTCAGGAAAATAAGGGTTTCTCACACTTTTCTCAGCTGACTGGTCCTTTCATCCAGCTGTGGGGACATTGCTTGCCAACTAGGCCTAAAATAAAACATCTCATGGAGTTAAAATCACCCTTCTTCAAAAACACCCCTCTTTCTCTGCCTTCTCTTTGATTCCATATATAACTTCCACTCTTTGATTAACACATACTTCGATACGCATTGCCCCCCCCCCCCCCCCCCCCACCCCCCAACGTCAAGCCCGAGTTCCCTTGTTGAGCAGGGAGAAGGGAAGGGGTCTTTATGTTTGGTCAGGTAATTGTATTTTTCAAAGAAGTTAATTCCACTGAAAAAATCCCTTTTTCTCATACTTACCTGGCTAGACTGGATACTGAAAAGGAAGGTGAGATGACAAGGAATACACTCCCTTGTCAGAGAATGTCCTCGTCTGCTTACAGTACCTAAACAACTTAGACCTAACTCACTTTTGGATTAGCACCAAGACAAGCATAATGTGACATGGTGTTGACGTGACATTAAAAAAAAGCCTACACTACGGATATTTAAAAACTTTGAATCAGAAGACCACGCTTCACACTGGGGGTATTGTCAGCTATGTTAAATGATCGAAAACATTCTTAAAATTTAATGATTGCAAGCCACCCTTTTTTTGGACTGGAGCAGGTTACAAATCTTCTCTTCAACCTTGTTCTATCAATTCTGAAAAGCTAGTACGGGAAGAGGAAAGTAAGGTATGGCGAGTTACTGGCCAGGTCGTGTTGCAGTCTACATAATGATCACTCTATCCTAACATTGAAGGTTTTGATTTTGGGGGGGTTATGTCCCTTGGGTGGAACCAGCCAAAGGCTGACTGTGACTCTCCTGCAACTGCACAGGTAAATGTCTGTCACTGCCACAATGTACTGCTGGCAGAAACAACCCCAAGTTCCAGTGCCCTGATCTTGACCTTGAGGGATATGTACTCCCCCTACCCCCACCCCCCCACCCCTGAAAGGTATACGCTTTGTCCCATCACTCTTTGGATCCAGGTACTCACAGTTTAGGGCATCATACCAGCAGTTTTCAGACATGCCAACACTTCTGCACCTTAAGAAGCGAGTCTGTCAGACTAAATTCACGAGCACCCAAACCGGAGAGATCCTCTTCTTCTTCTTCTTTATACACTCAGACAGGAACCCAAGAGGCACTGACGAAGGCTGCTGTACGGTGGAAGCCCTCCAGAGATCCAAACAGCTTCTATTTCGTCGATGTATTGGTAGGCCAAGTCTCTGCTCTTAGCACCAGAGAGATTACCTGCACCCCCCCCCCCCTCCCTCCATCCTCCTCCCCTCCCAGCATCCAGGACAGGGAGAGGGTCCTGGAGGAGCCAGAGGGAGGGGAAGAGTAGGGGAGGTCAGTGTCAGTGCCCAGGGCTGCTGGTGAGGCATGCTGGGAAAGAAAGGTTGGCTGGCGGTGTGACAGCACCGTTCAAGCTCCAGGCCATGAGTCGTGGAACTCCGGAGAGGGCATGCACCGTGCTGACTGTAGAGGGCATGCACCGTGCTGACTGTACGTGCCAGGGAAAGGGTCAAAAGACAGCATTTTTCAATGTCATATTTTTCTAGTGTCCTGTTCAGGGACTGATGCTTCTTTCACGGGTTCCAATATTTCTTAGAAGGAGAAAGGTTATCTGAGGACAAGAGGTAAATTCCATTGCAGAGATTTGCCTGGCTGCGTTCACTCAAGAGAAAAGAAAAAAGAAATCTAGACACCAGCTCCTTGAGGAAAGTATCATGAATCACACTGGATCCTTTCTCGTGAAATGAAAAGTCTTAGTACAGTCAGACTGCTAGCATGGTGCCGGGTTGCTTGCCTTTTTCATGCACGTTTTCCACGAAACATGCAATGCCCTCTGTCTAAGCGGACTGCAGCGTGATACTTAAATCACTGCACTTTGCGGGAAAACATGTTCTATTTGTGTCAGAGACTTTCTGGCCTTCAAAAAGAATCTTTTTTTCTTTGTAATGCAAGGCATGAATCCTCTGGTCTTGGGCAAGGACTCCTGCAGAGAGGCAGAGACGCTGGGCCTTGGCGCCAACGCTTCTTGAGAAGGCTGTCTGGGTGGTGACTGTTCAAGAAGATCCTGCCTGTGAGTGAGAACGAGGGGAGGCACTGCCAGGAGGGTCAGCAGAAGATTCGGCCACCGTCTGCACCAGTTCTGGGGCGACCAGACTAAGCTGGAAGTTCTCCTGCATACTCTTCTTCAGGATCTGCTGAACCTGAGGACAGAGAGGGGAAAGGCACACGGCAGTTACTTCCCCTCCCAGGACAGGGAGAGTTAATCCCCTGCATGAGCTCTGGGATCCAGACCCAGACAGACAGAGATTAGTTGTTCATTGTTCCACTCAGTGGCAAACAGGTCTGTCTGCAGAGTGACCCACCTTTGTCACGACACCTGGGACACTTCTTCTTCACGACCTGTTCTGGTGGAAAACGCTGTTTCATCTTGGCAGAGACTCTGAAATGGGCTCTGAATAGGCCCGTGATGTGGCATGCAGAAAGAGAGATCTACAAACGCTTGCAAAGTTCCAAGAATTGGAAAAGCCGATGGTTAAGCAACCTGAAGTGGTTCTCACCCTGACTCCAGACATATATGCAATTGCCATGGAATTTAAAGAGACAACACTAGTCTTTCCGCTGTGGGCAGATACTGAATTGAAAACTGCTGCTTGTATCTCCATATGTTTATATGCTCCGGAGACTCCTGAAGACAAAACGCTTCTCTTGCCTCTGAAACTGTGGACACAGATGAGTGAGCACTCCTGGCCAAAGTGCTCCTGTCTACAAAGATCGTTAGGAGGAAACTTACTCTTTCCAATGGCTAGAACCCTGTTCTTAATATTCAGTGCAGCTGCATCCCTTAGACCATAAATGAGTGAACAGGGGATTTTTTTTATAGTTGTGATGGAACGGCGCTATGGCTCGTCCAAGGAGTGCGGCAGTGTTGCTCTAACCATGGAACAGCTTTTCGTGAACGGGTCGACTGAGTTGCCATAACTATTGCACGGTGCATCGCGAAAAAGCTAAGAGGGCCAAGCACGGCAACCTACAGTCGCTGAAAGCCCTCTGAACAAATGAAGGTGCAGACTGCTTGGGCGCATATTTCAGCTGCCGCCAAACTGAAGCTGATGACAGTCTGAATTTCTCATGGAGGAGCTGGAACCCCTTGCAGAAAATCCACACTGGCAACCATCTTTTTCTCCTGGGAAACAACTCACACCTGCTCTAACATGCACTCCCAGGTATGTAAAATTCATCAAGATAAACCCTCTCTAACTTCGGCAGGCTGACTATGCAGTTAAGAGTTGCTAAGGTAGTTTCTAGAAACAATAAGTCCCTAGATCAGACTCTACGAGGAACGAGATTCTTCAGATAGTTGTCTAGATAATCTGATGATAAAGCCAACCTTCTGGAATGAATGGACAAGACTACAGCGTCCACAACTATAGAAAGCATCAACCAAGAAATACAGGAGAGCCTGGAAAGAAGAGTCTTGAAGGCAAAGATCTTGTCCAGGAAAACAAGCCAAAGGTATTTCTGAGTCAAGAGCTGTATGAGGATACGGAGGCAGGATTTTCAGAGACTGAGACTGACAGCCATCATCTCCTGGATGCAGAGATTGCTGAATTTTCCATGAACTTGGAAGCTGAGGTGTGCCTGTTCAAGCAGCTGCGGTCTTTGACAGGCGAACATTTCCTGTTCTTCTTCGCGGATCAAAAAGAATCCCAGGAGGTTAAGGGGCAGGAAACTCCTGAGATCGCTCGCTTTGAGGCAAAGGGCCATTCTCTCTCTGAAACAACCGCCAACTACATGAATTTCCAGGAAATTCCTACAAAGTGCTGATGCCAGAAGAGCAGGGACTCAGGCAAAGACACCCTCAGGCCTCCCAGCATCACCTGAAAGACTCAATGGGTCTAAAGTAAGGTCCTCCTGGTGGACCACAAAGAGGACCACAGCCAGCTGCCCACAGGAATCAGAGTTCAGGGCCCAGAAAGTCACGGTTTGCCACCCCTACTGTGTGTGCATTCCAGACCATCCAAACAAGAGAGATGGCAGGAACCAAGTCACAATAGGTCATCCAGAAGAAGGCGGGGTTGGGGTGGGGTGCAGTTTGGTAGCCTTGAACTGACACACAAACCAAACAAAAAAACAAAAACAAAAAAAACCAAACAAATATGCATCCTGGATGGAGGAGGGGGGCATGAGTCGCAGCCAGTTTCAAAAGGCTTCTGGAAGGTCACTCTAAAAGGAGCTGTGCTCTGAAGGGAACCTTGTCTTGGCACAGCCTTGACACTATCAACATGGACCCTGGTTCTGCTCTATGTGCCCAGTTAACACTGCAGTCACAGCACTGAAATTCCCTCAGGACACCTGATTTTGACCATTTTTAATTCATCTTCCTTAAATGCCTAAATCCGACAGAGACTTTATTTTTGTACAGTGAAATAGAGCTGTCTTTCATCTTCTTGATGATAAATGATTTAAAAAGTCAAAATAATTATTTTGTTGTTGAAAATGACATACTTTGAATGAGGCGCACTGATTCAATGCTTGAAGACGCCAACAGGCTGGTTGCTTTCTCTTCAAATTAACCAATGAAACCGACTGTTAGTAACCTGCTAACTGGTATGATATGACATAGGATGGACCATACCTATAAGCTGACACCGCTGCTTAAAACTTCTCCTGGAAATTCAGTCATATTTATTTTTAGAAGACCGTTGCTATCTTTCTCGCAACGTGTCCTGAGTGACAGATGGCTTGCCGCGAGTCTTTTTGTCCCACGTCGCCAAGTGGTAGGCTGGGCACCGCGATCATTCTCGCATTCCCCCCCAATGATCGTTCAGACGTCGCCTCTTTCTGAATCTCTCTCACAAATGCTGGATTTCCAGACGGTTAAGCATGGTTAATGTGTCGCTTCTCAGGTTGTCCTTTCTGTGGAATTCACGTTTTTTCCTCAGAGGTGGTGTGCAAGAGGGGAGAGGGGTGCATGGCGTTTGCAAGAAGGATGGGGCCTTGTTCCCAAATGTCTATGGCTCCAGTCAAGAAATTAAAAAAAATCCAAAAGCACAATGAAAATACTTTTCGAAAGGAGAGAAAAAGTCAAAGGAAGAATTTCATAGCACAGCAGTAGTGGCAAAAAAAACAACAACCAAACAAACAAAAAGCATCATAAACTCTTCCTGGATTCAAAAGGACCCCTGACAACCATTTTTCGAAAAGTCAGTTTCACCATTCTTTTAAGTCTCCACACCTCTTCCCCCTTGCCTATTTAATTCACTTTCATCATTCATTTGTCCCCACACCTCTTCCCCCTCGCCCATTACTTTTACAAACTCTCACTCTCTCCCTCACCCCCTTCCATCCATCCATTTCCCCTCCCCACCTCTTCCACATTACCAACATCCTCCTGTCATCAACTTTTGGGGTAAGTGCACATCTACCTGACAAAAGTCTAGATCTCTAAAAAAAAAAAAAAAAAAAAAAAAAAAAAAAAAAAAAAATGCAGATTTCCCACCACCCCTTCCCACACAGTGTGGTCTGCCGTTGTAATTTCGCCTGTGCTGAAAATGACAAAGTCCTAAAACCAACACTTTCACAATCATCACATAGAATGAAGCTTTATACTTTAAAAAAAGTTCAAATGCAAAAATAGTAAACTAGATAAACCGTCACATTTACAGAGTAAAAAGGGAATCTGGAGACACAGATGGCATAACAACCATTGCATGACAGTTAGGCCTCCCATCCTTTACCAACAGAATTCATACGCTTGTGTTTTTTTCCATTGGAAACTGGATATGACATAATCACTCCATAAATAATGCTGTACAGATTCTACAACACTGCATGTCTCAAAATGTCGTTACTGCTCTGAACAAACCTTCTACAAAACTGGTAGCATACTGTATTGTCTGAAAGTTTGTGTTCACTGGCATGGACTGCCAACAGTCAAGTGTACAATGGCACAGACAGGTATGTAAACATGTACACAGACACGCGGCACAAAAACATGTATGCACGCCCTTTCATTCTCTTTTACTACTTGATATCTCTTGTGAACAGAAAGAATATGAAGACAATGCCACTCCTATTACTACTGATACTGTTTCATCTGCATGCATGCGTGCACACAGGGACACACGCCCACATACACACACAACGACAGACCAGGCAACAGAAACGTGCTGCGAAATCATTCTTCCTTCTCTGTTTTTAACAATCATGCTGCAATCATGCCTCTAATATCAGCAGAATTTTAAAAAAAACATCAAACCCACTAACATGCCCTGACATTCAGAATTACAACAGGAATGGGCTTATTAAAGACATGGAAATATTTGAACCTGTTTATACACCAGCCTGCATGCATGCATGCATGCACACACACACACACACACACACACACACACACACACATACTCAGAGACACACACACACACACACACACACACACAGGCACAAACACATTAAAAACCATAGACAGTATGCAAATTTCCTCCCCCCCCCCCCCCCCCCCCCCTCACCCTTTGTTCCATTCCTTTCCCCCTTTGCAAAACAACTTTGTTGGGGAGTGGACTTCATTTGCTGGTATTCCTCCCATGATCTACAAATGATCCAGATTGATATAAATCATAGAAAGAAACACCCTTTCTCACTCACTCCCTACAAAGTACCAGGCACGCAAGCAGTAAAGTCAACAAATCAGGTCACATACCATTTCTTCCTCCGAACTGAAACAGAAACAAAAGAAATCATAAACACAGTATTAATTCTGTTTTCTCTGATTCAATCCTTGACACTGGATTGAAAGGTAAGGTAAGGTAATGTTGCTTATAGCCCAGCCGACTGCAAGGGGCCATATCAGGGCTGACACCGCGTTGAAGTCAACTCACAAGTCATTCATTCACACAACCCTTTAAAATACACCTTCTAAAAACCCACCCAAAATGTTGTTAAAACATCTGTCCACAGTAAAACCTCAGATCAGATGAAAAATGTTAAATCTCTTTCAAAAATTCAAAGATCACATCAGGTGAAACATCTCTGAACAAGGTTTTCATGGAATCTACTACTAAGTGAGTCTGATGTGCATCTTCTGCAGAGCTATAAACGTGTAATTTTTTTTTTTCTTCTTCCTTTCTTTCCGAAATGAATGTTAAACATAAATTTACAGCACGCTTGGGTGCACTTTCAAGGCCATGGATACAGGACCCACTGCTCTGCTGCTGTACAAAATGAATCATGATGTCAGAACTGTTGCTCCAGAATGCCATCCCATAGCAAAACCATTATCTACTAGCATTCTGACATGCACCAGATCTTTTAACCCTTTGACATCTGAACCCACTGCAGTCTGCCGCAGCTTCCTGCCAGTCACTCAGCTGTGTTGGTGATTTCCTCATCAAGCATAAAGCTCTGGCTTGTTCACGCCCCCCAACCCCCACCCCCTTGAATGAATCTTCCTCCTTAGGCCAAACTAAAATCAAGGAAAGACTGGTGCTAGTCTGGGTACTATATAGCCATAGCGCTTCTTTGTATGCTCAAAAAGTAAAAAAAAAAAAAAAAAAAAAAAAAAAATGTTCAAACAGCAGGACAAGTTTCTCTGTGACACTTTCGAATGCGAAAGGGTTAACCATAGGCCTACCACTCAAGTGCATGATTATTCACCCCTGTTCATACAAAGCACTGATCGCAGACATGACAACCACACACTGGGCTGGTACATGCATCTTGTCCATATATAAATATAGATATATATAAATATCTTTTTTTTCTTTTTTTTAAGGTATTCACAGTTTGGATCTTATTGGCTTTGGTATGAACTTGTTCTGCCCCTGCAAAAGACTCACAGACAGCAGAAGCACAGACAAGATCAGGAAGAATGCTGAGAATGTTTTCTTTTTCTTTTCTTTTTAATTTTACTTCTTTTTTTAATTTTCTAAAAATTAGAAAACTTCTTTAAAATTTCATTTCATTTGTTCATTTGTTTAATTTTTCATTTATCTTTTAAACATTTTCATTTGCTGTGAATGAAAGTACAAATAATATCCCTACATACAGACATATGTATGCTGAAAACATTTTCTTTCTTATCTTTTTTGCTTCTTTTCAAACATTTTCATTCCTTTTCAATGAAAGTACAAAATAACATAAATACATGCAAATATATATAACTACATATATTATATATAACTACATATATGAAATCTGCATTAAAAGGCATGGTATCAAATCACCTTTTATACACATGCATATAACATTCAAACATACATAAATGCATTCAAAACCACATACAACACGTATCAAATGAAATCTGCATTACTTCGCATGCCATCATATCACCTTATACACACATACATATATATATATGTATATATATATACACACACACACACACACACACACACACACACATATATATATATGGACACACACATATATAGACATGCACATATGTATCTATCTTTTTTTTGTTTGTTTTTTGTTTGTTTGTTTTTTTTTGCTGTCCCAACTTCTGCGCCACCTCAGAGGTAGTGCACCCACGCCGCTCATTCCGACACCCCGTCCACAGCCACAGCCCGGTCGGCCCCGCCGCAGCCCTGGCACCGGCAATCCACAGGGAGCAGTCAATATCAAGTCGTCAAGAGGCAACCCACCGGAGGAGACACTGCACTGCTGCTGAGTCACTTCGGTGGTGTTCAGTGGCGCCTGTTCTGATCTAACATACGCAGGACACCACCTACTAAGCCCCCTACTGACGACAATAATTGCTTAGTCGCGGAGCCAGCGTGAGTGAGCTCTCCCTCCGGAGGGCGCCACCACGTCCATCCAACGACAGCCCCCATGGACTCGCCGATACCGGTGACCACGACGGAACCAAACCAAGGCCACAGACGTGGGACAGGACATCGAAACTGAGGTCACCATGAGAGCAGGGCATGAAGGGCCACAGAACTTGAGACTTTTTTTTTATTTTATGCTGATCGATGAGAATGAGGATGATTAAGATGATCCTACGGATTTCCATTTCGGTCTGAGACTACATGACAGGGCTGTACTCTACGCTTACTTTCATAATATATCCCGGCGTCAACCAGGCCTGAGAGATACAGGCTCCTGCAGTGTTGGTCAGGAAATTTGAGCAACACTCTAAGAAACGCATCCATTAAGTGGATGAAGCTCGACTGTGTGGTCCCAGTCTTCCCAACTGAGTCCGCAGCAAACTCAACTCTGGGTAGGAGCCGGTCGGGGCAGAAAAAACCCACAAGACTCTGATGGGATTCGAACCCACAACCTCCCAGCCGGGAGTCCGCGACGCATATGTATCTATCTATCCATCTCTCTCTCTATATATATATCATTAAAGTCCCCTGAGGAAGACCAGAAAGGTCAAAATATTGGGAATGTTCACATATACACACACCAGACCTGTTTACCCCAAATTCGTGTACCTGTAATATCTCAGACAAAAACCTGTAATCTGAAGAAAAAAAAAAGAACTGTAATCTTCCTAATCACAATACTTTTGCAACTTTTGAAGATTTGGAAGAGCCGGCCATTGGCGCATAAGACCGCTTCCTTCGTCGCCATCTTTAACATGGTAAAAGATGCAAGGCACACTGGGAAATGTCTTCTTACTGCTTTTGACCGAAACGGTACCAGATGAAACTTTGCGTTTAACAATTTTCTTTCTTTGAATTTTTTCACGTAATTTTTTTTGGGGGGGACGTAATTCCCGTAATTTCAATTTTTTTTCCCGTAAAAATTACAGCAAAATCGTAAGGGTAAACAGGTCTGCACACACACACACACACACACACACACACACACACACACACACACACACACACAAATAGAAAAACGATTGATACTGTTGTCTAGAGAAAATAATGTCAGTGAAAGCAAGATGGTAAGACAGAAGGTTGAGATGGAGGGAAAGGATGCTGGGAACATAATCCACTTCTCTCGACAATTACCGACACACTGTCCCAGCTCAGCCCACCAAAACGACCCGTGAAGAGCTCACCCCATGAGACGGACTCCCTGCATTCCCCCCCCCCTAACGCAGACAACCCCCCCCACCCCCACCCCTTCACAACAATAAGACCATGCTTACAAACAGGCAGAAATACAGCAGAACAACAACACACATTTCAAACAGTTTCACTGGGAAGAGGATACTCTATACATGGATATTCCTCAGCAAGCAACCCACCCAGGAATGGGGTGGGGGGTGGGGGAGGGTGGGGGAATCCACCCCAACATGCAACACATGCACGAGACACGAACCTTCACGACAATTCACGTGACCGAAACAGCTAACTAATTTCACCCAAGTCTATCCTATACTCACCAACGCAGATGATGACTGTTACAATAATAACCGCCGCCACAACTCCAACAACAATGCCCACAATACAGCCAGTTTCGCAAACGTGTTCATGAGCTATGAAAAGAAGACAGTGTAACGAATCATGAGATAACACACACAGCACGACCCAAATTCATTACTGAACACGCACACAACAGTGGGACACAGCCTCTCTGATAAATGCGCAACTAATATGTTCCAAGCTATCCACATAACTGGACAGTATATGACTAACCTAAAACATTTCAGGCAATACACCATATCTGCGGGCCTTGTCAGGCAATATAATGAATTTCCTAAAGATCTCAAGCAGTGAGCATGGTCTGAACAAGGTGGGGTGGGTGGGGTGGGGGGGGGGTGGGGTCGCCAGTTTTACTTAGACTGCCTGAACACCTAAATTTCAACAGTAGACAATTTTTTCTTTTTTTTGGTTTTGTTTTGTTTTGTTTGGTTTGGTTCATCCTCTGTGTCTTCTTAGCTCCCTCTCTTAGCATTTGGCGTAAACTCCTGCACTATTTCAGTCATCCCCCCCCCACCCCCCCACCCCCCACCCTACAAACAGCCATGGCCAGGTTCACCAGTCACAGCACCAGCAGCACACTCCATAGGGAGCTAATGATATATCAAGTCAACCCGGAGGTCACCCAGCCGAAGAGACACTGCAGTTCTGTGATGCTCCACTGAGCGTGTTCTGATCCAACTGACCCAAGACATCGCCTTCTCCTTATTTAATTGCAGTGTCAGTGTGAGTGATTTCCCCTCTCCCCACTCCACCCCACCCCACCCACGCGACGGTGCCACTCTTATTGATCCAATGACAGTGCCCCACCCATGATCTTGCCGAAACTTACTACTTCCCATGCAAACCTGCCATGAACATGGGCCAGAACTGGCAATCAACACTGGAGTCGCTCCCACAAAAAGCAGGGGCTTGAGAAAGAAGCCACAGAACTGAACCATTCTCTTTATTCTTTATCATTTTCTGATGAGGGGTGAGGAGGATGGTGACGATGGCAGCACCATTCTGGTCGGAGATTATAGGGCAGGGTCGTACTCTTCACTTGCGTTCATGATCTGAGCGTCACCAAGGCATGGGAACGACAGGAAGATGGGCACCACTTTTCTCACTCCAAGACACATCCCAGTAAGTGGCTGAAATGTAACCATGCGGTTTCAGCCGTTCTGCTCTAGTCCACAGTACCAGGCAGAAGCCAACCAGAGCTGAACTATTCCATAAATAACTCTAGCACACTCAACACTAAGTGGAAGCCACCCAAGGCTGAACTATCCTATGAATAACTCTAGCACACTCAACACTAAGTGGAAGCCACCCAAGGCTGAACTATCCTATGAATAACTCTAGCACACTCAACACCAGGTGAAAGCCACTCAGGGCTGAACTATTCCATAAATAACACTAGCACACTCAACACTAGGCGGAAGCCACCAGTGCTGAACTATTCCATAAATAACTCTAGCACACTCAACACTAAGTGGAAGCCACCCAGTGCTGAACTATTCCATAAATAACTCTAGCACACTCAACACTAAGTGGAAGCCACCCAGTGCTGAACTCTTCCCCAAGTGGAAGCCCACCCAGGGCTGAACTATCCCATAAATAACTCTAGCACACTCAACACTAAGTGGAAGCCCACCCTGGGCTGAACTATCCCATGAATAACTCTAGCACACTCAACACCGGGAGGAAGCCACCCAGTGCTGAACTATCCCATAAATAACTCTAGCACACTCAAAACCGGGCGGAAGCGATCCAGTGCTGAACTTTTATAACTCTAGCACACTCAACACCAGGCAGAAGCCCACCCAGTGCTAAACTATCCCATAAATAACTCTGACTCAAAATCAAGACCTCCTCGCTGGTAGGCCCACACCATCAATCACTGCACCACAAGGCTGGTCATGTAGTCGATAAATCTGTATGTCTGTGTCTGTCTGTCTGGCTAGCTGGCTGTCTGTCTGGCTATCTATCTATCTACAGAGAGAGGGAGCACGTTTTAACACCCATTTTATGCTCCCTAACCTGTCGATTACACAATACAGAAAAATATTACACATTCCCCCCCCCCCCCCCCCCCCCCATTATCTAACACACCTGCCTTCTCAGCCATAATGATTAGATGGTAAGAGCACAAAATTCAAATTTTAGGAACAACTGCAAGTCATTTACTTCATTAATCAACAAATTCTTAAATGGTTGTTGAAATCATCTGACCTAGGAGATTCTGGTGCCCAATGTTGGGATGGCAGCAGCAGTGTCAACTCTGATGCCAGAATTTGACAGAGCTGTTTCATTGGCTCACTTGACACCGATTCACCGAGAAACAATTTCTGTGTCAACACTAGAAGTCAGATTTAGACAGAACTGTTTCATTGGCACACTTGACACCGATCCACTGAGAAACAATCTCTGTATCAACACTTCAGATTTAGACAGAGCTGTTTAATGGCACACTTCGTTCTGATTCACTGAGAAACAATCTCTGTGTCAACACTTCAGGTCAGATTTAGACAGAGCTGTTTTTTAGCACACTTGACACTGATTCACTGAGAAACAATCTCTGTGTCAACACTTCAGGTCAGATTTAGACAGAGCTGTTTATTGGCACACTTCAAACTGATTCACAGAGAAACAATCTGTGTCAACACTTAGGTCAGATTCTGACAGACCTGTTTTTTAGCACACTTGACACTGATTCACTGAGAAACAATCTCTGTGTCACCACTTGAAGTCAGATTTAGACAGAACTCTTTATTGGCACACTTGATACAGATTCGTTAAGAAACGATTTCTGTGTGAACACTGATGTCAGATGCAGACACAGCTGTTTACTAGAATACTTCCAACTGATTTGCTGAGAAACAATTTCTGTGGCAACACTTGAGGTCAGATTTAGACAGAGGTGTTTACTGGCACACTTCGAACTGATTCATTGAGAAACAATCTCTGTGTCAACTCTGATGCCAGACTTTGACAGAGCTGTTTATTGGCACACTTGATACAGATCCATTAAGAAACAATTCCTGTGTGAACACTGATGTCAGATTGAGACACAGCTGTTTACTGGCACACTTCCAACTGATTGGTTGAGAAACAATCTCTGTGTCAACACTTAGGTCAGACTTGGACAGAGCTGTTTATTGGCATGCTTGGTACTGATTCATTATGAAAAAATTTCTGAGTCAACACTGAGATCAGATTTAGACAGAGCTGTTTATTGGCATGCTTGGTACTGATTCACTGAAAAACAATCTCTGTGTCAACACCTAGGTCAGATTTAGACAGAGCCGTTTATTGGCACACTTCATACTGATTCACAGAGAAACAATCTGTGTGTCAACATTTCAGTTCAGATTTAGACAGAGCTGTTTATTGGCATGCTTCAAACTGATTCACTGAGAAACAATCTCTGTGTCAACACTTGAGGTCAGATTTACACAGAGCTGTTTATTGGCACACTTCAAACTGATTCACTGTGGAACAATCTCTGTGTCAACACTTAATTCAGATTTAGACAGAGCTGTTTACTGGCACACTTCAAACTGATTCACTGTGGAACAATCTCTGTGTCAACACTTAATTCAGATTTAGACAGAGCTGTTTACTGGCACACTTCAAACTGATTCACTGTGAACAATCTCTGTGTCAACACTTAATTCAGATGTAGACAGAGCTGTTTACTGGCATGCTTCAAACTGATTCACTGAGAAACAATCTCTGTGTCAACACTTAATTCAGATGTAGACAGAGCTGTTTACTGGCATGCTTCAAACTGATTCACTGAGAAACAATCTCTGTGTCAAATCTGATGCCAGACTTTGACAGAGCAGGTTACTGGCACACTTGATACAGATTCGTTAAGAAACAATTCCTGTGTGAACACTGATGTCAGATTCAGACACAGCTGTTAATTGGCAGACTTCCAACTGATTTGTTGAGAAACAATCTCTGAGTCAACACTTGAGATCAGACTTGGACAGAGCTGTTTATTGGCATGCTTCGTACTGATTCACAGAGAAACAATCTCTGTGTCAACACTTCAGGTCAGATTTGGACAGAGCTGTTCATTGGCACACTTGGCACCGATTCACAAAGAAACAGAGCTGTTCATTGGCACACTTGGCACTGATTCACAGAGAAACAGAGCGGTTCATTGGCACACTTGGTACCGATTCACAGAGAAACAATCTCTACGTATCTGGGCTGTGACCCAGTGTGGATGTGCGGTTCTGTTTCAGGTCAAGACCTGATCTCTCTGTGCTGACACCCATGAAAGGGCCCTCAGTGGTCTTCTCAGCTGCAATACACTCACACTGACTGATTTCAATAGCTTTTTCTCACTGAAATGGTATCAAATATATATGGATGTGGGCACTATGTGTGGGTCTCACAAACTGGTTTCACACTGTCGCCTGTCTGTTATCTTTATTGTGATGGAGCACAGCCAAACGGCACTTTCACTCAAGACAAAAGAAAAAAAAATCTGAAAAAATAAAAATGAGGGTTGACTGCCAGAACCCAATATCTCACTTATATACATAAATATATATATATATATATAAGTGAGATACTGGGTTCTGGCAGTCAACCCTCGATTACGTACACAAGCACACAGATGAACCATCATTGTTTTTGTTCCTTAGAAGGAAAGAAGGAATCGCTCCCCCACTGTGCAATACTCTTGACTGATGTTGGTGGAGACCTGACATCTTCATGACAGCGGCGAAGGTGACGGCGGACCATAGCAGTTCGCAAGCATCAAGAATTCTGCCTGTGTCCAAAATGATCGTATCACGTTATCCGGTGATCTTTTGCATGCCAAATTAATTTAATCAAATCAATTAATTTACTCCCACTGAGTTAACTTCTCACTGTGCTCTCATCTGCTTTCAGTTTTCCAGCCGGCCCACATCAGCTACAGGAAGGTTCAGTATGACAGATTTTTACGATTCCTTAATATGATGTACTGGAATAGCTCATTGGTAGAGCGCCAGACTCGTAATCTTGGTGATCCTGGGGTTGTGGGTTTGAATCTCTGCCTGGCCGTTTCAGTTCAGGGGGATTTTTCCTTTGGAGTTAACATTGGTTCTGACTCCATTTCCTATACGGTAAGGTAAGGTAAAGTTGCCTATAGCCCAGCCGACCGCAAAGGGCCATATCAATACAGTCCTTCGAATGAGACTATAAACCAAAGTTGTGTGTGTGAACGCATGCATCACATCTTGCACACACTTAAAATCCCATCACCAACTTTTGGAAGAGGAGGCCAGTTTGGCCATTGGTATGGATGACGCGTTACACACAGCATGCACCCTGCGTGAGAAATGGAAAGAATGAAGGAAGTAAGGAAATTGAGTAAGCGATACTGACAGGATGACACAGGAAACGACTGAATGAAGTGCCAGCTGGCAGCTCTTCAGTCAGCACTATCCAGGTAGGCAGCCCGTTGTGTAAACGAGTGTGGATTGTAAAGCGCTTAGAGCTTGCTCTCTAGCCAAGGACAGGCGCTATATAAGTATTCATAATAATAATAATGTACCTACATCAGCCATTAATTTTCATTTCCAATACTGAATCATGATTCCATCTGCTCTCCAAAGGTGCGCAGTCTATTTAATGGCAGTGTACTCTTGACATAATTCTGTATCATTTAATAACAATGATTTAATCCTCTTCTGTTAAGAACTTTTCTTATGTTTCTGTCTCATATTCGTTGTAATTTTACTTAGAAAAAAAAAAAGTTACTCTTTTTCAAATCTGAAGATAACACTTAAGGTAGCCAATGACACGGAGAACTGATGAGAATGACACAGATAATACAGATACTGACAGAGTAATATGATGATACTGACATGACTCTGGCGCACAGAACGTCAGACTGTTATCCTACTGACGGCAGAAATGAAGGCTGGCGGAAGAATGGTGGCAGAACGAGCGATATGAATGACAGAGAAACGACACAAAAGACACTGACGCGTGACACAAAACTGACAATGCAGTGAATGCCATCTCTACTGGAAATCTGACTCCACACAATGTATATCATGACATACACAGAACCACATTTTAAAGATCAACAAATAACACTCGATCATCTGAATAAATACATAAATACTTCAAGATAAACATATCAAATACATACATACTTCAAGATGAACATATTGAAATACATTTCATATGCATATTTGCATATCCATACATACAAATAAATAAATAAATAAACACCTAAAGAAACAAACTAAAAAAAAATAACACCAACAAAACAAAACAAACAAACAAACAAAAAGCTGACCTCACACATGCATTATCGACTATGTGTATGAATGTATGAACAGCAAAAGGCCCGGTGAATAGAAACCTTTTCCAAATGACAACTTACAATGAAAGGATGCAGAGGCGCATGATCCAAGCACAACTTTGGTCACCTGATGCATTGGTTCAATGCACACTTGGTAGAAATAGTTGGCCCCAGAGTCGCTTTTTTTGTTGGCATACAACTTCAGTTTGAACGTCAGGATGTTGTCCTGGGATCTGCTCTCGCAGCCACACTTCGCGTTCTCTCGGGTGGGATCGCCGACGGGTGCGGTGGTTGAGCACCTGTACTCCGTCAGACACAGGGTAGTGTCGCTGCTGGGGTCATCAGTGGTGCGTCTGCGCTTGAAAATCAAGTTCCTGGAGGTCAAAGCACAGTTGGCGTTGTCCATGGCCGTCTTGTTGATCTGGACAGTCAGCGTGTTCACCGCATTGTCCTTGAATTTGTCTGGGCATGTGAACACCTGGTCCGCGCCAAAACCTGTGAACAGGTGCACACATGTAGCATAATGCAGGTGCGTTCACAGGCTCACCAAAACAGGACCTTCTCCTTTCAAACACTGGTTCCTGTTCTTTTTTTTGGAAGATCTCTATTTTATTTGGCACTATTATATCTACCTCCCAACTCATTAAAGGTACCTCCCATTTGAGATGTTTTTACACAGAATTCCAAAAACAGGTTCTGCCATACCAAATCTACAGTATGCTGATGCACTCAGCGTAACTGTTGACATTACATTAAAAAATAAAAAATAAATAAAAATCAATGTCATGTAACTTGTCATCAAATAAGCATACAATAATAATGGAAAGGTTTGTGATATACCGCATTTAATCTTGCACAGCATCTCAGTTTAACACGGTTTCTTGTCAGTTCTGCTCCAGTGAACTGCCAACGCGCTTCAACGCAGCGCTACTATGGAAAAGAAGAATGGTTCAACTCATAAAATTCTACTACTAATATTCCTTCCTAAAAAAAACGAATAGACAAACAATTTTTTTTATTTCATATTGGAGGTACAGAAATTCTGATTCCCTCAGTCTGCTTGTGTCTTGATCATCTACCAACACCAGAGTGTCTGCAGCTATACAGGTCTGCCATCAATTTTTACCTGTGTAAAAATCAGCTTGTCTGGGGGGTTTTGTGTGTGTGTGTGTGTGTGTGTGTGTGTGTGTGTGTGTGTGTGTGTGTGTGTGTGTGTGTGTGTGTGTGTGTCTGTGTGTGTGTGAGTCTGTCTAAGCTGACCAACAGGTGTGTTTGCATGCTTGCAGATTTGCTAGATTATCCAGTCCTTTTGTCGCCTGGTGAAATGTCTGTGGACTGGGTTTTTTTTGTGTGTGTTTTTTTTTCTTCTTCTTTTTTTTTTCTCCTTTCATTTCATTTTCAGTCTGCCTGCTGATGATATAAAATGTTCAGATGCTGGTCGGTCGACTTGTCTGTTCGCCAATTCCCCCCTTAGCACTCGTATTCATTTGATTTTTCTTCGTTTGTATAAAGGACGGCATCCATCTGGGTCAGACACATACAAAGGTTGGGGAGGACAGAGAGAGTAAGATCAAAGAAGAGAACATTCTGAAGTTGGTCAGCAGAATGGGGCAGTTTTCTCAAACATGCTTGCAACATTTAAAAGCTGGGACTTCAAACATGTAACCTGCTGTTCTCCACCCCACCCCCCCCCCCCCACCCCCTGCCCCCCTTCATTCCACCTACACTCCTCCCTTTTATATCTTCTTTTGTTTTGTTTTGTTTTGATTCTCGCCCTCCACCCTCCACTTAACCCTGTTCATTCAAGCTCTCACACTCAGCAACAGCCGTGTTTGTCCCGTCGCTGCCCCAGCACTGTCATCCACTGTTATTTCAGACTGCTGGAGGCAACCCGCCACAGGAGACACTGCACTGCTGGTAAATCGCTTCAGCAGTGCTCACCTATGCCTCTTCTGATCCTTTATAGACAGGACACCCACTTACTAGTACTAAGCTCCTTAATGACGATGATTGTTTAGATGCACTGCCAGCTTGAGTCAGCATTCCTTCCCAGAAGGTGCTGCCACATCCATCCAGTCACTGTCTCTCATGGCCTTGCTTAAATACCAGGACACAAAGAAGGTAATCTGGCCGTGACCCACTCTGCTTAAGTGGCAACATCCAGAGAGTGGGTTGTACAGCCAGCAGGATACATGTGGGGAAAGCACTTCATTGGCAAACAGCATACTCTCTGAGAGAATCAACAGATGGCTGTTCATCTAAGTGGTTCCCTCAGGCTCTCAGTCATTCATGAGGGAAGGGTAGAGAGGGGAGGGTGGGGGAGTGGGGAGTCAGCTTGCTCTATTAGAGAAACACTGGCTTGTGTAAGGTGCCCCTACTCTCTCAGTTTAGGTCTGAAATGATGACAGGCAAGCCAGCGTGAATGGAGTGCTTGTCAGCAGGAACAGCAGGGCTCCAGCCCTTGTAGTATGACTTTTGAAGTGAAGGCAGAGGAGCAGCTAATAATTCTTTCCTTCCTACAGAGAGCAGTCTGTGCTACCCTGGAACCAGCAAAATGGAGAGTCATTCACATTGCCCTGTTTGAACTCTTTTCTGAGCGGGCACGTCTTGTCGTAGTAAACCTAACAATCCCTTTATTTTTTTTCTTCATTCATGGATGTTTTTGTTGATGTAATCTAACCAAACAGCTTTCCAAAGCTAACAGCACCATCATCGACATGAACCTAGTCAGAACTCTTTACTTGTAATCAAAACCAGGGAAAAAAAAAACCTACAAAAACAAAACAAAAAACCCTTCAAAAGACATGATCTCATGAGTGTTACTTGTAAACACACCAAGCTACCGGCACTTCTTTTCTTTTCTTTTTTTTTTTTTGATGCGTAATGCATAGCCATTTTCAATGTACTTTTGACACATGGTATCATGCATAGCCATTTTCAATGTACTTTTGACACGTGGTATCAAGCATAGCCATTTTCAATGTACTTTTGACACGTGGTATCAAGCATAGCCATTTTCAATGTACTTTTGACACGTGGTATCAAGCATAGCCATTTTCAATGTACTTTTGAAACACGGCATCAGGGGCATCCCTTTCACACCCTCCCGCATGTGAGCATCTCCAGTCTTGTGTGACGAACTATGTGGAGAAGGTCTAGACCCTGAATGCTGCCGCTGTGCATGCTGAAGCTCTGACCGGCTTCAGGAGTTCAGAACAAGCAGAGCCGA